>CM035417.1:156297779-156300279 GCA_020310875.1 Ceratopteris richardii | reverse complement strand
ATGTCATTGAACTCTTCACCTCCATGTCTGCTTAATTTATGATTTACCTCCAATGGTGTAGTTGAGGTCTTGCAATCTTCCATGTTAAACTTGACTAGAAGATTCTTCAAGTATCTCTCTTGTGAAACATATACTCCATGTTGAGTATACACAATCTGCATTCCTAGGAAATAAGATAAGTTTCCCAAGTCACTTATCTTAAACTCCTTCTCTATTTGCTTCTTGAGTTCATTGATTCCTTGAGCATATGTTCCTGTAACAATAATATCATCAACATAAATGCACATGTAAATATATCCATTTTCACTTGCCTTCACTAGCAAGCTACTATCTGCCTTTGATGCTTGAAAACCACATTCATTCAAGAACTTGACCAATCTGTAATTCCAAGCTCTTGGAGCTTGCTTCAATCCATATAAAGCTCTCTTGAGCTTACACACATAATCTGATCCAACTGACTCCATGAAGCCTTCTGGTTGCTCCATATATACTTCATCTGCAATGTATCCATTAAGAAATGCATTCTTCACATCCAATTGTGATAATTTCCATCCCTTGCAAGTAGCAATAGCAATCAATGTCCTAATTGTAGACATCTTAGCAACAGGACTAAAGGTTTCATCATAATCTACCCCATAAGTTTGGGCATAACCTTTAACCACAAGTCTAGCCTTATATCTAGACACCTTACCATCTGCAAACCTCTTTGTTTTATATACCCACTTGCATCCAATGACTTTCTGATTCTTTGGTCTTGGTACTAGTTCCCAAGTTTCATTTTCAAGTAGAGCATCATACTCTTCTTGCATTGCCTTCTCCCAATTCTGTTTACCTTTGGCTTCTTCATAAGTGGTTGGATCTTCTTCTGTTTTCACAATGTAAGCATAATCTTTTGTTGTTAGGAAAGATGTATCATAGCTATACCTTATAGGCTCTTTCCTTTCTCTTGTAGATCTTCTGATTTCTGCACTTTTTGAAGTTTCAGCCTCATTTGATTCTGGATCAAATCTTGGCCCTTCTTCTACATGATCCTGCACTCTACATCTAGAGTCAACTTCATCAACAATTTCTTCACATACTTTTACCTTTGCCTTTCCTTTCCTTTGTATTTCTTCAACACCTGCATACTCATTTGGTGATCCTGTATACCACATGTTTTGCTCATCAAATGTTACATCTTTAGTAACAAGAAATTGCTTTGTGGATGGACTCCACAACCTGTAACCCATTTGTCTATCATCATATCCAATAAACACATACTTCTCTGCTTTTGGTTCTAGCTTATGTCTTAATTGTGAAGGAACATAAGCATATGCAATACATCCAAATACTTTACAATGATCAAGACTAGGCTTCTTACCCCACCATGCTTCATAAGGGGTTCCTCCATCCAAAGCTTTGCAAGGCAACCTATTCACAAGGTATGTTGCAGTGTTAATGGCCTCTGCCCATAAGTAATTTGGACAATTCTTTTCCTTCATCATGGCTCTTGCAAACTCCACAAGAGTCCTATTCCTCCTTTCTGCTACTCCATTTTGTTGAGGAGAGTACCTGCAAGTCACTTCTCTTTTGATACCTGCATTCCACAAATAATCATCAAACTCTTTTGAGAAATACTCTCCCCCTCCATCTGATCTTAACCTCTTTAGCTTTTGTCCTGTGATCCTTTCTGCATAAGCATGAAAGTGTTTGAATGTCTTGAAGACTTCTGATTTGTCCTTGATTACATACAAAGTAATCCACCTGGTTGCATCATCAACAAACAACACATAATATCTGGATCCATTTATGCTATAGTCCCTTGAGGGACCCCATACATCTGTATGAACCAATTCAAGCATATTCGAATACTTGTACCCTGATTTGTTATAAGAACTTTTATGTGCTTTACCTAATTGACAAGCTTCACACTTGTACACCATATGTTGCCCTTCAATATTTGGCAATCCAAGCACTACCTGATTCTTTGACATCTCCTTTATAGCTCTCTCATTGAAATGACCTAGCCTTTTATGCCATAGGTCTAATTCAGACACCTTTTGACCTCCATAGGTATACAATGCATGTCCCACATTACCTTGGACTTTGAGAGTAAACAATCTCCCTTCCTTTTTTCCTGCAATTATGGTTCTATATCCCTGATTTGGATCTTGTACATAAACACCATCATTTGTGAATCTTACCTCATATCCTTTCTCCACAATTTGCCCTACACTTATCAAATTTTTAGGAATAGTAGGAACATAAAGTACCTTACTCAGAAGTGTACTTCCACTCTTTGTCTTCACTGATCCAATGCTCTCCACTTTATGTTTGGTATTATCACCTGTTTGAACTGTATGTCCATTCACCCTTGCTTCCATATCAGTCATCAAGGATAGATTCCCACTCAGATGGTTGCTGCACCCTGAGTCAATATAAAACACTCTTTGATCTTCTCCCATTGATTCATGAGTTGCATTCAAGATAAGAGTCATGTCATCCTTCTGATCTGTTGCAT
>CM035417.1:156287779-156290279 GCA_020310875.1 Ceratopteris richardii | reverse complement strand
GAAGGATGACATGACTCTTATCTTGAATGCAACTCATGAATCAATGGGAGAAGATCAAAGAGTGTTTTATATTGACTCAGGGTGCAGCAACCATCTGAGTGGGAATCTATCCTTGATGACTGATATGGAAGCAAGGGTGAATGGACATACAGTTCAAACAGGTGACAATACCAAACATAAAGTGGAGAGCATTGGATCAGTGAAGACAAAGAGTGGAAGTACACTTCTGAGCAAGGTACTTTATGTTCCTACTATTCCTAAAAATTTGATAAGTGTAGGGCAAATTGTGGAGAAAGGATATGAGGTAAGATTCACAAATGATGGTGTTTATGTACAAGATCCAAATCAGGGATATAGAACCATAATTGCAGGTAAAAAGGAAGGAAGATTGTTCACTCTCAAAGTCCAAGGTAATGTGGGACATGCATTGTTTACCTATGGAGGTCAAAAGGTGTCTGAATTAGACCTATGGCATAAGAGGCTAGGTCATTTCAATGAGAGAGCTATAAAGGAGATGTCAAAGAATCAGGTGGTGCTTGGATTGCCAAACATTGAAGGGCAACATATGGTGTACAAGTGTGAAGCTTGTCAATTAGGTAAAGCACATAAGAGTTCTTATAACAAATCAGGGTACAAGTATTCAAATATGCTTGAATTGGTTCATACAGATGTATGGGGTCCCTCAAGGGACTATAGCATAAATGGATCCAGATATTATGTGTTGTTTGTTGATGATGCAACCAGGTGGATTACTTTGTATGTAATCAAGGACAAATCAGAAGTCTTCAAGACATTCAAACACTTTCATGCTTATGCAGAAAGGATCACAGGACAAAAGCTCAAGAGGTTAAGATCAGATGGAGGGGGAGAGTATTTCTCAAAAGAGTTTGATGATTATTTGTGGAATGTAGGTATCAAAAGAGAAGTAACTTGTAGGTACTCTCCTCAACAGAATGGAGTAGCAGAAAGGAGGAATAGGACTCTTGTAGAGTTTGCAAGAGCTATGATGAAGGAAAAGAATTGTCCAAATTACTTATGGGCAGAGGCCATTAACACTGCAACATACCTTGTGAATAGGTTGCCTTGCAAAGCTTTGGATGGAGGAACCCCTTATGAAGCATGGTGGGGTAAGAAGCCTAGTCTTGATCATTGTAAAGTATTTGGATGTATTGCATATGCTTATGTTCCTTCACAATTAAGACATAAGCTAGAACCAAAAGCAGAGAAGTATGTGTTTATTGGATATGATGATAGACAAATGGGTTACAGGTTGTGGAGTCCATCCACAAAGCAATTTCTTGTTACTAAAGATGTAACATTTGATGAGCAAAACATGTGGTATACAGGATCACCAAATGAGTATACAGGTGTTGAAGAAATACAAAGGAAAGGAAAGGCAAAGGTAAAAGTTTGTGAAGAAATTGTTGATGAAGTTGACTCTAGATGTAGAGTGCAGGATCATGTAGAAGAAGGGCCAAGATTTGATCCAGAATCAAATGAGGCTGAAACTTCAAGAAGTGCAGAAATCAGAAGATCTACAAGAGAAAGGAAAGAGCCTATAAGGTATAGTTATGATACATCTTTCTTAACAACAAAAGATTATGCATACATTGTGAAAACAGAAGAAGATCCAACCACTTATGAAGAAGCTAAAGGTAAACAGAATTGGGAGAAGGCAATGCAGGAAGAGTATGATGCTCTACTTGAAAATGAAACTTGGGAATTAGTACCAAGACCAAAGAATCAGAAAGTCATTGGATGCAAGTGGGTATATAAAACAAAGAGGTTTGCAGATGGTAAGGTGTCTAGATATAAGGCTAGACTTGTGGTTAAAGGTTATGCCCAAACTTATGGGGTAGATTATGATGAAACCTTTAGTCCTGTTGCTAAGATGTCTACAATTAGGACATTGATTGCTATTGCTACTTGCAAGGGATGGAAATTATCACAATTGGATGTGAAGAATGCATTTCTTAATGGTTACATTGCAGATGAAGTATATATGGAGCAACCAGAAGGCTTTATGGAATCAATTGGATCAGATTATGTGTGTAAGCTCAAGAGAGCTTTATATGGGTTGAAGCAAGCCCCAAGAGCTTGGAATTATAGATTGGTCAAGTTCTTGAATGAATGTGGATTTCAAGCATCAAAGGCAGATAGTAGCTTGCTAGTGAAGGCAAGTGAAAATGGATACATTTACATGTGCATTTATGTTGATGATATTATTGTTACAGGAACAGATGCTCAAGGAATCAATGAACTCAAGAAGCAAATAGAGAAGGAGTTTAAGATAAGTGATTTGGGAAACTTATCTTATTTTCTAGGAATGCAGATTGTGTATACTCAACATGGAGTATATGTTTCACAAGAGAGATACTTGAAGAATCTTCTAGTCAAGTTTAACATGGAAGATTGCAGGACCTCAACTACACCATTGGAGGTAAATCATAAATTAAGCAGGTATGGAGGTGAAGAGTTCAATGATATGAAGAAATATCAG
>CM035417.1:156257779-156260279 GCA_020310875.1 Ceratopteris richardii | reverse complement strand
TGGAGGGCTCGATAATAACACAGATTTGAGCCATTGCTTATTATTTACTCCACTATTTTTCTCATCCCGAAATTGTGAACATGGTCACCTTCATGGCACAGGGGAAAACGATGGATTGATCTGTAATAAATATGGTGCTTCTTGCCAATGCATTCACAATGTAGGATTCTTTTCCAAAACCTTTCTTCTCTAGATAGGATTGGCTTCTTCAAATTCAACTTGACTGTAGTGGAAGGTATTTGTTGTAAAGTTCAAATTAGCATCTCAATCCTTCTGGGTGTTTGTCTTTATATATCAGTGTCTGCTCTTTCATAATGTCATATGGTACATTGAATGGCTTCATTACTTTATCTGAACCCTTGCTCTTGATCTTTGCTTCTTTCATGGCTCTCACCATCACATCCTTAAAATTTTGTGTTAAGCAAGACACCAATAGTGCCCTCTCTCTAACTTATTTCTTTAGTGTATGACTTTGCATGTTCATCAACTTATAGCTCTTGATGATCTCATATTGGTGAATCAACGATGGGGGACGAAAGAGGTCATACCTCAGTCTCTTCAGTAGTCAAATGAGTGCTTGGAGCTACTGGTGTCCCCAAGTTTATTCGCTGCTCTAGTTGAGCTTATAATTCTTCAATGACTTGATCTTTTTCTTTATTTTGTTCCTTTTCCACTTTGAGCTCTTCTTCACTTTTTATTTTGCTCTCACAGACTAGAGCTAGTTGATCTGCATCTTGCTTACATTGTATGTGTACTTGGACACTGCCTCCTTCCATTTATTGCATAGCTCATTTGTGTCTTGAATGTATTTGGATTCCCATTGAATATGTAATGTTTGCTCTTGCTTGAGCTTATTGGCATACCTTTCTAATTGTGATTTTAGCTCCTTAATTTCTTCACTTGTAGTGGTTGGTGATTCCATAGGTTGGTTCAACAAAATTGAAGTCACCAATTCTTTGTTCTTGCTATGTAATGAGTCAGCTTCATCCATATTGAGAAGCATGCTTCTATTGGTGATATATTTAGGTAGTGATGTGTGTGAACACACTAGGACCCTCGGGGCACTTTTTTCCCTCTTTAGGAGGTTTTTCTCCCCCGGCTTGTATATATGCCTATAGCCCTAATGGGTTACTAATCTTTGTACATTCTAGTAGTAATACATTTAGTATTCTGTGTTGTGCTCCAAGCTTCTTCTTCTTCCTTGTGCTATTTGTGTGCTTCCACAGACATCTAACTCCAACAATAGGTATCAAAGCATGTCTCCCACTCATCTAGGGTGTTGTTGAAACCTCTATGATTGCAATCTGAAAATTGCAGGAAATTCGGTGAGCATACTCAGGGTGTTTCACATATCAAAATGGCTTCACCTTATGATGCCAAAATCCTGATCTGAGCTCAATTCGACCTCCGAATGCACTATTGTAGCGCTTGTGTAGGCTATTTCATCTTTTTTGCCAACGCTATATACTAGTTTTGGTTCATCAGTATAAGCATCTCGAAGTCTGCTACAGATTTAAGAGAATTCATTTGGGAAATTTTGTTCAATCTTTTGAGATACAATCATTTTTTTCATCAAGCTATTTTAGTCACCGGCGATGGCTAAAAGCCACTGATATTTTTTATATGTTTCCTACTGAGGATAAGTTGGATGGTACCAACTACTCGTTATGGGATTATATGATGTGACATGTATTGGTTGCAAAAGGACTGTGGAACATTGTGCACGGTGTTGAAAAACGTCCTATCACACTTGCAATTGTTACAACTACAAGTACTCAAGCTGATGTAGAAGGTGTCGAAGATGGTGATATTCTATAGATTCCTACTTGTGCTATGGTTTTTGCTGCACCTACTGCAAAGAAATTTGTTGGGATAGCAGAGATGCTCAAGTACATGTATTGATAGCCTTGTTTGTCAAACGTGCCATTATTCCTCACATTCACTCTTGCAGAATAGCTAAGGATGCTTGGGATACACTTACCACATTGAACCAAGCTAAGAATGAGCCTTGTGTTGCTTACCTCCAAAAAGAGTAGGAGAGTGAGCACATGAATGAATGTGATTCTATGGATAATTTTATGTCAAAGATCAAGGATTTGAAGGAACAATTGATTTTTGCTAATGAAGTCCTTCGTGACATTTCACTTGTACAGATTGTTTTGAATGGTCTTCATGATTCATATCAAAGTTTTGCTTCTACTCTTTGTTTGATGATGAAAGGAAATCCAAATGCCTTGTCATTTGAGGAGTTATTTTCTATTATGTTGTAAGAAGATCAGTCTAGGCAAAACATGTCTATTATGCGTGTTGCAGATCAAGCTTTCCTTGCTAGTCAAAAGGGCAAAGGTAAATGGAGCTCATCCACTATTAAGCAAAAATCTGCAAATGTTGCACATTCGAAGAAGGAAGACAAAGATGAGAAGAAATCAGAAAAGCAAAACTTGTTTTGTAAATACTGTAAAGCAAATGATCATGTCATTAAGAGCTGTCCAAAATTGGT
>CM035417.1:156242779-156245279 GCA_020310875.1 Ceratopteris richardii | reverse complement strand
AGGGAAGCAACAATCAGGTGAAGAAGAAGGTACTTCAAACCAAGCAAACTTCATAAGAGGAAGAGGAAATGGCAGAAGTAGAGGAAGAGGCAGAAACAACAAAGAGAATGCAAGAGCTTGTTGGATATGTGGTAAGACCAATCATCTATCTCATGATTGTTGGCATAATAATCAAAACAATGGTAATTATCAGAACTTTAATCAAAGAGGAAGAGGAGGTAGATTTCAGAGAGGAAACTTCAGAGGTAGAGGTGGTAGGAATTCTTTTGGAAGAGGTGGAGGAAGAAGCTTCCAAAATCAATCCTATAATAGCACCTACTACAACTATGCATCAGATCAAAAGGAGGATTCGACTCTCATTATGAATACATGTGAAACTTCACATGAGGACATGAGAGTGTTTTATATTGATTCAGGATGTAGTAATCATTTGAGTGGAAATATTGCTTTGATGACTGACCTAGATCATAATGCAATCAATCATACAGTACAGACAGGTGATAATACAAAGCATAAGGTAAAGTCAATTGGTTCAGTCAAGGCTAAGGATGGGAGCACTCTTCTGAGTAAGGTACTTTATGTTCCCACAATTCCAAAGAATTTGATCAGTGTAGGTCAAATTGTGGAAAAAGGTTATGAGGTAAGGTTCACAAATGATGGAGTTTATGTGGAAGACCCTAGTCAAGGGTATAAACAAGTTATTGCAGGAAAGAAAGAAGGAAGGCTTTTCACATTGAAGGTACAAGGAAATGTTGGACATGCTATGTTCACATATGGAGAGCAGAAGGTGTCAGAATTGGATCTTTGGCACAAAAGACTTGGACACTTTAATGAAAGAGGTATCAAAGAAATGATTAACAATGATTCAGTACTTGGAATGCCTAACATTGCAGGTCAACACATGACATACAGATGTGAGGCATGTCAATTAGGTAAGGCTCATAAGCAATCCTATTCCAAGCATGGATTTATGTATTCAGAAAGACTTGAGTTGGTGCATACAGATGTGTGGGGTCCTTCAAAGGACTTTAGTATAAATGGTTCAAGATATTATGTCATATATGTTGATGATGCTACCAGGTGGATCACAATTTATGTGATTAAGGAAAAGTCAGAAGTGTTTAATACATTTAAACACTATCATGCATATGCAGAAAGGATTACAGGTCAAAAATTGAAGAGACTAAGGTCAGATGGAGGGGGAGAGTATTTTTCAAATGAGTTCAATGATTATTTGTGGAATGCAGGTATAAAGAGAGAAGTTACTTGCAGGTACTCTCCTCAACAAAATGGGGTAGCAGAAAGAAGAAATAGGACTCTTGTTGAGTTTGCAAGGTCCATGATGAAAGAGAAGAATTGCCCAAATTATTTGTGGGCTGAGGCTGTTAATACAGCTACATATTTGGTTAATAGATTGCCTTGTAAAGCTTTGCAGGGTATGACACCATATGAAGCTTGGTGGGGTAAGAAACCTACCTTGGATCATTGCAGAATATTTGGATGCTTGGCATATGCATATGTGCCATCTCAATTGAGGCATAAGTTGGAGCCTAAGGCAGAAAAGTATGTATTCATTGGTTATGATGATAAGCAAATGGGATACAGGTTGTGGAGTCCATCCACAAAGCAATTTATTGTATCCAAGGATGTTACATTTGATGAGCAAGGTACTTGGTATGCAGGTAAATATAATGTACATGCAGATGATGAAGAAGTAGTGGAACAAAGGAAAGGTAAAGCAAAGGTTCAATTACTTGATGAAAGTGAGAGTAATGAAGTGCAGATTGAAGTTGAAGAGAGGCCAAGGTTTGATCCAGAATGTGATGAACCAGAGACCTCAAGAAGTGCAGAAGTTAGGAGATCATCTAGGCACAAATGGCAACCTACAAGGTATAGCTATGACACTTCATTCTTGACTACTAAAGATTATGCTTATTTGGTAAAAGCAGATGAAGACCCTTCTACATATGAAGAAGCCAAAGGGAAGAAGAATTGGGAAGATGCTATGCAAGAGGAGTATGATGCATTGATAGAGAATCAAACATGGGATTTGGTTCCTAAACCTAATAGTCAAAAGATTATTGGATGTAAGTGGGTTTACAAAACAAAGAGATTTGCAGATGGAAGTGTGTCTAGGTACAAAGCTAGACTTGTTGTGAAAGGGTATGCACAGACATATGGAGTGGACTATGATGAGACTTATAGTCCTGTGGCAAAGATGACAACCATCAGGACACTCATTGCAATTGCTGCTTGTAAAGGTTGGAAGTTGTCTCAATTAGATGTTAAAAATGCTTTCTTGAATGGTTACATTTCAGATGAAGTCTACATGGAGCAACCAGATGGGTTCAAAGATCAAGTGAGTCCAAATTATGTGTGTAAGCTCAAGAGAGCTTTGTATGGGTTGAAGCAAGCCCCAAGGGCTTGGAATTATAGGCTTGTAAAATTCTTGAATGATCTTGGTTTTCAAGCATCAAAGGCAGATAGTAGCTTGCTAGTC
>CM035417.1:156230279-156235279 GCA_020310875.1 Ceratopteris richardii | reverse complement strand
TTGGAATCACTTCAATTGACTAACTATGCTCTGAGAAATAAGTTTAGCAAAAATATATCTACCCCCGACTTTTCAGGAACTCTGCAGACAAATACCAGTGAGCACCTCGACTTGATTTTCTCCCAAATGGCTGAATGGAATCCTTTGAAATTTTGTATGCTTGTAGTAGACCTTGAGCTGGTTCCAATGAGCTATAGAACACTTGATTTGGTTCAGTAGATCCAGAGCAATGCTTCTTTGAAGTTGACAGACTTGGAGTAAATGACTCAGACAAAACAGAGATGATGAATGTATACTTCTATTGATATATGTGTTTGTACAATCTCATTAGCTTGCCAAGCAGAGCTATATGAGGTATTGTGGTGTTGGCTATGGAGTAACCTTCACACACAATGAATTACAAAGAGATTTGGCCTCGGGGAGTGAGCTAGAATGACAGTGTACCCCGCGACTTTTTCATTACATGCTTTATAGGACTTTGATCTTCTTTTGAATTTGAATTTCAAACTTAGGCTCCCTTGAATCTCTCCTCTAAAAGTAGGGAGATATTCTCTCCATCTCAACAATCAAATTTCCACGACTCTAGTAGTAGGTGGATGGCTTAAATTGATTACAAACAAATGATAAGTCATTTGGACTTTTACAAGAGGTAAAAAAGGTAGGAACATATAAGCATGTGTTCACATGAGTCTTCCTTTAGGTGAAGCTTTGATAAACCTTTGTCCATGCTTTGTCTTCAATAAGTCTAAGGGTCCAAGCCAATGTGTGTAGGCTTGTTTGCACCAACAGCTCCCCCTCAAGCCAAACACTTTGGCTTAAGTCTTCTTCTTCATTCTTCAATTACTTCCTGCAATCCAATCATAGATTTGAATCTTCCTAGCTTGTTTGCATCCAATGCCTTGGTAAGTAAATCTGCACATTGCATATTAGTAGAAACATATGTCAATTGAATCTCTTTACTTAACAATTTCTCTCTCACATAGTGGTAATGAACCTCTATGTGCTTGGTTCTGGCATGATAAATTGGATTTGCTGCAAGGTGAAGAGAGCTAGTGTTATCTCCAAATATAATAGGTGGTCTTGTGAATAGACCTAACTCTGTATATAGAAGCTTCAACCAGATAGCTTCTTGAGTAGCATTTGCAAGTCCTCTATACTCTGCTTCAGTGGATGATAATGCCACTGTAGGTTGCTTCTTAGCTGACCAAGAGATAGGCTTATCTCCTGCAAAACAAATGTACCCTGAGGTGCTTCTCCTATCATCCTTGCATCCTGCCCAATCTGCATCTGAATAGACTTTAATATCAATGTCTGATGTGTAAGGAAAATACAAACCATGACTTTGAGTTCCCTTGAGATACTTCAAGATCTTCTTTGCTGCCTCTAGGTGAGGTACTCTAGGTTTGTGCATGAATTGACTAAGCACACTTACTCCATATGCTATGTCAATTCTTGTCAAGGTAGCATAGTTCAAACTACCCACAATACTTTGATATCCTGTAATGTCTTTGAGTTCTTCTCCTTCATGAGCACTTAGCTTTTGGTTAACCTCCATTGGAGTAGTAGATACCTTAGCATCCTGCAAGCCAAACTTTTTGACCATATCCTGTACATACTTCTTTTGAGTAATGTATATACCTGAGTTTGTGTAGATCAATTCAAGACCTAGAAAATATTTTAGTAATCCAAGATCACTAATCTTGAATTCTTTCATCATCTGACCCTTGATATGTCTAATCCCATTGACATCATTACCTGTAATGATGATGTCATCAACATAGACACATAAGTAGATTACCTCTGTGCTACTTCTCTTTATGAATAGAGAAGTGTCTGCTTTGCTCATCACAAATCCTTGGTCTTGGAGGTAAGTGGTCAATCTGTAATTCCATGCCCTAGGAGCCTGCTTCAAACCATACAGAGCCTTCTTCAATTTACAAACATAATGTACCTTTCTTGGATCTTCATAGCCAGGTGGTTGTGACATGTAGACTTCTTCAGATATCCATCCATTTAGGAATGCATTCTTCACATCCAATTGGTACATGTTCCAATTCTTGCATGCAGCTACACTCACCAATATTCTGATAGTTGGCATCTTGGCCACAGGAGAAAATGTCTCCTCATAATCAATGCCTTGGGTTTGTGCAAAACCCTTGGCTACCAACCTAGCTTTGTACCTGTTAATTGTCCCATCTGAGTTTTTCTTCAATTTGTAGATCCATCTGGATCCAATTACCTTCATAGTCTCCTTCTTGGGTACCAAGTCCCAAGTATCACTCTCTTTTAAGGCTTCTATCTCCTCATCCATTGCTTCTCTCCATTCTGGCTTTGTAATTTCTTCTTCATAGGTACCTGGTTCTTCATTCAACAAGTCTTTTGCAAGATATACAGAGTGTTTAGTTACAAGTGATGTGTCATACCCAAATCTGATAGGTTTCTTCTTCTCTCTCTGAGATCTTCTCATAGCTTGAGTGGAAGTTTCTGCCTTGTCCTCCAATTGCTTCATCTTCATCTTTCCTTTGGATTTCCAAGTCTTGAACTCTTCAAGGTTGATGGTATCATCATCTGAGCTTGAATCTTCTTGCTGTGTTGGCTCTTCCTTGGTAAGCTTTGGAAAATCTTCCTCCATGTCATAAGGTAGACTTACTTTCCTGCATTCATTCTCATACCATGAGTCATTCTCATCAAATATGACATCTCTGCTTACCTTGAACCCTTTGTTTGTGGGGTTATAGAATCTGTATCCCTTTTGGTTCAAATCATAACCAATGAAGATACATTTCTCTGCCTTTGGGTCTAGCTTTCCTCTTACCTGTGAAGGAATATGCACATATGCTACACATCCAAAGATTTTGCAGTGATCTAGAGAGGGTCTCTTACCATGCCATGCTTCATATGGTGTCATGCCATCAAGTGATTTGGATGGCAACCTATTGATGAGATAGGTGGCAGTGGACACACTCTCTGCCCATAGGTAATTTGGCAACTTTTTCTCATTGAGCATAGACCTAGCTGTTTCCACTATAAGTCTATTCCTTCTTTCTGCTACCCCATTTTGTTCAGGTGAGTATCTGGTAGTGATCTCCCTCTTGATGCCTCTTTCCTGCAAGAAATCTTCAAACTCATTTGAGAAGTATTCTCCTCCACCATCTGATCTTAACCTCTTCAAGCTTCTACCTGTTTGATTCTCAACAAGTGCAAGATACCTTTTGAAACAATTAAACACTTCATCTTTATGCTTCATAAAGTACAAAATGGTCCATCTGCTATAGTCATCAATGAATGACACATAATACCTTGAACCAGAAATGGAAGGGTCCTTGCTAGGTCCCCAAACATCTGTGTGCACCAAGTCTAGGTAGTCTTCATGCATAAAACCTTTCCTTGAGTAGGGTAATCTGTGAGACTTACCAAATTGACATGATCCACATTTGTAAATCATGTGTTGCTTGGATACATTAGGTATCCCAAGCACACACTGATCCCTGCACATTTGCTTGATAGTCCTTTCACCTATGTGCCCTAGTCTTTTATGCCATATCTCTAACTCTGAGAGTGTCTGATCCTTATAATTATACAAAGCAATATTTTTTGTATCTTCTAGCTCAAATGTAAATAATCTACCTGATTTCTCCCCTTTGGCTATCCTTCTGAATCCTTGTTTTGGGTCCTCCACATATGCTCCATGTTGTGTGAATCTGACCTGCAAACCTTTCTCCACAATCTGACCAACACTCATCAGATTCTTAGTTATTGTTGGTACATAGAGTACCCTGCTTAATAGGTTCTGATTACCATCACATGTCTTCACATTTCCAATTTTAACCACAGAGTGTTTAGTGTCATCACCTGTTTGTACCTGATGTTTGCCCTTGGGCTCTTCCAAATCAGAGAGCAATGCCACATTGCCAGCTACATGGTTAGAACATCCTGAGTCAATGTAAAATAAATGATCATCATTTGTACCTATCTTTGAGGTCATATTCATGATCAATAAGGAGTCATCTTGCTCCTCTGTGTAGTTGTTGTAGTCTCTTCTATTTCTGAATCCACCTTGGTAGCTTCCATTGTGGTTGTTGTTGTAATTGTTGTTGTATTGGTTGTTGTACCCATTGTAGCTTTGATTGTGGTTGAATCTGCCTCTTCCTTGAGAGTATCCACCTCTTGAGTAGCCTCTTCCTCTCTGGTTTTTATAGTTCTTGTAGCATTCATCTGTGGTATGATTGGACAACCCACAGATGTTGCAAGGTGATGAGTTGTAGGGTCTCCCCCTACCTGACTTACCTCCTCTGCCTCTTCCTCTAGATGACCTACCTCTCCCTGCATAATTGGCTTGAGAGGTAGAGCCTTCTTCATCCTGTTTCTTCTTGCCCTTATCTTTAACTTTCTTATCAGTAAAGAGAGCAGAGGGGTTATTACCTTTTGATTGATCTCCAGCCTTGGTGAACTTTGCTTCATGTGTAAATAGTTGGCCCATGAGTGTTGTGAGATCAGGGGTATGCATGTCCATGTAGAGATCCATTGCAGTGGTGAAACTTTCCCACTTATCATCTGCCTTGAGTCCATTTGTCACTTGCCTGACTATTTGCTCTTCTTCAATTTCCTCTCCAATGCTTGCTAGTTGGTCTGCCACATCTTTGATCTTTGTCACATAATCTGAGACTGATTTCTTGGGCTGCTTCCTAAGTGTTGTGAACTCTATCCATAATTGATTCTTCCTAGCCCTTGTGTTGGAAGAAAAATAGTTTGACAAGGTTTCCCAAGTCTCTTGGGAAGTCTTACAGTTTCTTACATGAGGTAAAAGAAAGTCAGATATAGAGTTTAAGAGATAAGACCTTGCCAAAGCATCCTTTGCACACCATTGGTTAAGTCTTTCATGCTCATCCTTTGTAGGTAGTCCTCTAGTCTTGAATGAGGGCAACTCCTCATCTCCTGATATGTATCCAAATAGACTTCTCCCTTGTAGATAGGTCTTCATTCTCAATGACCAAGCTTGA
>CM035417.1:156194866-156197366 GCA_020310875.1 Ceratopteris richardii | reverse complement strand
ATAAGTCAACTAATGTACATATGTGTACATGTCTTTGGATTTCTGAATATGTCCTTCCTTCAACCATCTGAATTTGTTCTCTTCTTGACTCCTTGACTTCATTTCTTCATAACCCTTCAATTGATGATTGTCATGCACCAACAACTCCCCCTCAATCATTAATTGAGGTTCTTCTCTATCTTCTTGATTCCTGCCATATCCTTGAATCTTTGTAGTTTTGGTCCATCTAGACTTTTTGTCATCATATCTGTAACTTGATCATTTGTGGGAGTGTGTATGACTTCAATCTCCTTCTCAATGACCTTCTCTCTTAAGAAATGATACTGTATTTCAATATGCTTAGTTCTAGCATGAAACACAGGATTAGCTGCCAAGTATAAAGAACTCATGTTGTCTCCACAAACAATAGGAGTATTTTGAACAACATCAAAAACTTTCATAAGTGTTTTTAGCCATATTACCTCCTTTGCAGCTTCCACCATACCTTTATATTCTGCCTCTGTAGATGACAAAGCAACTGTATGTTGCTTCTTAGAACACCATGAAATCAATTTATCTCCTACATAGCACAAGTATCCATGTGTTGATCTTCTATCATCCACATTACCTGCCCAATCTGCATCACTATATATCTTCACTCTTGTATCAGAAGTAAATCCATAGTACAACCCTTCTCTGAGTGTACCCTTGATGTACCTAAGTACTCTTTGTCCTGCAATCCAATGTTCCTTTCTAGGACAATGCATAAATTGTGAAAGCACACCAACTGCATATGACAAATCAGGCCTTGTCAATGTAGCATAAATCAAGCTACCAACCAAACTTTGATAGAGTTTCATATCTCTGAACTCTTCTCCTCCAAACCTAGACAATTTATGGTTCACTTCCAAAGGTGTAGGTGCAACCCTGCAATCTTCCATTTTAAATTTGGTTAGCAAATTTTTAAGATACCTTTCTTGAGTCACATATACTCCATGTTGAGTATAGGAAATCTCCATTCCCAAGAAGAATGATAGGTTCCCCAAATCACTGATTTTGAACTCTTTCTCCATCTGCTTCTTGATCATTTGTATCCCCTTATCATCTGTTCCTGTAAGTATTATGTCATCAACATAAATACACACATAAATGAATCCATCTTCACTTGCTTTGACTAGCAAGCTACTATCTGCCTTTGATGCTTGAAATCCAAGATCATTCAAGAATTTTACAAGCCTATAATTCCATGCCCTTGGGGCTTGCTTTAGTCCATACAAAGCTCTCTTGAGCTTACACACATAATTTGGATTCAATTGATCTTTGAACCCATCTGGTTGCTCCATGTAAACTTCATCTGAAATATAACCATTCAAAAAAGCATTTTTAACATCTAATTGAGACAACTTCCAACCTTTGCAAGCAGCAATTGCAATGAGGGTTCTGATTGTTGTCATCTTTGCCACAGGACTATAAGTCTCATCATAGTCCACTCCATATGTCTGTGCATACCCTTTCACAACAAGTCTAGCTTTGTATCTAGACACACTTCCATCTGCAAATCTTTTTGTTTTGTAAACCCACTTACATCCAATAATTTTCTGGCTATTAGGTTTAGGAACCAGATCCCAAGTCTGATTCTCTATCAATGCATCATACTCCTCTTGCATGGCTTCTTCCCAATTTCTCTTGCCTTTGGCTTCATCATATGTAGATGGATCTTCATCTACTTTTACCAAATAAGCATAATCTTTAGTAGTCAAGAATGAAGTGTCAAAGCTATACCTTGTAGGTTGCCATTTGTGCCTAGATGACCTCCTAACTTCTGCACTTCTTGAGGTCTCTGGTTCATCACATTCTGGATCAAACCTTGGCCTCTCTTCAACTTCAATCTGTACTTCATTGTTCTCACTTTCATCAAGTAATTGAATCTTTGCTTTACCTTTCCTTTGATCCACTACTTCTTCATCATCTGCATGTACATTGTATTTACCTACATACCAAGTACCTTGCTCATCAAATGTAACATCCTTGGATACAATAAATTGCTTTGTGGATGGACTCCACAACCTGTATCCCATTTGCTTATCATCATAACCAATGAATACATACTTTTCTGCCTTAGGCTCCAACTTATGCCTCAATTGAGATGGCACATATGCATATGCCAAGCATCCAAATATTCTGCAATGATCCAAGGTAGGTTTCTTACCCCACCAAGCTTCATATGGTGTCATACCTTGCAAAGCTTTACAAGGCAATCTATTGACCAAATAAGTAGCTGTGTTTACAGCCTCTGCCCACAAATAATTTGGACAATTCTTCTCTTTCATCATGGACCTTGCAAACTCAACAAGATTCCTATTTCTTCTTTCTGCTACCCCATTTTGTTGAGGAGAATACCTGCAAGTAACTTCTCTCTTTATACCTGCATTCCACAAATAATCATTGAACTCATTTGAAAAATACTCTCCCCCTCCATCTGACCTTAGTCTCTTTAATTTTTGACCTGTAATCCTTTCTG
>CM035417.1:156184866-156189866 GCA_020310875.1 Ceratopteris richardii | reverse complement strand
ATTAAGTGTAGGAACATTCATATGTGAAGCATGTTCACTAGTTCCTAAAACAGGCGCAGATTTCGAAGTCAATGTTTTGATCATTTCTCCTAGCACAATTTAAAGTTTTGCATGAGTGAGGGCTTAATCTTTAAGTTGGAAGATAAGCTACTTATGTCTAGAAGCATTTTGTAAAACGGGTTCTATTCAAGGAGAACCAAGTCTTAAAAGTTACAAGTGTAAAGTCGACTGTTTTTGATAACAGTTTCTGACATAGGTAACTTGTGAAATCAATTTCTCAAGTTATACTTAACCTTTTGAAGTGATTCAACTTGGAGTAGATGCGCAATCTCTAGGAGATGATTCATACAAAGTTTCATAAAAAACTTTACAGATTTGATAGGTCAATGTGAATGAACAATGCAGCAGACTTTTCTGTATATCATCTTCTTCACAGATTTGTTAATTTCTGATAAGTTAGCAATTGATCCTCTAAATTAGTGAAGTGTTTGACTTACTCTTGGTATAGAGGTGCTCTAATCACAAGAGTAAGTTGTTCTTTTGGAGATTAACATTCTCCATCAGTGGTATCAGAGCAGGAGACATCAATTTGAAGAAAGGAGGATCCCGACTGCTGCAGATTCAAGAAATTCAACACTTGAAGGACTAAGAAGTGAAAGCTTGGAGTCAAAGCTTGAGGAGAAGATTATTTGACATCAAGAAAGGCAAAAGGAGTCCAATTCGAAGTAAAGGTACATACATTGTTTATAAAGCTTGAAGATTTCAATACACAGGTGGATACAAGATGGGAGAAAGCTTGCAGATTGATAAGCTAGATAGGGAGAACTATCCAGCATGGTCCATGAGGATGGAAGCACACCTCATGAGCAAAGACCTTATATCATTTATTACAGGAGATGAAGAAAAACCAGAGTTTGCAGATCCAAGTATTCCTACTAGGGAAGAACTTGCAATGTTGAAGACTTGGATGAGAAAAGATGCTCAAGCAAGGAGTATCATCTACATGGCTGTAAATGATTACCTTTTACCTCACATCAGAGGTTTGGAAAGTGCTACAGATGTTTGGAATGCCTTGGAAGAGCATTTCCAAAATACAACTAAGTCAAGGAAGTCCTCACTATGGGCTGAGTTCACAACTTTCAAGAAGAAGAGCTCACAATCAATTTCAGATTATGTGGCAAGGATGAAAGATATTGCAGATAGCTTGGGAGCAGTGGATGAAGACATTGAAGAGGAAAAGTTGGTAAGACAAATACTTACAGGTCTAAGAGGTGATGAGAAGTGGAAGCCTTTTATCTTGTCCATAGAATTGTCACTTGATCACTTTACTCCTGATCTTAATCAATTGCTAGGACACATGCTAACCTTTGAGCAGGATCTTAAAGGAGACAATGATAGAAGTACAAGTCAAGCCATGTACTCCAAGGACAAGAAAAAGAATGGCAAGGGAAAGCAATCAAATGATGATGAAGGGAATTCAAATCAAGCTAAGTTCACAAAAGGAAAGACAAATTTCAGAGGTAAAGGAAGAGGAGGTAAGAACAAAGATAATGTTAAAGCTTGTTGGATTTGTGGCAGAACAAATCATTTGGCAAATGATTGTTGGTATAACAATCAAAGTGGAGGATACAATAATCAGAATTATAACCAAAGAGGTAGAGGAGGCAGAAACCAAAGAGGCAATTTCAGAGGAAGAGGTGGTAGGACATCATATGGTAGAGGAGGTGGAAGAAACTTCCAATCTCAGTCCTACAACAATAATTATTACAATTATGCATCAGATCAGAAGGATGACATGACTCTTATCTTGAATGCAACTCATGAATCAATGGGAGAAGATCAAAGAGTGTTTTATATTGACTCAGGGTGCAGCAACCATCTGAGTGGGAATCTATCCTTGATGACTGATATGGAAGCAAGGGTGAATGGACATACAGTTCAAACAGGTGACAATACCAAACATAAAGTGGAGAGCATTGGATCAGTGAAGACAAAGAGTGGAAGTACACTTCTGAGCAAGGTACTTTATGTTCCTACTATTCCTAAAAATTTGATAAGTGTAGGGCAAATTGTGGAGAAAGGATATGAGGTAAGATTCACAAATGATGGTGTTTATGTACAAGATCCAAATCAGGGATATAGAACCATAATTGCAGGTAAAAAGGAAGGAAGATTGTTCACTCTCAAAGTCCAAGGTAATGTGGGACATGCATTGTTTACCTATGGAGGTCAAAAGGTGTCTGAATTAGACCTATGGCATAAGAGGCTAGGTCATTTCAATGAGAGAGCTATAAAGGAGATGTCAAAGAATCAGGTGGTGCTTGGATTGCCAAACATTGAAGGGCAACATATGGTGTACAAGTGTGAAGCTTGTCAATTAGGTAAAGCACATAAGAGTTCTTATAACAAATCAGGGTACAAGTATTCAAATATGCTTGAATTGGTTCATACAGATGTATGGGGTCCCTCAAGGGACTATAGCATAAATGGATCCAGATATTATGTGTTGTTTGTTGATGATGCAACCAGGTGGATTACTTTGTATGTAATCAAGGACAAATCAGAAGTCTTCAAGACATTCAAACACTTTCATGCTTATGCAGAAAGGATCACAGGACAAAAGCTCAAGAGGTTAAGATCAGATGGAGGGGGAGAGTATTTCTCAAAAGAGTTTGATGATTATTTGTGGAATGTAGGTATCAAAAGAGAAGTAACTTGCAGGTACTCTCCTCAACAGAATGGAGTAGCAGAAAGGAGGAATAGGACTCTTGTAGAGTTTGCAAGAGCTATGATGAAGGAAAAGAATTGTCCAAATTACTTATGGGCAGAGGCCATTAACACTGCAACATACCTTGTGAATAGGTTGCCTTGCAAAGCTTTGGATGGAGGAACCCCTTATGAAGCATGGTGGGGTAAGAAGCCTAGTCTTGATCATTGTAAAGTATTTGGATGTATTGCATATGCTTATGTTCCTTCACAATTAAGACATAAGCTAGAACCAAAAGCAGAGAAGTATGTGTTTATTGGATATGATGATAGACAAATGGGTTACAGGTTGTGGAGTCCATCCACAAAGCAATTTCTTGTTACTAAAGATGTAACATTTGATGAGCAAAACATGTGGTATACAGGATCACCAAATGAGTATACAGGTGTTGAAGAAATACAAAGGAAAGGAAAGGCAAAGGTAAAAGTTTGTGAAGAAATTGTTGATGAAGTTGACTCTAGATGTAGAGTGCAGGATCATGTAGAAGAAGGGCCAAGATTTGATCCAGAATCAAATGAGGCTGAAACTTCAAGAAGTGCAGAAATCAGAAGATCTACAAGAGAAAGGAAAGAGCCTATAAGGTATAGTTATGATACATCTTTCCTAACAACAAAAGATTATGCATACATTGTGAAAACAGAAGAAGATCCAACCACTTATGAAGAAGCCAAAGGTAAACAGAATTGGGAGAAGGCAATGCAGGAAGAGTATGATGCTCTACTTGAAAATGAAACTTGGGAATTAGTACCAAGACCAAAGAATCAGAAAGTCATTGGATGCAAGTGGGTATATAAAACAAAGAGGTTTGCAGATGGTAAGGTGTCTAGATATAAGGCTAGACTTGTGGTTAAAGGTTATGCCCAAACTTATGGGGTAGATTATGATGAAACCTTTAGTCCTGTTGCTAAGATGTCTACAATTAGGACATTGATTGCTATTGCTACTTGCAAGGGATGGAAATTATCACAATTGGATGTGAAGAATGCATTTCTTAATGGTTACATTGCAGATGAAGTATATATGGAGCAACCAGAAGGCTTTATGGAATCAATTGGATCAGATTATGTGTGTAAGCTCAAGAGAGCTTTATATGGGTTGAAGCAAGCCCCAAGAGCTTGGAATTATAGATTGGTCAAGTTCTTGAATGAATGTGGATTTCAAGCATCAAAGGCAGATAGTAGCTTGCTAGTGAAGGCAAGTGAAAATGGATACATTTACATGTGCATTTATGTTGATGATATTATTGTTACAGGAACAGATGCTCAAGGAATCAATGAACTCAAGAAGCAAATAGAGAAGGAGTTTAAGATAAGTGATTTGGGAAACTTATCTTATTTTCTAGGAATGCAGATTGTGTATACTCAACATGGAGTATATGTTTCACAAGAGAGATACTTGAAGAATCTTCTAGTCAAGTTTAACATGGAAGATTGCAGGACCTCAACTACACCATTGGAGGTAAATCATAAATTAAGCAGGTATGGAGGTGAAGAGTTCAATGATATGAAGAAATATCAGAGTTTGGTAGGTAGTTTAATCTATGCTACCTTGACAAGGCCAGATCTATCATATGCAGTAGGTGTGTTGTCACAATTCATGCATTGTCCAAAGAAGACTCATTGGATTGCAGCCCAAAGGGTACTCAGATATATCAAGGGAACCCTAAGTGAAGGTTTGTATTATGGTTTCACTTCTGACACAAGAATCAAAGTGTTTAGTGATGCAGATTGGGCAGGTGACTCAGATGATAGAAGGTCTACTCATGGATATCTATGTTATGTTGGAGATAAGTTAGTATCTTGGTGTTCAAAGAAGCAACATACAGTTGCTTTATCATCCACAGAAGCTGAGTATAAAGGAATGGTAGAAGCTGCAAAAGAAGTGATATGGTTGAAGACCTTGATGAAAAGTTTTGAGACTAATCATAGTACTCCAATAATTTTTGGAGACAATATGAGTTCTTTGTATTTGGCAGCTAACCCTGTTTTTCATGCCAGGACTAAGCATATAGAGATTCAGTATTATTTCTTGAGGGAAAAGGTACTTGATAAAGAGATTGAAGTGATGTACACTCCAACAAAAGAACAAGTGGCAGATATGATGACAAAGAGTCTGGATGGACCTAAGTTACAAAGGTTTAAAGATATGGCAAGTATAAAGAAGACAGAGAAAACCTCAATTGATGATTGAGGGGGAGCTGTTGGTGCAGACCAATCACCAATTGAAGGCTTGG
>CM035417.1:156144866-156147366 GCA_020310875.1 Ceratopteris richardii | reverse complement strand
GTTAGAGTAGCATAGATAAGGCTACCAACCAAACTCTGATATTGTCTCATGTCCTTGAATTCTTCACCTCCAAACTTACTCAATTTGTGATTCACCTCCATTGGTGTAGGTGCTACCCTGCAATCATCCATTTTAAACTTGATTAACAAGTTCTTCAAATACCTTTCTTGGGTCACAAATACTCCATGTTGAGTATATGTAATCTCCATGCCCAAGAAATATGACAAGTCTCCCAAGTCACTTATCTTGAACTCCTTTTCCATTTGCCTCTTGAGTCTTTGTATTCCTTCTTCATCTGTACCTGTAAGAATTATATCATCAACATATATGCACATATATATGAAACCATTTTCACTTGCTTTGATAAGCAAGCTACTATCTGCTTTAGACACCTGAAAACCAAGTTCTTTTAAGAACTTCACAAGTCTATAGTTCCATGCCCTTGGGGCCTGCTTCAAGCCATACAAAGCTCTCTTGAGCTTGCACACATGATCTGGATACCTTTTATCTCTGAACCCTTGAGGTTGCTCCATGAATACATCATCTGAAATGTAACCATTCAAAAAAGCATTCTTCACATCAAGTTGACATAGCTTCCAACCTTTACATGCAGCAATAGCAATGAGTGTCCTTATGGTTGTCATCTTTGCCACAGGACTATAGGTCTCATCATAATCAATACCATATGTTTGAGCAAAGCCTTTGACAACAAGTCTAGCTTTGTATCTAGACACACTTCCATCTGCAAACCTTTTTGTCTTGTAGACCCACTTGCATCCAATAATCTTCTGACTATTTGGTTTTGGAACCAAATCCCAAGTTTGATTTTCCAATAGTGCATCATATTCCTCCTGCATAGCACTCTCCCATTTTTCCTTACCTTTTGCCTCTTCATATGTAAAAGGGTCTTCATCTGTATTCACCATATAAGCATAATCTTTTGTGGCTAGAAATGAAGTATCATAACTATACCTTGTAGGTTGCCACCTATTTCTTGATGACCTTCTGAGTTCTCCACTCCTTGAGGTTTCTGGCTCTTCACATTCAGGATCAAATCTTGGTGTCTCTTCCACTTCAACCTGCACTTCATTATTCTCTTGCTCATCAAATATCTGAACTTTTGATTTACCTTTTCTTTGACTCACTTCTTCTTCATCACTTGTATTGATGTTGATTGTACCTGCATACCAAGTGCTTTGTTCATCAAATGTAACATCTTTAGAAACCATAAATTGTTTTGTTGATGGACTCCACAATCTATAGCCCATCTGCTTGTCATCATAGCCAATGAAAACATACTTTTCAGCTTTGGGTTCCAATTTGTGTCTTAATTGTGATGGCACATATGCATATGCCACACACCCAAATACTCTGCAATGATCCAAGGTAGGTCTTTTACCCCACCAAGCCTCATATGGTGTCATACCCTGCAAGGCTTTACATGGTAACCTATTGACCAAATAAGTGGCTGTATTTACAGCCTCAGCCCACAAATAATTAGGGCAATTTTTCTCCTTCATCATGGATCTTGCAAACTCAACAAGAGTTCTATTTCTCCTTTCTGCAACACCATTTTGTTGAGGAGAGTACCTGCAAGTAACTTCCCTTTTTATACCTGCATTCCATAAGTAATCACTGAACTCATTAGAGAAATACTCTCCCCCTCCATCTGACCTTAGTCTTTTCAACTTATGACCTGTAATTCTTTCTGCATATGCATGATAGTGCTTAAATGTATTAAACACTTCTGACTTATCTTTGATCACATAGATAGTGATCCATCTAGTAGCATCATCAACATAAATCACATAATACCTTGATCCATTTATACTGAAATCTTTTGATGGTCCCCACACATCTGTGTGTACCAACTCAAGCTTCTCTGAGTACATAAAACCATGCTTGGAATAGGAATGTTTATGAGCCTTACCTAATTGACATGCCTCACATTTGTATGTCATATGTTGACCTGCAACATTAGGCAATCCAAGCACTGAACCATTGTTAACCATATCTTTAATACCTCTTTCATTGAAATGTCCAAGCCTCTTATGCCAAAGATCTAACTCAGAGATCTTATGTCCTCCATATGTGAACATAGCATGACCAATATTGCCTTGAATCTTCAATGTAAATAATCTTCCTTCCTTTTTCCCTGAAACAATCTGTTTATACCCTTGGCTAGGGTCTTCCACATATACTCCATCATTAGTGAACCTTACTTCATATCCCTTTTCAACAATTTGTCCTACACTTATCAAATTCTTAGGGATTGTAGGAACATACAAAACCTTACTCAATAAGGTGCTTCCATCCTTGGCCTTCACTGATCCAATTGACTTCACATTGTGCTTTGTGTTGTCACCTGTTTGAACAACATGATTAAAAACTTTACTCTCCAAATCAGTCATCAAAGATATGTTACCACTCAGGTGATTGCTACATCCTGAGTCAATGTAGAAGACTCTTTGATCTTCATTCTGCCTTTCACAAGTTGCAT
>CM035417.1:156134866-156139866 GCA_020310875.1 Ceratopteris richardii | reverse complement strand
AACAAATATAACCTGAGGTGCTTCTCCTATCATCCTTGCATCCTGCCCAATCTGCATCTGAGTAAACTTTAATATCAATGTCTGATGTGTAAGGAAAATACAAACCATGACTTTGAGTTCCCTTGAGGTATTTCAAGATCTTCTTTGCTGCCTCTAGGTGAGGTACCCTTGGTTTGTGCATGAATTGACTAAGCACACTTACTCCATATGCTATGTCAATTCTTGTCAAGGTAGCATAGTTCAAACTACCCACCATACTTTGGTATCCTGTAATGTCTGTGATTTCTTCTCCTTCATGAGCACTTAGCTTTTGGTTAACCTCCATTGGAGTAGTAGATACCTTAGCATCCTGCAAACCAAACTTTTTGACCATATCCTGTACATACTTCTTTTGGGTAATGTAGATACCTGAATTTGTGTAGATCAATTCAAGTCCAAGAAAATATTTTAGTAATCCAAGATCACTAATCTTGAATTCTTTCATCATCTGTCCTTTGATGTGTCTAATCCCATTGACATCATTTCCTGTAATGATGATGTCATCAACATAGACACATAAGTAGATTACCTATGTACTACTTCTCTTTATGAATAGAGAAGTGTCTGCTTTGCTCATCACAAATCCTTGGTCTTGAAGGTAGGTGGTCAATCTGTAGTTCCATGCTCTAGGTGCCTGCTTCAAACCATACAGAGCCTTCTTCAATTTACAAACATAATGTACCTTTTTTGGATCTTCATAGCCAGGTGGTTGTGACATGTAGACTTCTTCAGATATCCATCCATTTAGGAATGCATTCTTCACATCCAATTGGTACATGTTCCAATTCTTGGATGCAGCTACACTCACCAAAACTCTGATAGTTGGCATCTTGGCCACAGGAGAAAATGTCTCCTCATAATCAATGCCTTGGGTTTGTGCAAAACCCTTGGCTACTAACCTAGCTTTGTACCTGTTAATTGTTCCATCTGAATTCTTCTTCAATTTGTAGATCCATCTGGATCCTATTTCTTGGGTACCAAGTCCCAAGTATCACTCTCTTTGAGGGCTTCTATCTCCTCATCCATGGCTTCTCTCCATTCTGGCTTTGTAATTGCTTCTTCATAGGTACCTGGTTCTTCATTCAACAAGTCTTTTGCAAGATATACAGAATGTTTAGTTACAAGTGATGTGTCATACCCAAATCTGATAGGTTTCTTCTTCTCTCTCTAAGATCTTCTCATAGCTTGAGTAGAAGTTTGTGCCTTGTCCTCCAATTGCTTCATCTTCATCTTTCCTTTGGATTTCCAAGCCTTGAACTCTTCAAGGTTTATGGTATCATCATCTGAGCTTGAGTCTTCTTGCTGAGTTGGCTCTTCCTTGGTAAGCTTTGGAAAATCTTCCTCCATGTCATAGGGTAGACTCACTTTCCTGCATTCATTCTCATACCATGAGTCATTCTCATCAAATATGACATCTCTGCTTACCTTGAATCCTTTGTTTGTGGGGTTGTAGAATCTGTATCCCTTTTGGTTCAGATCATAACCAATGAAGATACATTTCTCTGCCTTTGGGTCTAGCTTTCCTCTCACCTGTGAAGGAATGTGCACATATGCTACACATCCAAAGATTTTGCAATGATCCAGAGAGGGTCTCTTACCATGCCAAGCTTCATATGGTGTCATGCCATCAAGTGATTTGGATGGCAACCTATTGATGAGATAAGTGGCAGTGGATACACTCTCTGCCCATAAGTAATTTGGCAACTTTTTCTCATTGAGCATAGACCTAGCTGTTTCCACTATAAGTCTATTCCTTCTTTCTGCTACCCCATTTTGTTCAGGTGAGTACCTTGTAGTGATCTCCCTCTTGATGCCTCTTTCCTGCAAGAAATCTTCAAACTCATTGGAGAAATACTCTCCTCCACCATCTGATCTTAGCCTCTTCAAGCTTCTACCTGTTTGATTCTCAACAAGTGCAAGATACCTCTTGAAACAATTAAACACTTCATCTTTATGCTTCATAAAATATAAAATGGTCCACCTGCTATAGTCATCAATGAAGGACACATAATACCTTGAACCAGAAATGGAAGGGTCCTTGCTAGGTCCCCAAACATCTGTGTGTACCAAGTCTAGGTAGTCTTCATGCATGAAACCTTTCCTTGAGTAGGGTAATCTGTGAGACTTACCGAATTGACATGATCCACATTTATAAATCATGTGTTGCTTGGATACATTAGGTATCCCAAGCACACATTGATCCCTGCACATTTGCTTGAGAGTCCTTTCTCCTATGTGCCCTAATCTTTTATGCCATATCTCTAGCTCTGAAAGTGTCTGATCCTTGTAATTATACAAAGCAATGTTTTTTGTATCTTCTAGCTCAAATGTAAATAATCTACCTGATTTCTCCCCTTTGGCTATCCTTCTGAATCCTTGTTTTGGGTCCTCCACATATGCTCCATGTTGTGTGAATCTGACCTGCAAACCTTTCTCCACAATCTGACCAACACTCATTAAATTCTTAGTTATTGTTGGTACATAGAGTACTCTGCTTAGTAGGTTCTGATTACCATCACATGTCTTTACATTTCCAATTTTGACAACAGAGTGTTTAGTGTCATCACCTGTTTGTACCTGATGTTTGCCCTTGGGCTCTTCCAAATCAGAAAATAATGCCACATTGCCAGCTACATGGTTAGAACATCCTGAGTCAATGTAAAATAAATGATCATCATTTGTACCTATCTTGGAGGTCATATTCATGATCAATAAGGAGTCATCCTGCTCCTCAGTGTAGTTGTTGTAGTCTCTTCTATTTCTGAATCCACCTTGGTAATTTCCATTGTGGTTGTTGTTGTAGTTGTTGTTGTATTGGTTGTTGTACCCATTGTAGCTTTGATGTTGGTTGAATCTGCCTCTCCCTTGAGAGTATCCACCTCTTGAGTAGCCTCTTCCTCTCTGATTTTTGTAGTTCTTGTAGCATTCATCTGTGGTATGATTGGACAATCCACAGATGTTGCAAGGTGATGAGTTGTAGGGTCTCCCCCTACCTGACTTACCTCCTCTGCCTCTTCCTCTAGATGACCTACCTCTCCCTGCATAATTGGCTTGAGAGGTAGAGCCTTCTTCATCCTGTTTCTTCTTGCCTTTATCTTTAACTTTCTTATCAGTAAAGAGAGCAGAGGGGTTATTACCTTTTGATTGATCTCCAGCTTTGGTGAACTTTGCTTCATGTGTAAATAGTTGGCCCATGAGTGTTGTGAGATCAGGGGTATGCATGTCCATGTAGAGGTCCATTGCAGTGGTGAAACTTTCCCACTTATCATCTGCCTTGAGTCCATTTGTCACTTGCCTGACTATTTGTTCCTCTTCAATTTCCTCTCCAATGCTTGCTAGTTGGTCTGCCACATCTTTGATCTTTGTCACATAATCTGAGACTGATTGCTTGGGCTGCTTTCTAAGTGTTGTGAACTCTATCCATAATTGGTTCTTCCTAGCCCTTGTGTTGGAAGAAAAATAATTTGACAAGGTTTCCCAAGTCTCTTGGGAAGTCTTACAGTTCCTTACATGAGGTAAAAGAAAGTCAGATATAGAGTTTAAGAGATAAGACCTTGCCAAAGCATCCTTTGCACACCATTGGTTAAGTCTTTCATGCTCATCCTTTGTAGGCAGTCCTTTGGTCTTGAATGAGGGCAACTCCTCATCTCCTGATATGTATCCAAATAGACTTCTCCCTTGTAGATAGGTCTTCATTCTCAATGACCAAGCCTGATAATTGTTTCTATCCAATTTGTCAATGAAGGAAGGGAAACCATCACCCATGTTTACCTTCTTTGCTCTGATACCACTGTTGAGAGTGATGGATGGATGCACTCAGGAAATCAGTTGGTGCTGCAAAACCTGCTTCACACCTGCCCTCTTTTCTCTTCAGATATGCTTAGTACACTTGCTTAGCTTCCAAATGACATAAAGAAACCATATATGTACTTTGGAAATGGTTTGGGTAATGATCAAACCAAAACAGATAACTTTGTACTTCAAAAATCAAGCAAAACTTTCTATTTCTGTAGTGATACCTGCTCAGACTTTTACTCAGTGTGTCCAGCACACTTAAAATTGAAACAATTCCTTTTGGGAGTATTAATGTACCTTAGTAAGCTACCAATCACAAGTGGAATCACTTCAATTGATAAACTATGCACTGAGAAATAAGTTTAGCAAAATTATAATCACCCCCGACTTTTCAGGAACTCTGCAAACTGAGACCAGTGTGCACTTCGAATCGATTTTCTCCCAATTGGCTGAATGAAATCCTTTGAAATTTTGTATGCTTGTAGTAGACCTTGAGCTGGTTCCAATGAGCTATAGAACGCTTGATTTGGTTCAGTAGATCCAGAGAAATGCCCTGATGAAGTTGACAGACTTGGAGTAGGTGACTCAGACAAAAAACAGAGATGATGAATGTATACTTCTATTGATATATGTGTTTGTACAATCTCATTAGCTTGCCAAGCACAGCTAAATGAGGTATTGTGGTGTTGGCAATAGAGTAGCCTTCACACACAATGAGTAACAATGAGATTTTGCCTTGGGGAGTGAGCTGAAGTGAGAGAATAACCCGCGACTTTTTACTACATCTTTTATAGGAGTTTGATCTTCATTTGAATTTGAAATTCAAACTTAGGCTCCCTTGAATCTCTCCTCTAAAAGTAGGGAGATATTCTCTCTATCTCAACAATCAAATTTCCACGACTCTAATGTTAGGTGGATGACTTAAAGTGATTACAAACAAATGATAAGTCACTTAGACTTTTACAAGTGGTAAAAGAGTATGAACATATAAGCATATGTTCTCATGAGTCTTCCTTTAGGTAAAGCCTAGATAATCCTTTGTCCATGCTAATCTTCCATAAGTTCAAGGGTCCAAGCCAATGTGTGTAGGCTTGTCTTGCACCAACATATCTATCTATCTATCTATCTATCTATCTATCTATCTATCTATCTATCTATCTATCCAT
>CM035417.1:156122366-156124866 GCA_020310875.1 Ceratopteris richardii | reverse complement strand
TACCTACCAAACTTTGGTAACCTGTAATATCCTTGAGTTCTTCTCCTTCATGTGCACTGAGTTTGTGGTTGACCTCCATAGGAATGTTTGAGACTTTAGCTTCCTGCAAATTAAACTTCTTGACCATGTCCTGAATGTACTTCTTCTGAGTAATAAAGATACCTGAATTTGTGTAGACCAATTCAAGTCCTAGGAAGTACTTCAATAATCCAAGATCATTGATCTTGAATTCCTTCATCATTTGACTTTTGATGTGTCTAATTCCTTGAACATCATTTCCTGTAATAATGATGTCATCAACATAGACACACAAGTATATTACCTCTGAATTGTTCCTCTTTATAAACAATGAAGTATCTGCTTTACTCATCACAAATCCTTGATCTAGGAGATAGGTTGTCAACCTGTAATTCCATGCTCTAGGTGCTTGCTTTAATCCATACAGAGCCTTCTTCAATTTACAAACATGATTTACCTTATTAGGATCCTCATAGCCAGGTGGTTGTGACATGTAGACTTCTTCAGATATCCATCCATTCAAGAATGCATTCTTCACATCCAATTGGTACATGTTCCAATTCTTGGATGCAGCTACACTCACCATAACTCTGATAGTTGGCATCTTGGCCACAGGAGAAAATGTCTCCTCATAATCAATGCCTTGGGTTTGTGCAAAACCCTTGGCTACCAACCTAGCTTTATACCTGTTTATTGTACCATCTGAGTTCCTCTTGAGTTTGTAGATCCATCTGGATCCTATCACCTTCATGGAGTCCTTCTTGGGTACCAAGTCCCAAGTATCACTTTCCTTGAGAGCCTCCATTTCTTCATCCATTGCTTCCTTCCATTCTGGTTTAGTATTTGCTTCTTCAAATGTACCTGGTTCTTCATTCAAGATATCCTTTGCAAGATATACAGAGTGCTTGGTTACAAGTGAAGTATCATACCCATACCTAATAGGTTTCTTCTTTTCTCTTTGAGATCTCCTCATAGCTTGAGTTGAGGATTCTGGATTGTCTTCTAGTTGCTTCATCTTCATCTTTCCTTTGGATTTCCAAGCCTTGAACTCTTCAATGTTGATGGTGTCTTCATCATCTGAGCTTGTGTCCTCTTTCTGAGTTGGTTCTTGCCTGATAAGCTTTGGAAAGTCTTCTTCCATATCATAAGGTAGGCTAACTTTCCTGCACTCATTTTCATACCATGAATCATTCTCATCAAATATAACATCTCTGCTTACCTTGAAGCCTTTGTTTGAGGGGTTATAAAATCTGTATCCCTTCTGATTCAAATCATAACCAATGAAGATACACTTTTCAGCCTTAGGATCTAGCTTTCCCCTTACCTGTGAGGGAATATGCACATATGCTACACACCCAAAGATTTTGCAATGATCTAGAGATGGTCTCTTACCATGCCAAGCCTCATAGGGTGTCATTCCATCGAGTGTCTTTGATGGCAACCTGTTGATTAAGTATGTGGCAATAGATACACTCTCTGCCCAAAGATAATTTGGTAATTTTATTTCATTAAGCATAGATCTAGCTGTCTCTACAATGAGTCTATTCCTTCTCTCAGCTACCCCATTTTGTTCAGGTGAATACCTTGTAGTAATCTCCCTCTTGATGCCTCTTTCCTGCAAGAAGTCTTCAAAGTCATTGGAGAAGTATTCTCCACCACCATCTGACCTTAGCCTCTTCAAATGTCTACCTGTTTGATTTTCAACTAATGCAAGATACCTTTTAAAACAATTAAATACTTCATCCTTATGTTTCATGAAGTATAAGACAGTCCATCTGCTATAGTCATCAATAAAGGACACATAGTACCTTGATCCAGATATGGATGGCTCCTTGCTAGGTCCCCAAACATCTGTATGCACCAATTCCAAATAATCTTCATGCATAAAACCTTTCTTGGTATAGGGCAATCTGTGTGACTTACCAAATTGACAAGCCCCACACTTGTATATCATGTGTTGCTTGGATACATTAGGTATCCCAAGCACACATTGATCTCTACTCAATTGTTTTAGAGTCCTCTCTCCAATGTGACCTAATCTCTTGTGCCAAATCTCCAATTCTGATAGGGTTTGGTCTTTATAGTTGTACAAAGCAATACTCTTAGTGTCTTCAAGTTCAAAGGTAAACAATCTACCTGATTTTTCTCCCTTGGCTATCCTTCTGAATCCATGTCTTGGATCCTCCACATATGCACCATGTTGAGTGAACCTGACCTGTAGACCTTTTTCAACAATTTGACCTACACTCATCAGATTCTTGGTGATTGTTGGAACATACAACACTCTGCTTAGTAAATTCTGATTACCATCACTTGTTTTGACATTGCCTACTTTAACAACTGAATGTTTAGTGTCATCACCTGTCTGCACTTGGTGCTTGCCTTTGGGTTCTTCCAAATCAGAGAGTAAGGCAACATTTCTAGCTACATGGTTAGAGCAACCTGAATCAATATAGAATAAGTGATCATCATTGATACCTGA
>CM035417.1:155764866-156107366 GCA_020310875.1 Ceratopteris richardii | reverse complement strand
TGCTTTAACTTTAGTATTTCGGTGTCGGCAGCTATCAGTAGTTCGTCTTTTTCAGCCAGTGCCTTATCTCTCTGGTTTGAGTGTTCTTCCTGTGCTTGGAGCAAAGCCTGTAGTTGCTTGATCTGCTCACATAGTGCATGATTTTCTGCTCTTGCTGCTTGTAACTCTTCTTGAAGAGGGGTGATATCCGCCTCCATTAATTCCAATTTCCTTTGGAATTCTTCTCGTGCATCGTCTGTGACTTGTTTCAAGTGTTGGGGCAGTTGTTGGGATAGGTTTATCAGTAGTCTACCCATAGCTTCTAATTCTGTAAAAACTGGAACGGGGTGGGGTGGCAGAGGAGGGCGAGGTTGCGAGGAGGTTCTGGTGAGGAGTTGTTGTGAATTTGGAGGTGAATAGTTGAGGGAGGATGTGGAGGCTTCAGAAGTTCCGGTGTGGTGACTAGGCTTGATGGGACTGTGGGGTGGTTCAGGTTGGGAAATGGGGTTAACAGGCGGTGTTTTGGGGAGGGTAGAGTCAGTAGTTTGTACCTTGTTTGTTTCTGCATTGTTTGCTTCTGTGGATTCCACTGCCTTCAGTAGATTGTCTAGTGCATCTTGATGAGATTGCTGTTCATCTACCTGTTGCTCTGATTCTTTTTCGGTCGAAATTATTTCTGTTTCTACTTGATGTTGTTGTTCGTGTTGCTCAGTCGATGATTCATTATGCATTGAAGTAGCTGTATCATGGAATGTCTCTTCTTCGTTCTTTTCTTCTTCTTTATCGTCCTCTCTGTCCTTTCCGGCTGAGCCTTGTGCTTCGCTTTCGGAGGAACTAATCCTGATTCGTTTCCGGCGAAACAACTGATTGAGCTCTTCTTCATCTTCTTCTTCCTCGTCTTCTAGTAGCTGAACTGACTCTTCCGGCCTGAAAACTGGTCCTCATGGTGGTGGTTGAGCGGCGAGTATGGTTGGGAAGAGGAAGGAAAGGATGTGGGGAAGTCTGGATCGAGGGGTGGTTCCTTTGTTGACTTGTTTCATGATGGCGACGCACTCCTTATGGATTCGGTGAAAGAAAAATGAGGTGAAATTAACGGGTTCTCGTGCGGCAAGATCGATGGCAGAATAGAATGGGCGGGAGATACCGTATGTGCGAGGTTAAGAATGACAACTAAGAAGTGTAATGCGGTTTTTTCAGGTTCGGGGCGACAGAGAATGGCGTATTCATTTGATGAATGGCGGGGGAAAAGTTCGGTCATGCGGCCTATGGGGATACTTGGGCCATTCTCGGGGCCTTTTGGAGTGAGGCGGAAGGCTTCGGCGAAGGCCTGGAAGGTTATTACGGTTCTAGATGGTAGGGAGGGGAAGAGCCATTGTCGGTCAGCGATGGGGGATTGGGCGATGGCAGAGATGATTTGTGCGAAGAAGGGATGGGCTTACACTGAGTGCCATGGCAGCTCAGCGAAGTTGGCCAACCCTCGGATACGCAGGTACTCTCCTACCTCAGTAGGGATACCATCACAAAAGGCTGTGTAGTTCACCAATGCTTCCATTGGGCACGCGAACACGAATACACAGAGCATAGAGCGCGAGTACACAAAACACAGAAAACACAATTACAAGCATAAAAACACCATAGTGTTTTTTTGGCGCAACCGAAGAGCTTAAGTACAGATATTACGGTGGGGGTAGGAAGTGAGGGTTATCATTGTGCTGTGCTGGAATGATACTGCTTTCAATTTGGCATGCATGCTTGAGTAAAGGAGGGCGGCTTATGACAAAACGCGGCTATTAAAAAGAAAGAACTGCAGGAAAAATAAAGAAAAAAACAAAAAAGATGCGGTCCACCGCCGAATGTTTTAATGCGGGCTAGCGGCATGTTGATACGGCCGCAGCTTCGAGCCATTGATTGCTTTTGGAAGTGAATTTCCAATCAATGTAGTCAACCGAAAAGTAGCTGGACCGATTTGTTCTAAGATTTTGTAAGGGCCGAACCACCGTAATTTGAATTTGCCTGCGGATCTATTTGACTTTGCATTATAGAAAAGTACAAGTTGTCCTACCGAAAATACTAGAGTTTTCAGGTTTTGATCGTGTGTCCTTGCCTGTCTTAGTTGAACTTCATGCATTGTTAAGAAACTGAGCCATCTGTGTTCGTCTAATTCTCTGAGCGTGTCCAACCAAAATGACAATGAGTCTTCCGATAGCAGTTTTTGGGTAATGGCTACTCGTAAACTTGGTATAACTATCTCCATTGGTGCTATTGCTTCTAAGCCGTAAGCTAATTTGAAAGGTGTCAATCCTGTTGTTACCTTGTAGGTAGTTCGGTATGCCCATAACACTGCAGGTAGTAGTTGATCCCATCTTTCTGGTGCTTCCATGATCAGTTTTCGGAGGATATTCAATAGTGATTTGTTTGTACTTTCGGCCAAACCATTGGCACGAGGGTAATACGGAGAGCTGAGTTTGTGTGTCACCTGGAAGGATTGGGTGAGTGCTTTCATTAATTGATTTACAAAGTGAGTACCTTGATCTTTCACCAATTCGAGTGGTAAGCCAAATCGTGGGAAAACATCATTTAACAGACATTTTGCAACTGCAACCGCTGTATCAGTCCGTAAAGCCCAAGCTTCTGCCCATCTTGTTGCATAATCTGTACAGGTTAGTATGTATTCGTTGTTGCTGAAGACTGCTGGAGGTGTGATCGGACCGATAAAATATAATCCCCATTTTTGAAATGGTTCAAGTGGTATAATAGGCTGCAAGGGGAAGAAGTGTCGTTGCAGTGGTTGTCCAGACCTTTGACAAGTATCGCAGTGTTTGACAAATTGGGCCACATCTCTGTACATAGTTGGCCACCAGAGACCTCCTTGCATAATTTTCCGGTGAGTCAAATCTGTGGCAAAGTGACCACCAGTAGGGGTCGAGTGAGCCATCGTGATGACTGAGTTAATTTCATGCGGAGGGACACAGCGGAGTAGGATTCCGGTGTGATCTACATAATATAGTTCTCCAGCAACTAACCGGAATCGGTGACTAAAGACTGCAATTTTCCTTCGTACTGCCTTAGCGGTCTCGGATGGAAAGCATCCTTCAGTGAGAAAAGTTAGAATCTGATCATAATATGTAGGTGGTACTTGTGATTCGGCAGTCTTATCAGTCAGTGGCTCAGAACTATAGATCGCTGGAGTTGTGTCATCTATGCCTATCGGAGCTTCACCGGAATCTAGATGAGATAGGAAATCTGCTAAGGCATGTGCATTTCCGGGTCGGTGAATAACTTCATAATCGAATTTCTGCAAGAGTAGCACCCATCGTGCTAAGCGTCCACCTAAATGTTGTTGTCTTACTAGATAGACGAGGGCAACATGATCCACATGGAATGTGAATTTCCGGCCTAGTAGATAATGTCTGAATTTTTTGATGGAGTAAATTAATCCTAGACATTCTCTTTCGGTGGTAGAATAATTCCTTTCTGCAGGTGCAAGCCTTCTGCTGGCATAATAAACAGGGCGAAACCACTTATATGTTTGCTGCATCAGAATACTGCCAATCGCAATATCTGAAGCGTCGACAAAAACATGGAACGGATTGTCCCAGTCCGATGGTTGTAAGATTGGGGCCTGCGTCAATAGATACTTGAGTCGATCAAATGTAGTTTGGCATTCTTGAGTCCATTCGAACTGGCGGGGAGTTTTTGTGATTAGCCTGTTCAGTGGTATAGCCAGATGAGCAAGCCATCGTAAGTGTCTGCCATGCCACCGCACTTGACCCAGGAAGCGCATAACTTCTTTTGGTGTAGTGGGCACCGGAGCTTCTAATACTACCAAAATTTTATCTGGATCTACTTGGATACCTTGTGCAGATACAATGTGGCCAAGTAACTTGCCACATGAAACCGCAAACACAGATTTGTTTGGGTTTAAGCAGAGTCTATACTCTCCTCATTTCTGAAAGCAGCACCGTAAATGGAACAGATGTGCTATCCACTTACCGAAAATTGAAAAATCATCGAGATATACTTGCATAAATGAAGTCAGATAAGGAGAAAATATTTCTTGCATACATCTTTGAAATGTGCTTGGTGCGTTTCTCAATCCAAACCACATTACCGTACAAGCAAAGACACCCCAATTGGTAATGAAGGCAGTTTTTGGTATATCCTCTTCAGCCATTCTAACTTGATTGTAACCACTGTATCCATCTACGAATGAATACATTTCATGTCCTGCTACCCTATCAAGCATGGTATCCAGAAAGGGGATCGGGAAAGGATCCGGTATTGTTGCTGCGTTTAATTTTCGGTAGTCTACACAGATTCGCAGTTGCTTATTTTTCTTTGGCACGATCATAATTGGTGAAATCCATTCAGCATGTTCTACAGGTACAATGAATCCAACTTTTAATAATCTATCTAGTTCAGCCTTTACCTGAGATGCATAATGGGGACTCATCCGGTAGCTGGTTCGTTTTATCGGCCTTGCTTCTGGCTTCAGCATGACCCTATGCTGGCAGATACGGGGGTCCAATCCTTTCATGTCTATGTAGTCCCATGCAAAGATGTCAGTGAATTCTCAGAGTAACTGGATTAAGCTTGCTTGAAATGTTTCTGGTAAATTTTGCTTTATTTTTACCGGACGCGGATGATCTTCATCTCCTAAATTGTAAGTAATCAGCTGATCTTCGGGGACATAGAACTGGTGATGTTTCTCTGTGTCGTCTGTTGGTTTAAAAAGTTGCTGCAATTCATCGTCATGTGTCAAAACAGTGTCTTCCTTCTTAGCCTCTTCTGTGATGGGTATTACTGTACAAACTGAAGCATTCCAATTATCTACAACGGACTGTAGATCAATAGTCCCTAAGGAAATTAAGTCCGCGTTACTCTTCAGAAACTCTTCTTCTTCATCATCTGACAATCCATCTAGCATATGGACTGGTTCAGCAAAATACGGTCTAGCGTGTAGCTCGCAAGGTTGTATAGCATCTAATTTTACCACATATCTATGATTGGCATCTTTAAACGTAAGCTCTTGTGCGGACCAGTCCTGTATTACCTTTGCATGCTTCAGCCAGGGTTGACCGAAAAGAAGGTTGTAATCCAAAGTAGATTCTGGCAGATCTAGTATAACAAAGGTCATTTTAAAGGTCGTACCTTGTAAAGTGATGGGTACATTGTTGGTGCAGACCAATCACCAATTGAAGGCTTGGAAGATCAAATGATGAAGGAAGAATCAATTTCTAAAGTGTGGAAGAAGATTACATTCAGAGGACAAGAGAAGTGTACACATATGTACATTAGCATAGTCATAGATGACTTAGATCATTTTGTTCAGTAAGAATTATGTACAAATTATCTATAAATACCTTGAGAAAAGTCGGGGCATGGATGAGAGCATATGTGAAAATAGTTAGATGTCAATAATGAGGGAGATAGAAGTCATGAGATAGAGGAAAGTGAATTTGAGTTAGCTCTCATCACTCAGTTGTATTTTTCTCTGAGTAAATGAAAAGTTTTGCGCCCGATGTTTCTGTGTGTTCTCCTTCTATAGTAGATCAATTGTGAAATGCTTTTGTACAAGTCTAAGTTGAGAGTTGCTTGACCTCTGTGCAAAGTTTTAGCTTCCAATTGTAATCAGGCTGAGTGAATTAAGTGTAGGAACATTCATATGTGAAGCATGTTCACTAGTTCCTAAAACAGGCGCAGATTTCGAAGTCAATGTTTTGATCATTTCTCCTAGCACAGTTTAAAGTTTTGCATGAGTGAGGACTTAATCTTTAAGTTGGAAGATAAGCTACTTATGTCTAGAAGCATTTTGTAAAACGGGTTCTATTCAAGGAGAACCAAGTCTTAAAAGTTACAGGTGTAAAGTCGACTGTTTTTGATAACAGTTTCTGACATAGGTAACTTGTGAAATCAATTTCTCAAGTTATACTTAACCTTTTGAAGTGATTCAACTTGGAGTAGATGCGCAATCTCTAGGAGATGATTCATACAAAGTTTCATCAAAAACTTTACAGATTTGATAGGTCAATGTGAATGAACAATGCAGCAGACTTTTCTGTGTATCATCTTCTTCACAGATTTTTTAATTTCTGATAAGTTAGCAATTGATCCTCTAAATTAGTGAAGTGTTTGACTTACTCTTGGTATAGAGGTGCTCTAATCACAAGAGTAAGTTGTTCTTTTGGAGATTAACATTCTCCATCAGTGGTATCAGAGCAGGAGACATCAATTTGAAGAAAGGAGGATCCCGACTGCTGCAGATTCAAGAAATTCAACACTTGAAGGACTAAGAAGTGAAAGCTTGGAGTCAAGCTTGAGGAGAAGATTATTTGACATCAAGAAAGGCAAAAGGAGTTCAATTCGAAGTAAAGGTACATACATTGTTTGTAAAGCTTGAAGTTTTCAATATACAGGTGGAGACAAGATGGGAGAAAGCTTGCAGATTGATAAGCTAGATAGGGAGAACTATCCAGCATGGTCCATGAGGATGGAAGCACACCTCATGAGCAAAGACCTTATATCATTTATTACAGGAGATGAAGAAAAACCAGAGTTTGCAGATCCAAGTATTCCTACTAGGGAAGAGCTTGCAATGTTGAAGACTTGGATGAGAAAGGATGCTCAAGCAAGGAGTATCATCTACATGTCTGTAAATGATTACCTTTTACCTCACATCAGAGGTTTGGAAAGTGCCACAGATGTTTGGAATGCCTTGGAAGAGCATTTCCAAAATACAACTAAGTCAAGGAAGTCCTCACTATGGGCTGAGTTCACAACTTTCAAGAAGAAGAGCTCACAATCAATTTCAGATTATGTGGCAAGGATGAAAGATATTGCAGATAGTTTGGGAGCAGTGGATGAAGATATTGAAGAAGAAAAGTTGGTAAGACAAATACTTACAGGTCTAAGAGGTGATGAGAAGTGGAAGCCTTTTATCTTGTCCATAGAATTGTCACTTGATCACTTTACTCCTGATCTTAATCAATTGCTAGGACACATGCTAACCTTTGAGCAGGATCTTAAAGGAGACAATGATAGAAGTACAAGTCAAGCCATGTACTCCAAGGACAAGAAAAAGAATGGCAAGGGAAAGCAATCAAATGATGATGAAGGGAATTCAAATCAAGCTAACTTCACAAAAGGAAAGACAAATTTCAGAGGTAAAGGAAGAGGAGGTAAGAACAAAGATAATGTTAAAGCTTGTTGGATTTGTGACAGAACAAATCATTTGGCAAATGATTGTTGGTATAACAATCAAAGTGGAGGATACAATAATCAGAATTATAACCAAAGAGGTAGAGGAGGCAGAAACCAAAGAGGCAATTTCAGAGGAAGAGGTGGTAGGACATCATATGGTAGAGGAGGTGGAAGAAACTTCCAATCTCAGTCCTACAACAATAATTATTACAATTATGCATCAGATCAGAAGGATGACATGACTCTTATCTTGAATGCAACTCATGAATCAATGGGAGAAGATCAAAGAGTGTTTTATATTGACTCAGGGTGCAACAACCATCTGAGTGGGAATCTATCCTTGATGACTGATATGGAAGCAAGGGTGAATGGACATACAGTTCAAACAGGTGACAATACCAAACATAAAGTGGAGAGCATTGGATCAGTGAAGACAAAGAGTGGAAGTACACTTCTGAGCAAGGTACTTTATGTTCCTACTATTCCTAAAAATTTGATAAGTGTAGGGCAAATTGTGGAGAAAGGATATGAGGTAAGATTCACAAATGATGGTGTTTATGTACAAGATCCAAATCAGGGATATAGAACCATAATTGCAGGTAAAAAGGAAGGAAGATTGTTCACTCTCAAAGTCCAAGGTAATGTGGGACATGCATTGTTTACCTATGGAGGTCAAAAGGTGTCTGAATTAGACCTATGGCATAAGAGGCTAGGTCATTTCAATGAGAGAGCTATAAAGGAGATGTCAAAGAATCAGGTGGTGCTTGGATTGCCAAACATTGAAGGGCAACATATGGTGTACAAGTGTGAAGCTTGTCAATTAGGTAAAGCACATAAGAGTTCTTATAACAAATCAGGGTACAAGTATTCAAATATGCTTGAATTGGTTCATACAGATGTATGGGGTCCCTCAAGGGACTATAGCATAAATGGATCCAGATATTATGTGTTGTTTGTTGATGATGCAACCAGGTGGATTACTTTGTATGTAATCAAGGACAAATCAGAAGTCTTCAAGACATTCAAACACTTTCATGCTTATGCAGAAAGGATCACAGGACAAAAGCTCAAGAGGTTAAGATCAGATGGAGGGGGAGAGTATTTCTCAAAAGAGTTTGATGATTATTTGTGGAATGCAGGTATCAAAAGAGAAGTGACTTGCAGGTACTCCCCTCAACAGAATGGAGTAGCAGAAAGGAGGAATAGGACTCTTGTAGAGTTTGCAAGAGCTATGATGAAGGAAAAGAATTGTCCAAATTACTTATGGGCAGAAGCCATTAACACTGCAACATACCTTGTGAATAGGTTGCCTTGCAAAGCTTTGGATGGAGGAACCCCTTATGAAGCATGGTGGGGTAAGAAGCCTAGTCTTGATCATTGTAAAGTATTTGGTTGTATTGCATATGCTTATGTTCCTTCACAATTAAGACATAAGCTAGAACCAAAAGCAGAGAAGTATGTGTTTATTGGATATGATGATAGACAAATGGGTTACAGGTTGTGGAGTCCATCCACAAAGCAATTTCTTGTTACTAAAGATGTAACATTTGATGAGCAAAACATGTGGTATACAGGATCACCAAATGAGTATACAGGTGTTGAAGAAATACAAAGGAAAGGAAAGGCAAAGGTAAAAGTTTGTGAAGAAATTGTTGATGAAGTTGACTCTAGATGTAGAGTGCAGGATCATGTAGAAGAAGGGCCAAGATTTGATCCAGAATCAAATGAGGCTGAAACTTCAAGAAGTGCAGAAATCAGAAGATCTACAAGAGAAAGGAAAGAGCCTATAAGGTATAGTTATGATACATCTTTCTTAACAACAAAAGATTATGCATACATTATGAAAACAGAAGAAGATCCAACCACTTATGAAGAAGCTAAAGGTAAACAGAATTGGGAGAAGGCAATGCAGGAAGAGTATGATGCTCTACTTGAAAATGAAACTTGGGAATTAGTACCAAGACCAAAGAATCAGAAAGTCATTGGATGCAAGTGGGTATATAAAACAAAGAGGTTTGCAGATGGTAAGGTGTCTAGATATAAGGCTAGACTTGTGGTTAAAGGTTATGCCCAAACTTATGGGGTAGATTATGATGAAACCTTTAGTCCTGTTGCTAAGATGTCTACAATTAGGACATTGATTGCTATTGCTACTTGCAAGGGATGGAAATTATCACAATTGGATGTGAAGAATGCATTTCTTAATGGTTACATTGCAGATGAAGTATATATGGAGCAACCAGAAGGCTTTATGGAATCAATTGGATCAGATTATGTGTGTAAGCTCAAGAGAGCTTTATATGGGTTGAAGCAAGCCCCAAGAGCTTGGAATTATAGATTGGTCAAGTTCTTGAATGAATGTGGATTTCAAGCATCAAAGGCAGATAGTAGCTTGCTAGTGAAGGCAAGTGAAAATGGATACATTTACATGTGCATTTATGTTGATGATATTATTGTTACAGGAACAGATGCTCAAGGAATCAATGAACTCAAGAAGCAAATAGAGAAGGAGTTTAAGATAAGTGATTTGGGAAACTTATCTTATTTTCTAGGAATGCAGATTGTGTATACTCAACATGGAGTATATGTTTCACAAGAGAGATACTTGAAGAATCTTCTAGTCAAGTTTAACATGGAAGATTGCAGGACCTCAACTACACCATTGGAGGTAAATCATAAATTAAGCAGGTATGGAGGTGAAGAGTTCAATGATATGAAGAAATATCAGAGTTTGGTAGGTAGTTTAATCTATGCTACCTTGACAAGGCCAGATCTATCATATGCAGTAGGTGTGTTGTCACAATTCATGCATTGTCCAAAGAAGACTCATTGGATTGCAGCCCAAAGGGTACTCAGATATATCAAGGGAACCCTAAGTGAAGGTTTGTATTATGGTTTCACTTCTGACACAAGAATCAAAGTGTTTAGTGATGCAGATTGGGCAGGTGACTCAGATGATAGAAGGTCTACTCATGGATATCTATGTTATGTTGGAGATAAGTTAGTATCTTGGTGTTCAAAGAAGCAACATACAGTTGCTTTATCATCCACAGAAGCTGAGTATAAAGGAATGGTAGAAGCTGCAAAAGAAGTGATATGGTTGAAGACCTTGATGAAGAGTTTTGAGTTTGATCATAGTACTCCAATAATTTTTGGAGATAATATGAGTTCTTTGTATTTGGCAGCTAACCCTGTTTTTCATGCCAGGACTAAGCATATAGAGATTCAGTATCATTTCTTGAGGGAAAAGGTACTTGATAAAGAGATTGAAGTGATGTACACTCCAACAAAAGAACAAATGGCAGATATGATGACAAAGAGCTTGGATGGACCTAAGTTACAAAGGTTCAAAGATATGGCAAGTATAAAGAAGACAGAGAAAACTTCAATTGATGATTGAGGGGGAGCTGTTGGTGCAGACCAATCACCAATTGAAGGCTTGGAAGATCAAATGATGAAGGAAGAATCAATTTCTAAAGTGTGGAAGAAGATTACATTCAGAGGACAAGAGAAGTGTACACATATGTACATTAGCATAGTCATAGATGACTTAGATCATTTTGTTCAGTAAGAATTATGTACAAATTATCTATAAATACCTTGAGAAAAGTCGGGGCATGGATGAGAGCATATGTGACAATAGTTAGATGTCAATAATGAGGGAGATAGAAGTCATGAGATAGAGGAAAGTGAATTTGAGTTAGCTCTCATCACTCAGTTGTATTTTTCTCTGAGTAAATGAAAAGTTTTGCGCCCGATGTTTCTGTGTGTTCTCCTTCTATAGTAGATCAATTGTGAAATGCTTTTGTACAAGTCTAAGTTGAGAGTTGCTTGACCTCTGTGCAAAGTTTTAGCTTCCAATTGTAATCAGGCTGAGTGAATTAAGTGTAGGAACATTCATATGTGAAGCATGTTCACTAGTTCCTAAAACAGGCGCAGATTTCGAAGTCAATGTTTTGATCATTTCTCCTAGCACAGTTTAAAGTTTTGCATGAGTGAGGACTTAATCTTTAAGTTGGAAGATAAGCTACTTATGTCTAGAAGCATTTTGTAAAACGGGTTCTATTCAAGGAGAACCAAGTCTTAAAAGTTACAGGTGTAAAGTCGACTGTTTTTTATAACAGTTTCTGACATAGGTAACTTGTGAAATCAATTTCTCAAGTTATACTTAACCTTTTGAAGTGATTCAACTTGGAGTAGATGCGCAATCTCTAGGAGATGATTCATACAAAGTTTCATCAAAAGCTTTACAGATTTGATAGGTCAATGTGAATGAACAATGCAGCAGACTTTTCTGTGTATCATCTTCTTCACAGATTTTTTAATTTCTGATAAGTTAGCAATTGATCCTCTAAATTAGTGAAGTGTTTGACTTACTCTTGGTATAGAGGTGCTCTAATCACAAGAGTAAGTTGTTCTTTTGGAGATTAACATTCTCCATCATACATTTCGCACAAGTCCTACAGGATGGACTCTTGATTGATCTGCCATTCTGACAAAAATTTGAACTGGCTCAATTTCGGTCCATTCTAATCTTTTGCATAATGCCGTAGTCGCAATGTTAACACCAGAGCCTCCATCAATTAATACCTTCGTAATCTTATGATTCTTATACCATACTGTAATCAAGGGAACTGAATGATCAACCGTAGAATCAGGTTCCGATTGAACTGCTGCTGTTGCCGAAATACAAGAAGGTACCAGACTGAACTGTTGTTGGAACTATTGTTGGAACTGTTGTCGAATTCCAGGTACTAATGCCAATAGTTGGCCCAAAGGCAGAGTGATCGATGCCTTAGATAAGATTTCCCAAGCCTGTTGAGGTTGATTGACAAGCTCTACTGATGTTGAAGTTGATGCCTCTGCAGATGCGGAGGTGTCTACGGTGGGCAATGTATCTGCTATTGATGATGTTTCTGCTGCTAACTCCCTTTGTTGTGTTCCTTCCTTTGTTAACGAGGGTTGGGCTACCGGAATAGGCTCTGGAAAGACTGGTGGTTCTGTTGCGGTCCATTGAATAGCTTTGTTATACATTCTGTGTTGTTCACGTATCCCTGGTTCAAAAATTTCTACTGCCGGTTGCAATTGTTTACCGGAACGGGTCTGGACTGCAGCAGCCTGTGTTTCCACCGGTGTGATTTTTACCATGTTGGCCATTGGATTTTGACGTTCCTTCTTCCTTTGATCATACTCAGCTGCATCTTTGCAAAATCTCCTAATATGTCCAAATTCGCCACAAAAATGACAGCATGGTGGTGGTAAATTGGGATTTTCCGGTGGTGGCCCGTTCTGCCAGCGACTTGGATTATAGTTGTTATTCCTCTGTCCTCGGTAATTTCGATATCCTTGCTGCTGGTTGTTTCTCATTTGAGGAGGCACATAATGATTGGTTGGCTGCCCTTGTTCCTGGATAATTGCATTGACAGTCGCTATTCCCTATACTCTAGCGTTGTATGCGCAGTTTTCGGTGGTGTGTCCGGCAATGTTGCAGATAGCGCAGAATGTCTGATTAAGTGCGCAATTGGTGCTGGTATGTCCTGAATTTTTGCATGTGGTGCAATATACTTGTTTGGTCATATTTTCAGCAACATGTCTGTTTGTTTTTACCCACTCCAGATCTTCTATAAATCCGCCGACTTTGTTTTCCAGCTGCAGAGTCATTGCTATGACTGCATCAAGTGTCATAGCTCCGACACATCTTATAATCATGATCTGCTTAAGTTGAGGAACCAAGCCATTGATGAACCACTGAGTAATAACATCATCTGGTAAGTTAGCATGAGCCGGTGGTAGCTGCCTTAAGTGTGTTCTGAAAAGGGTAGCATATTCCTGTACAGATTGATTCACCCTCTGTCTGTTATTCTGCAGATAATCAAAAATTTCGGCTGGATTCTTTTTTAGCCTGAATCGCTGCAGAAAAGCATCTCGAACTACTTCGTAGGTGCCAAAATGATTAATATCGTATTCTGTGAGCCACTTGGCTGCTTCATTGACAAGTGTAGATTGGAAGACAATGGCTTTGTAGGCCGGATCTGGTGGATGGTTGAGAACGGCGTAGCTTATCTCGAAAGTGCGTACGTGAGCATCCGGATCATCTCCTGGAGATCCACCAAACTTCGTATATGTCACTCCCGTTGGAGGTGGCCTGGGTTGACATAACTATTGTTGTTGTTGTTGTTGTTGTTGTTGTTGTTGTTGTTGTCCGTTCATCGTGAATATATTATAACTTCCGTCTGTATTTCTGGTTTGAATATTTGAACTACCGGAATCTATATTGTCTGATGGCACACTTTCCGGTGAAATAAGCTTGCTTACTATGCTGCTAATTTCTGTTTCAAATAGCCTTCCTTCTTCCTTGATGTCCAGTGTATGAAATCTTGCTTCCAAGCACGGCAGTTGGGCTGAAGATTCAGCAGAAAATGCTAATTCGTCACCGAATAACTGAGATTCTCTTACCGAAATATCACCGGGATAAACCAAACTTGTGCCCGAATGCGGTGTCTTTTTGCCTTCGCTGATTTCTTTGCCTAGGGTGTGTCTAATCGTAAGTGAATCTAAATCTTTTTCCAAGAGTGTTAAACTAGATTCCAACTACGTCTTGGTAGGTTCTGGAATTACTATATCTTCGACAGATTGTGCCGAAATAGTACTGGAATGTACCAGAGACGTAACACGTTCTACCGGAATATGACCGGAATCAGCTTTAACGTTCTGAACTTTCTTGACAACTGGGTCAGCCCTAGTTGTACTTCTACCTTCCAGAGTTGTCTTTAGTACTCCAGACTGATGGTTCTTGGGGTACGTTTTGCCAGACCGAGTCACCGGCATTTATCATTTTCTGTATTAATCGTGGGATATTACTAACGAAACAGTTTGCAACAATCTGGTTCTGTTGCTACTGACAATCAAACAATAATCTGATTCTGACAGATGACTCGCAATCTTGATGCCACTTTTCCCACAGGCGGCGCCAAGTGTTAAAGTGTTAAACTAGCGATGCTGTGTTACTGACAAACGCAAGTCGCTATCGAACAAAGATTAACGTAATACAGAGCTTCACCGTAAACTATGGTTAACTCTAATTATCATTACCGTAAGACATTACCAGATCGTCGTGGGTTCTTGGGAGTGGTAGGGGTCTGTTAAACAGAGGCCCTGTACTATTTTCCCAAATCTTGGTTACAACATCAAGCGTGACTACTCGTCTAGCTCAGTTACTAATCAACATCAATACTTGGTTCTTAGATTCCTGCGTCCGAAATTCTCCAGATCAGTTTACTCGAAGAACAGAACAATTGTCCCTTCTACAGATTCATGAACATATAATATATCAAACAGAGTGAATCAGACAGATTCACTCACCACAATACTTCCCGAGACATTCAATTAAAAGTTACATTTACCAAAAGCAATAATCTGTATCAAATCAACTTATGCAGTACTACATTCACTTATACTAACTCAAGGTACTTCACCGATCGAAGAGCACACAATCTTACGATACGAAAACAGTACTCAACCACATAAACTGACATTTAACATTCACTACGGTGAACTTCAGTATGAGCAGGCGACGTAGACAGAACAGAAATCAACACAAACAATACTCAGAGCTTCACCATAGTGTAAGTAAACTCTGACAATTTCAGAAAGAGCATCCCTCTTTCTCTCTCTCTCTAAAACCATGTACACAAGCGTCTCTCTCGCCATTCTCTTTACATTGCTTTATATATCTTTTTTCAAGATGCGCGTAAACTTTTTTGCACGAATTTTGATAATTCCGGTATATCAGGCGGTCATTACGTCTGTCCCACTCTGGTGGTCGTCTAACATATCTATCTATCTATCTATCTATCTATCTATCTATCTATCTATCTATCTATCTATCTATCTATCTATCTATCTATCTATTTATCTATCTATCTATATATCTATCTATTTATCTATCTATCTATCTATCTATCTATCTATCTATCTATCTATCTATCTATCTATCTATCTATCTATCTATCTATGTATCTATCTATCTATTTATCTATCTATGTATCTATCTATGTACCTACTTATGTATCTACTTATCTATGTTTCATTATGCACTCACGTTTATCCTTTTATGCCCATTTTTGTGTAAGTTTCTATTGATAAATACAAGCATCATAAAGTCTACTAGATGTGTAGTAGAGATACGCATTCAAGAAAAGTGATTTGACTGCATCAAGAATTTCCACTAACCGTGATATAAAATAATGATTTATATTGCATGTTGATTCTTGAGGATAAGTTGGATGGTCCCAATTACCCATTCCTAGTTTACATTATGCCCCATGTTTTTGCTAAAAGGATTTTGGAGCATTATTTAAGGTTTTAGAATACACTATTGTTATACTTATAAATCCCTAAAATGTAGTTCATTTGGGTGATGTTATTGTTTGTACTTCTTGTGTATTCCCTATTTCTAAACACAACTCCTTTTCTAACTATGTTCGGAACATCAATAGCATCCTGAATAACAACATGGAAACTTTAAATGAGATGGTGGAGATGCACAAGCACATACCTTGGTTTGTTTGTATTTAAAGTGTAACATTATCCTTCATGTTTTTGCATGTGAAATAGCTAAGATGTATTGGGGATACTCTTGCCAGATTGTATGAGGCAAAAAATGAGGTTTATGTTGCTTATCTTAAGAAAAAAATATAGACAATGAGCATATGGGTGAAAGTGCTTGTATGAATAGTTTTCTTAAGAAGATCAAATTCTTGAAGAATCAATGGATTGTTGCAAATTAAAATTTTCCAAACAAATGCATTGGTAGATTACCCTTAGTGAGCTACCTAATCCTTATTAGAATTTTTACTATCTTATTGATGATGAAAGACAATCTAAATGCCGTAACATTCAAATAGTCACTTTTTGTTTTAGTATAAGAAGATTAATCTAGGTAACAACGCTCCATTATATGTGTTCTAGATCAAATGTTCTTTTAGTTAAAAGGGCAATGGAAACGGATACTCTTGCTATATTGAGTAGAAATCTAATATTACATAATCAAAGAAGGAAGTAAATGATGAAAAGAAAGCAGATACCCAAACAAAAAAATAATAATCAATTGCAATTAATGCAAGGATTATGATTATGTTATAAAGGTTTTTTCTAAGCTTACTTTTAAAGAGCCAAAGAAGAAAGATGTAAGAGTGGTTGGTGATGCCACTTTTACTTCTAAATATGAGTCTTCTAACTTGGTGTAGAATTAACAAAGGGAAACTATTGCACAATATACTCATGATCCATCATCTCATTATCATTGTATGTATGTAATGGACTTAAGTTTTCGGTAATTGAAAATGGTGCAACCAAGCATATCACCTCTTGGCATAGTTTCATCACCTCAGTTGAGCATGCCCGTAATGGGGATACTATAATATGAGCAAAAAACTCTTGATATTCTATCATGGGATTTGGAAAAGTTATCCTTATTATCATTAATGGTAGTACATTTACATTAGAAGATGCCTTATATGTCTCAAGGATCAATATGAATTTGTTATGAGTATTGGTACTAGCCAACATTATCATGGTGATCACCTTTGTTGATGATAAGTGTATAGTTCATAATCTCTTTGGTGGTGATGAAATCACTACATCTGACGTGCCATATTATGGGTTGTATGAGCTCATAAATTATGCGAATTCTATAAATAATTTTGCATGTTCAGTTTACAATTTCCAAGCCATCTTATATGAAAGACTTTGATATGCATAGTTTTGTCATCTAAATTTTTTTAGTTTTCCATTCTCATAAAAAACATCATATGGTTTCCTCTAGGCACCTTCTAAACATGTATGTAAGGGCTGAATTTTAGATAATTTATAGTGTTATTCTTTCCCAAAGATGGTATTAAGAGATGTGAGTGCAATTTACAACTTGTTCATAGTGATCTTCTTGATCTATGCAAAGACCATCCATCGATAATTATATGTACTTTGTGAATTTTATAAACGATTTTTTCTAGGCATGCATGGGCCTCTCCAGTGTCGGGTTGTAGGGTATGCACACACCTTCAATTGTGCTTTGGAACCCTCCCTAGACCATAAGAATAACTCTTTTTGTATCTACTTAGAGTTTCACATAAAAACACCCTCTTAGGACACTTTTTGATATTTCCCTTATACTAAGGTAGTGAAGCCTTGTAAATAGCCACCTCTCTTGCACACATATGAGAGAACACACGTGAAAATCCCACGCCTTCAATTCTTGGGATTTGTTTGTTAGAAAAGGAATATTTACCAAGATATGTTAGTTAGAGAGAGATCCACTTTTTGACTTTTCAAATGATCACATGGGGAATAGAGCTTAGCCTATATATAGAAGCTCATTTTTGTAAAGAGGGGGGGCTTTTGGTCTACGTGCTCTCATGTAATATCATTTATCAATGCAAGATGCTCTCTTTACTCCTACAAGACTATTTACATTTACATGTATTGTGTCTTTGTGAGTGTGTGAGAGTGGTGTGTGTGTGCCTATGCATGTCTCTCCTTTGTGTGAATAGGATAATTGTATTTGCTTGTATTTTCCTCATGGACTAGGATCCTTGACTCCCTATTCTCCTTGTTTTCAAGCATGTGGCATAGCATGTGTCTGATGCCAATGGCTTGAACATGTGGGAGGTAGGGGTGGATGAGAGGAGAGTCACTCTTGAGCTTTCCTTCTTGCTTCCATGCAAGGTGGTGAGGGGTTTTGGTCGTTCCTTGCTACAACCTCAACTCTTTTTGGCGCCGCTACCGGGGAGGTCAGCCTTCCATCACTTGGAGAGTTCAAAAACATGTGGTAAAGTATTGTGTTGCAATTGTTTTGCTCAATTGTGTAGGATTTGAGTTCTTGCTTGGTACTTTCACCCTTCCTTTGGGCCATTAGTTCCCCATTTCTTGTTTTTAGTAGTGTAGGTTTAGTTCAATTGGAATGGTGCACAAGATCAACCCCTAACTCCCCTATCTCTCCCTCACACATTTACACACACCTCTATCCACACACTATGGCACCCCCCCATCTCTGTCATTTCTTGAAGTGGGTGTTTGTTTTGGGTAGGGGGAGAGGTAGATTTTCTCTTCTTGGTCCCTCCTTCTTCTCAAGTTTATGTTCAAAAAAACCCCAAAAAGAATTTTTACTCGTGTTTTGTTTTTGAATTCCCTCGCAATTTGTCATGTGATTGCCTCTTAGGAATTTTGTTGGAACCTTGGTGGTGGAGGTCCATCTCCCCATAAATGTACTAATTATGTGGCATCTCTTCACGCTCTCCTCCATAACTCTCAGGTGAGGTGGGGGTGTCGAGGATTGTGTTCATGTCTTCTTCAATGTGGCGTTCTTCAATACAGCCAAGAATCATCCGAATGCTTGAATGCATGAGGGGGAAGGAGTTCCCTGTCCCCTTCTTTCCTTCTGCACCATATCTCGGGGGTGAGCTCCCTTTGTGAGCTCCCCGCTCAGGCGGGATTATCAATCTTCTCCATCCTCCTCTGTGATTATCAACTCGTGCGACACTTCTTTGTAGACATCACTCCTATGGTGATGTGCACGGAAGGCTCCACCCTTCAGTGGTTTGCGGTCGCTATGCATAGAACCCTGTGGTTGTACCTGCTGCTCGTAGATTTGAGCTCTGCCCTAACCTTCCCAGGCATGTCTTCAGAGGACAACTTCAGTTGAGGCCTTCTATTGTGGAGATTTGGGGGAGGTTTCCTTGACTCTCTGTTGTCCATTTATATTCTGAATCAACATATGAAGGGGAGTTGGTGGCGTTCCTCTACATTGGGTGGCCTGACTCCTTCTGACCCCAGTGTATTGTGTTGTGACATTGGGCTCCCTCAACACTGTATGAGTTTACCCTATAACTTGGTGGGATTGGTGTGGTGTGTGGCTCGCATTTCCCAATTCTCTTAACTTGGGGGTGAGCCTTGTAAATAGCCACCTGTCTTGCACACATATGAGAGAACACACGTGAAAATCCCACGCCTCCAATTCTTGGGATTGTTTGTTAGAAAAGGAATATTTACCACGATATGTTAGTTAGAGAGAGATACACTTTTTGACTTTTCAAAGGAGAACATGGGGAATAGAGCTTAGCCTATATATAGAAGCTCATTTCTGTAAAGAGGGGGAGCTTTTGGTCGATGTGCTCTCATGTAATATCATTTATCAATGGAAGATGCTCTCTTTACTCCTAAAAGACTATTTACATTTACATGTATTGTGTCTTTATGAGTGTGTGAGAGTGGTGTGTGTGTGCCTATGCATGTCTCTCCTTTGTGTGAGTAGGATAATTGTATTTGCTTGTATTTTCCTCATGGACTAGGATCCTTGACTCCCTATTCTCCTTGTTTTCAAGCATGTGGCATAGCATGTGTTTGATGCCAATGGCTTGAACATGTGGGAGGTAGGGGTGGATGAGAGGAGAGTCACTCTTGAGCTTTCCTTCTTGCTTCCATGCAAGGTGGTGAGGGTTTTTGGTCGTTCCTTACTACAACCTCAACACATGGGTCTCTCCACCCACGTCAAAGTCCAAACTTTTTAGCTGATTTAGAAAGATCTTTTTTATGGTTAAAACTATGACAATCTATAAAATGTTCACCCTCCATTTTTGTGAAGGGGGAAGTATATGTCTTGTAAATTAGATGCATTTTTGTTTGAACATGAGATAAAAAAACAATGTGCGATACTATATGCACTAGAATATGGTGATGTATTTGAGAGAAAAATCAAGTGTCTCATATAAATGGAAAGATATATGGTCAAAATGCAAGCATTATCTAGTAGTTTTTGTCTTGGGATTCTGATGCTAGTTATACATGCACTTAACATACATCCCACTAAATTAGTGCTCATAGAAAAAATCTTAAACTCGTTATGACTTGGTTTTTCCACGTAGGGAAGCACCAATTTTTATTAAGCTAAGCACCAAATTGGTTATGACTTGGTTTTTCCACGTAGGGAAGCACCAAATTTTATTAAGCTAAGCCTTGGTGTGGTACACCTCTTGTACTTTAATCAAAATCGAAGATATCGCATCCTAAGAATTGTGCAACTATGTGGAAGTCGTTTCAATGTAAGTCGTTCCTTGATGAGAACGTGTTAGGAAGTGAAACTACCATGAATATTATATTTTCTCGCAAGACATGTCCAATGAAATGTCTTGATTTTTCTTTTTCCAAATTATTGAGGGTTTGCTATCAAGTGTATCGTATATTTCAAGACAAGATCCTAGTTAGAGGAAATCTTCGAAGTAAACAAGTAAGGTCTAGAGAGGATTGAAGTTCATCCAATCAAGTGTTTTGGATGAAAGATCCAACAAGAATGGCTTGGTTAGTCCATTAAATGAGCCATATGATGCCTAGCAAGGCTCATACTCGTGGCCTTTTTCTTACTTTGAAACATGGTGTATCTCAAGGAATATGTATTTGAAGTAGAAATCGTAACTGAGGAAAGTATAGAAATTTGATTAGCTAATTGCATGAATTCTTTTGAAAGTACTTAATGTAAACGTACTCTAGGATTGATGGAAGGGTTATTGCGAATTTCAAACACACATCATCCTTGTATTTATGTTGGATGTAAGTATGTTGGCAGGAGACACCAGACCTTGGATCCACTTATGTGTAGGAAAGATGATATGATTTGAGATGGTCGGTATGATTTGAGATGCGTAAACCCTAAAATTGAAGCTTGGAAGTGGAAAATATAATCCAAGTTAGGTAAAACCTACTTAGAGTAACAAACCCTTTGATAAAAGAGAATAGTCATTAAGGGAAAAAAGGAGTAAAATAAAGAGAACCCAAGAAAGCCTTGAACCATGGATAGTGGTACTTAAGTCTCATGGGAAATATAAATATTTACAAATCCCTAAAGAGATTCACAAGATTTGGAATCCAAAAGGTATGAGTAGATGCTTAGACTTAAGTGGAGGGGGAGATCTCTAGGACATCCCTAGGGTAAGAATTTATGCTTTGAAGTTAGAAAAAATGAGATCTCGAGATAAAAATGAGATATTTATCACTATCGCATGAACAACACGAATGTTGTAAGAGTAATTAAGTCAACGAGAGTATTTGAAATAAACTCCTATTACAAGTTACGGATATACTTGAATGAATTACTCCACAGGAGTTCAAAGCTCCTGAGAATATGAGTTTGAATCTAGAGCAAGAACAAGTTGAAAGTAGAGTTGATCCTAATGTTCTACCATCTTTGACAAGGACCATACATGTAAGAAAGGTAATTCATGATGGATTATCTTGTGAGGTTTACTTTGCAGCAAGCGAAAGGATCCTTTTTTATTCTACCACCACCTATAGGGAGAGGTCCTTACCATTTAGTTATTCATGAGAATAAGTATGCAGATCCACTTCTACTACCCATGTTTGAGGAGAAAATACCATATTTTTTGATAAGTTTGAGTAAAATCACCGAATAAGTTTATACTCGATGATCATAAAAGGACTGATAAATATACAAAATCATTGTCACTGACTCATACAACTCTAATGATGTGGTATTCCTGAGCAGCATAGATGAGAAAAAATGATCGAATTGGATCCGACATCTCGGCTACAGTGCAAAAAGAAGGCCACCTCTCTTCACTTCTTCTTGACTTCAAAACTTTGGGTAAAATCTTAGAAAATCTATGGGAAAAAACTTTTGATCTCTTCACTTTACTTCAAATGCTTCTCTCCAAATCATGGGGTAATATCTGAAAACAAAGTCATGGAAAACAAATTTAGTACATTTTGAGATTCATAAAAACACACTCCTAGAGAAACTATCCTCTGAATGAACAATTCCTCTTTTTATTTTCATATTTACATAATTCTTTTTAATCTTCCTCATTTCTTTTTGTTTCTTATATCTAGATTTCTTTTTAACTATACTTATTACACATATTCTTTTTAATTAAATCTTGGATTAGTTTTTTATTTCATTTCTTTAATTCTAATTATTTATTTAATTTACATCAATTCCTAAAATTAGTCTCTAATGATACTTTACACATCTAAATAAATCGTTCATTTTCTTTTCTTTTTCTAACTTAGTAATCAGTCCAACTAATTAATAATACAATTAAAATACAAGAAAAACGAACAAAACAAAACAACAAAACATATCTCTTTTTATTTCCATTGTCTTCTGCACCCCTTATTACCCACTCTCTCTCAGTCATGTGCAATCTCTATATCAGATTAATCTCTTCTAGCACTTGGACAATTGAATTGTTCTACTAATTTTGCTTTCTACAATGACTCCCTTCTACTAAGGATCCTCTCTCCCTCTCTCTCTCTCTCATCAATCTTCCACTATCTACACTTCATTGTCATTTTCATCTAGACTCTCTCTCTCTCTCTCTCTCTCTCTCTCTCTCTCTCTGTCTCTCTCTCCCCTCAATCTTCCACTATCTGCACTTCATTGTCATTTTCATCTCTCTCTCTCTCTCTCTCTGCTTGACATTTCATCAAATACCACATCTTGTCTCACCTTCACCTCTCATGTGAGTGGGTTATAACATTTATAGCCTTTTTGCTCAAGGGAGTATCCAATGAGGAGACATTTTTCTGCTTTTGGATCAAGCTTCGTCCTCAGCTCATCTGGAACATGTACATTTGGAACATGTACATATGAAATATAGCCAAAAACTTTGATATGTGATAAGTTTGGCTTTTTACCTGTAACTTTTGTTCAGGTGTAACTTGATGTATAGCAGTAGTTGGAGTTATGTTCATAATGTATACAGCTCTATGCACAGCTTTTTCCCAATAACAATGAGGCATATTCTTCTCAACCATCAAAGCTCTTGCTATTTTTGCAATATGTCTATTTTTGCATTCACCAACACCATTCTGTTGTGGTGTGTACCTGCATGAAAACTGGCATCAAATTCCATGACTTTTAAGAAAGTTGCTAAACTTATTTGACATATATTCACCTCCTCCATCATACCTTAATGTGTGAATATACTTCCTTGTCTGCTTTTCCACCATAGCTTTAAAATTCTGGAAGTGAGTGAACACCTTACTCTTCTCTTTCATGAAATATACCCACACTTTCCATGTATGGTCATCAATGAAAGTAACATAAAGCCTGCAACCACCCATAGATCTGGTCTTTGCAGGACCCCAAACATCTGTATGTACTATTTCTTGAACATTCTCACTAATATGCTTGTCATGCAAAAACGATGATCTTGACTGTTTACCAAATTGACATGCTACACATACCTTTTGCATCTCTGCAACCTTGAAATTTTGTAGTCCATGGACAATCTCCTTTGACTGCATCAATGTCAGCCCTTGCAAGTTTGCATGTCCAATCCGTTTGTGCCACATCTCTATATCTAGAATAAGTCCTGCACCTTTTGCAAATATGGCTGCATTCATTTCAAGAATTTTCACATTTAAGGCGAACATCCTACGCACTTTGTCTCCTTTGGCAATCAATTGTCCACCCTGTTTATACTTTTTTATATATAACCCATCAGCATTGAACCTGACTTGTAATCCCTGGTCAACCATTTGTCCAATAGAAACTAGATTCTTTGTTATATTTGGAACATGTAGCATATCAGTAAGGTTTTTTACCTCCCCATCCTCCATAGACAGTGCTATATTTCATCTATGCTTGATAGGGTGTGATGTGTCATCACCTCTTTCAACATATCCAGGAACTAGCAATTTTTGCAAGCTACTAAACCATTTCGCATGACTCATCATGTGATTTGAAGCACTTGAATCAATGTACCAAAAATTACCATTTGATTTTGATGCATCAACAGACATCGTATTCATCATATGGTGTTGGACCATGAAGAGCTTCTCAAAATCATCTGCGCTGGTGGATGCATAGTTGTTTTGTTGCCTTCTGTTTTTTTTATTCTTCAACTTGCAATCATGTTGAAAGTGTCTAGCTTTACCACATGCTCTTTTTCTCCATTGTATGCAGCTCGTTCTTGAGTTGCAATTTCCAAGCCTTTGTATTGGTCTCATGCAATGTGACCAAACTATTCCAAGCCTCTTTCATAGTCTTGGCATCCTATATGTGTCCAATCATGATATCCTATATGCTAACAGATAGCCAATACATTACCTTTTGTGCCCCTTGATTCCATTCTTCATACACTCTTAACTGGTCTACAGTCCGATTCCTCTCTGGTAACTGTGGAGCATTTTCATTCTCTCCTTCGATGTACTTCTAGTAGCCTTTTCCCATCATGAAATTCATCATCCTAAATCTCCAAACATGGAAGCTGTTCTTGTCTAGCTTATCACTCATAAGTTGACTCATTCCATGTGCAGTTGCCATTTTTGTAGCAATTCACAACACTGCAAAGCACTACAAGCAACACTTCCACTTGAACACTTGCACTATGACATGACAGTTCGAGCTCAGAAAAACAAAATTTTTGTGTATCAACAGTACACAGAATCGCTTGAAATTCTAGATATGGAATATATGAGTGTTGCGGAATAGGCGGCAAGTTACAATTTTGCAAACTGACCTAGTTTTTCTACGAGCCCCACCTTGCGGGCTCAAAATGGAGGTCGAGATGGCTTCAAAACTCTAATCTGACAAAAACAAGTGACCTTAAAGGGATAACTCTCGAAAATATTTTGAGTTCTTCTACCTTCACACCAATTTTCGTAGCAATTTGAGGTCGTTTGTGAATCGCACTTTCTCCATGCCTTCTCGCGTACTCTTCACCGTCGGCCTTCTCCACGAGCTCTCTATAGCCACACTGGCTTTGATACCATGTCACAAGGAAGGAGATAAGGAAGAGAGCTCACACACACACTCTCACAATCAAAGAAAAGCACACCCTCATATTGAGGCAAGGAAGAATGATCTTCTTCTTCTTCTATTGCATAAAAAGGAATGTACAAGAATGACCTAAAAACAAGAATACAAGTGCAATATATAAAGATTAGTACATAAGGAAAAATCAAATGTCCGGGAATGAGTGATCTAGCAAGAAAACAAATGTGCCATCACTCTGGGTAGATAAATCTAGTATAGCTCAATGAAGTATCCTTGACATATACCGGCGTGACCACTATACACGTCAGAGAAATGGAAAACTAATACTTGTCATCCTCGATCATCACATGTTTAGGTTGATATCTCACCATTTCTTGGACAGTATGAGTGGTAATAGGGGAACTTGAGTATATGGAAAATCTCTAACAAAATGATCCCCATTACACCTAAACTAAGGACCTCTTGGAGGAGTAGGTCTTATTTGAGTTCTAGCCAATGGTCAAACATTCCTATAATGTACTTGGCTATACTCAGACTTGCTATACCTATAACTTTGAATATAGCATTGATCATATCCACTTGAATAATTTTGATTATCTAAATAACTAGTGGATGCATCATATTGTTGAGGATATGCCTCTTGTTGACTACTTTATATGGAACTTTCTTGCCCCATAATTTCTATAATACTAGGAGAAGATGGCATGATGGTTTGATCAATTGGCACTTGGGCTTTTCCATACTTCACTAGAATTACATGTCAAGAAGCAACTGGTTGGTGTCTTAACACATGTCTCTAGGTATGTAGATGCTCCAACATGGGTTTAGGCTGATATTGTATGAGTTGCCTAACATGTATAAGTAGCACGAGCGATACTACTGCTATGGTTGTGCAATGGGCCTTGGGACTTGATAATTCCCCATAACTTTTCTATTTTGATACTAGCCTTGCTACATAGGATACTACTTGATTGGTTGTTCATTGTAGAAACACTCAGTAGTTGAGTGATTAGTCCACTTTTGCTTAGTTTCATAGTATTGCAGTTGTGGTTGTGCTAGAGAAAACTTCTTCTATTACACACATGTAAGGGATTACCTTCCCCACATTGCAAGAAATTCCTATATGGAGATCTAGTGGCTTGTACATTCAAATTCTTAGCAATATCCTCATCCAATTCATCGATTGTTGAGGAACTTGACTTTACACTTGGAGTAGACTTGGTGGCTGGTGAGAAGACATGAATAGAAGTAACGAAATCATCCTCGACTTTGATGCACTTTTAAATACATTCCTCCAAAGTGGTGGGGCTAATTAAATAGAATTCTCAACTAAGTACTCTTCAATCCATCAAGAAAATATGCAACCAATTTTGCCTCTGATGGTAAATCCCCTTTTTTATTATTGTGTTATGTATTGCTTATATTGAAATGTAGCTAATCTAAAGTCCTCATTATCTTCCTATTTGAACATTTTTATCATTGTTTAGTGGCATGCCTTGCTCTTATCTTAGAAAATTTAGCTATGGATGCCTTCACAAGATGATCTATATTTTGGAAAGTTTGTATGCCTAGTGGTTGGAACCATGCTAGGGCAATTCGCTTCAAGGTGAGTCCAAAGGCTTCAAACCAGGTAGAAAATCATAAACTTGCTCAACCCACTGTTGGGATAAAATCCCTCGGGGATAGTGTGCAAAATTTTTTCAAAATGTTTTTTTTTTATTGAGAATTTATGTTTTGACTATAGAAAGATGAATAAAGTTGAAAATTTGTCCAAGTATTTGACTGATTGGATTGATTGTATGACAAGAAGCTTTCATTTGTACCCTTATGTGTGCTTCTGACCTAGCCTCACCCTTGAAAATTGTATATTTCCTTGTATAAAGTTTGTATAATCCTTAAACCATAGTTGTATACTGAATAGCTCTTAAGCCCACTGAACAAATGACTCTGAAAGCCTTTATTTTGCTCAAACCCCTCGCAATCGGTCTACTTGGATTACCTAGAACCCATAATTATCTCAAAATGGATTCTTCTTATGGCTATGCACTAGCTCATGTGTTCCCGACAGACGCACCAAAATGAATGCTCTCTTTGTCCAAGGGAAAAGTACACACACAATGGTATTTGGCTAAACTTTCTGATGCTAGGTTAGTTTTGATCGCCTTGAATCCACAATTACACTCTGATGTACTGCGGGAAAATATGGGCAAATACCTGCACTAAGGGGCCTTCAACTCTAGTGGTTACCTTTTAGAAAATTCTCTTCTCTCACTCTCACACATACCTATGCTTTCACACACTCTCCTGCACTCTTACTTCCCCTTTCCCTCTGTTCCTTTCCGTTCTCTTTTCAGGCTGATGGAAAGTGAAGTGTATAATAATCAAGCATCGGTACAAAATGAGTGTGGATATAGACATTTGGAAGGAGCATTGAGCTCATCGGCTACGCAAGTCTAAGCGAACCCTCGTCTTAAAAAAACCCATTTGTGATGTATTTTAGTTACATCAACGACACTTACCGCGCAATGAGCTTCTGATATCAGGGCAGAACCATTGATTTTTCAGGATGAAACACCTCTAAAATGAGAGTATACAGCTATGTAATTTGACAACTGACTCAAATTGTTTTTATAACTGAAGCGTAGGAAAGCATAACTTTATCCTCATTCTGATAGAAAGCATTTCACAGTTAGCGACGAGCTTCTCATTCTATCTCTCACCTGCTCACAAATTTTTTTTTTTTTTTTTACCATGTCCTTGAACTCAACACAAATCTCCTAGTAACAATGCTTGCTTCAAGCTCAGATCCTACGATCCTAGAGTTCAAAACCTTGTTTTAAAGTCGACTCGTACAATTTTGGGATTTCCCATACGGGCAAAAACATTAGACTTCTCATACCTATGTATAAGACTTTACCCGACTCTTATGTCTTTGTTCTCCGCAATGGTAAAAGTGTTGTGCTTCTTGATGAAAATATTTCGCCCTTACGTGTGCATCTGATCTGTACTCAGCTTATATAAATTGGTGCATTTTGACGTATAAGTAATAATGTTGAACTCCCTCTATCTATGCACTCGAACTTTAGGTGGATGCTCGATGCAAAAGTCTTTAAAAAAAAAAAAATACAGACGTGCTGGATCAGGTCATCCACTTTGTAATTTTTTATCTATGAACTGCGCATTTTTGCAAATGCAATAGATACTTGTGACTTAATAGACGTGCAAATAACCCAGTTTTTAAGCTCCTTGACTCCACTTTATCAATCAAAAGCAAAAGAGGGGCAAGCTTCCATTCTCGTACAACTTGGATTAATGATTCCTGTTCACCATAAAGTCCTACTATCCTGATAGAACGAGCGCTCAAAGCCTCAAAATCGATTATAGTCACATCCTAAACTGGTTTCAGGTACAGAAAGAAACACACGAATAGGAATCTTGTTGATTAGTGTTGAAGAAGCATGAAAAGCCTTCATACACGTATTCGCATCCAATCGACAACTCCATAACTTAGCTTAGTCAGCATGAGTTGGCGCTGCAAGACAGGATATGGCTAAACCGGAAACCGCAGCGCTTATGGGACACATGCAAATAAAACTTTCTTCTAAGACGTTGCAGTACAGTGTATGACAATCAATACAAACAACTAGAAGATCATAGAAAAGACATCCTCACAAGATGCCAGGCAACGAAAGGCAGAATATGATGCTTTCACAGATGAAGAACAGAAAGAAAGATCATAATCACAGAGACGAAAATGCAGTCGGGGATCGGCGCTTGTGGGCATGATGGAGGAAAAAAAATCCACTACATCGATACGTGCACCATCCGGGAAGATTCATAGATCATTACACGAAAAAAACAATTTCAGAAACACATTCAGAAATGGAATATGCGAAATGAGAAAAGCGATCCTAAGCTTAACTACATCAGAAAAGACATGATAGCTACGATGATCAAGGATAATCCAAACGACAAGAGAGGAAATAGAATAAAATGGAAGGACACGAACTACTGGCTTCAGTAGCAACTTACCGAAACACTCCTCCTCTCAAATAAACATCTGCCCTTCACACCCCCACGGTTGTCGTCAGAGGGAAAGATCCCGCATAGAGAGGGTGTATGTGAGAAGTCTGCAGGGCTTTCCAAGATCAGCATGTAGGTACCTTCCCTTCATGCCTCCACCTCTTTCTCTGTCCGTCGCCCAGAAACCAAGAGATAGCCCGCGAGAGATGACTCCTCTCCTCCAAAAATGATAGCGCCCTCTCCCCACTACAGCTGCGCTTTTCGCTCTCATCCGAGGGCCCCCATAGCCCAACACAAAAATGAAAGCAGGAAGAAGGCAAACTCTCTCCTCTCCAATCCCTCGTCTACAGCTCCCACGCCCTTCAAATCTTCGCTCCCCTTATCTGTTCGTGTGACCCCCAAAACGAGAGGGAGAGAGAGTTCCACAACTGGATACGAGTTCAGATGATACTTCAGTTTTCATACCCCTCTTCTGATTCAATACCTGCATATATATTAGACATGCAAATGTAAGTAGCAGGCCTGCATCCATTAATTTGCAAAGCATGCTCAAAAGCACACTTTCCAAGCTCTTTATCACTCCATTTCCGGCACGCTCCTAAGATTGTATGTCATATTACAAGCCCAGGATGGAAAGGCATAGTATTAATAATGGATATTGCCACATCAACACAACCTGATCGGCCGAGAAGATCAACAATGCAGGTGATAAGTTGAAGCACTAGGATAATGTCAAAGTATCTACCCATAGCAACATAATAAATATAACCATTGCTTAGTTCCCCTGTATGATTGCACACATTGAGGATGCTATCGAAGGTGATGGTGTTTGGATTGATCTCTGCTGCCAACATGCGTTTGAACATCAAAAAGACCTTTTGACTTTCTCCTCACTGGGAATACCCTGTTATTATACCATTCCATGAATAAACAATTTGAAGTGACAGCATATTGAGCAAAAACTCTGCCTCTTCAAGTAATCCACATTTGGAGTACATATCAATCACAGTATTGCCGATGAAGTCATCACATTCTAGCCTTTTTAGCAAGACATCAGAATATATGTCTTCGCCTCTTGTCAATGACCCTGCATTACCACAAGTCCTCAAGCAACAAACAAAAGTGAGTTCATCAGGGGCAATGGAATCACTATGCATTTGATCATAGCAGTACAATGCATCATCAATATTGCCTGATTCCATATGGCGAGCTATAAGAGCATTCCATGAGGCAGTAGTCCTTTCACAAAGCCTGTTCAACACTTTTCCATCAATGATTTCCATGCAGGATCACACAACCTAGGGATTGCTGGCCGTAGTGTGTTGTTGGCAATTCCTCCAATTATAGCTCCATGATGCATATTTGCATATGACTCCTCCCTAGTCAGCAGCTCCCACATTACGATTCCAAAAGAGAATACATCAACCTTCTCAACAACAAAGTTGCTATTTCCATTCGGCAATTCAGGAGCCATCCATGGAAGAGTCCCTCTTACTCCCCAGCTTGCTGTGCTTTATATTCTGGTAATGTGAATCGGAACTACTTATTGCCAAAATCTCCTCTTGTGTCACCAAGGGGTTCCCAGGCCTCATGTTCTGCTTCAAAACATCCAATTTTAATGCGACATGGCCTGCCGAAAGCTCCTACAAACTGAAATCAAACATATTTTCCTGCCAAATAGAACCACATTAGTGCATCAAAACCAACCATTTTCTGAGCTAACATACTCCCCCTTTTCTTATTTGCGAAGTCGTCCTCGACGAGCCACTATTGCTGTAATAAAATCCAAACAACCATGAACATGTCAATTTTCAATTAGTTCACATACCTTTTCATCGAGCCGCCACTTCCACTGAACCTGCACTCATCGAAGCTATTAGTGCTCAAAAAATCACTCATGAATACATACAAATCAGTCACTTCCAAAATGATCCAAGAACATGCACATATATGCAATTCCATTTCAGCCATGCATCAATTTGCTCATACATTCCATTATGAAAAATGGTCTCAACCAAAATAACACATGCACACCTTTCCATGTTTTACACATGCACCGTCATTGCGAAAAACAGAAACGGAAATACCGAAATAAACAACAACAACTGAAATGAATCCAACAGGACATGCAAAAATACCCAAAATGCATACCCCATTATTGCCTCTACTATTCGCTATGTACAATCATTCGATGACTAGACGTTTCCGAAGAATCCCCGTCGTCGTCCTACAAAAGCCATCGAAACTCGAGTGCAAGTGAAGACATACATCAGAACCCTGGAGTGTCCCACACACTAGAAAAATCCTCAGATAGAGCACACAAGTTATAAAGCAAGACCGTTGCATTACCTCGCTAAAGCCTCATCCATAAGTACATATAGAGTCTCCGTGCCTTCAAGAATGTTGATTCAAAGTGAGCTGATCTGTCACAAGCCAACACATACCAATCACACAAGAAAATAACGTTCCCTTCCAGGCGATCATCGCCCTCTCCTCTCTCTCTCTCCCCCTCAGGAGTGGGGAATAACTCCATATGAAAATTTTATTTATATTCACACGTTGGCCTACATTGACACTGGATGCGATTCGTGGACCTGACCACCCGATCAGGTTGATTCCACCCATCTACCAACGCAATGCAGCGCACAACACACAAACACACAATGATAACACATAACATATATCAGCTAGCCCATAACGAAGCTGGATGCGGCTCGTGGTCGTGACTACCCAGCCACGATAGCTCCACCTACCTACCAACCCGTTATGGCGCGTAGCTAAGACACAAACATATACCTCCAAGCCTATGGCGAAACTAGCTGCGGCTCGTGGTCCTAACCACCCGGCGAGGATAAATCCACCCACCTACTAGCCCACCATAGCGCATTGGTACGATCACAGCAACACAAATTTTTTCTTTTCTTTTCTTTTCTTCGTTTTTTTTTTCATAGTTAATTGGTTCACCCAAGTCCTGAGAATTAGGGAGAGGAAGAAAGGGACTTTTCCCACTGTTCCCACACATACATGCAAACATATACACACTAGCTTTTGACAGATCAACCACCTCTTCACTCCATTCTCTCAATTACAGACACTACATATGTATTCATCGATTTGACTTTTCACTAGGTAACTATAGCCAGCTATGCCTTAGTCCCTCGTATACCTATCCCTAGGTGTCCTAGAATGTGAGTCTCCGGAATGTCTCATGTAGTCTCACATCGTACTTGCATCCCGACAACTTCCCTAAGGCGAGTCAGGCTCAACTTCAGGAGCTCCGTCATCACTCCCTATCGTTAGCACATCTGCCCAAGCCCACGTGATATCGTTTTCCTCATTAGGCATTTCCCTCGAAGAATCGAAATAGTAGTATCGATCTCCCGCCCATCCTACATGTCGAGTCAGGTATTCCTCAAAACACTCAATGTAAAATGCAACACCCAAACCCTGGTTTATAAAGCATACCAGCCAATGCGCTTCCTCAACATCATATTCCGTCTCAAAGTTGTCGACATCTATGTCCATGCGGGCGAATGTTTGGTCCGAGAAATATATCCTTAGCTCGTACAAGTAGAGTTGCGTTATTTGATCTGCCATTTTGTTACTTAACTCCTAACAGTCTCTGTTCAACACAAGAAAAATAATTAGAGGTCCAAAATTCTTGAGCTAGCAAGGAAGAATATTTATGACACACAAATCATAGCTTACATATGCGCATATATATATATAATACTATACATGTATGTACAAGGAGTCTACTTCATCATTTCGTTTGGATCTCGTCTAGCTTCTCCCGTCCTAATATCACTTGAAATATGGTTTAACTCGAAGCGCGTTAACCTTCACGGGAGCATATTCTTCTCCTAAATCTTGAATTTGCATGGAACCATTGGAATTGAGTTCTACCACCTTAAACGGTCCTGCCCATCTTGTCTGTAACTTCCCCGGGAATTTATAGTATTTACTATCATAAACTAGTACCAAATCCCCTTCTTGAATCGCATAGGTCCTGAGATTCTTGTCATGCCTCTCCTTTTGTCTCTTCTGAATAGCTTCCAAACTTTGTTGTGCGATGAGTCTCTTTTCTTCTAGCTTGACCAGTTGTATGTACCTTTCCTTTAATGACTCTTCCTCTCCCAGCCTAGCCTCAATAGCCACTCTTAATGTCGGAACTTCTTTTTCGATGGGGAAGATGGCTTCCTCGCCATATACTAGAGAGAACGGAGTGCTCTTTGTCGTCACTCGGTAGGATGTTCGATATGCCCACAAGGCTTCCAAAAGTCTCTCATCCCAGTCTCGCCTATGCACCGCTACTGTCTTTGTCAGAATCTGTTCAAGAATTTTGTTGGTGACCTCCACTTGTCCATTTGCTCTCGGGTAATATGGAGTGCTGTTTCTATGTTTGATCTTATAAAATTCCATTAATTCCTCGATCAGTTCATTGACGAAATGTGTTCCTCTATCACTTACTATTTCCAACGGGCATCCAAATCGGGTGATGATTTGTTCATACAAAAATTTCGCTACATCAACAGCTCCGTCAGTCTTCAGAGCTTTGGCTTCTACCCACTTGGTAACATAGTCAGTACAGACCAAGATATACCTATTGGATCTTCGTCGTGAAGGAGGATCAATAGGCCCCACGAAATCAATTCCCCACTTCTCAAACGGCTTAAGAGCCAACACCGGCGTAAGAGGAGCAGCATGTGCTAATGTGGGTTTGCCCATTCGTTGGCATTTGTCACATTTCTTACAGTATGTATGTGAGTCTTTGAACAGCGTTGGCCACCAATACCCAGCCAATAAAATCTTTCTTGCCGTCAATTCACCAGCAAAATGTCCACCGCAGGGTTCGTCATGCAAAGCCCTCAACACTAGGCTTGCTTCTTCTTCCTCGAGACACCTCCGATAGATGCTCTCATAAACAAAATATCGATAGAGTTGCCCCCCAATGATGCTATGGTGCTTTGCCAATGCTAACAGTTTTTGCTTCTCTCTCTTGCCTGCTCCTGGCGGATATTTAGTAGTGCACAAGAAATTCACCAAGTCGGCATACCAAGGTACTTTAGCGTCAACCTGGAATAGATGCCCATCGGGAGCATCGTCGGGCACACCAGAGATTGGCTCCTCATTAACAATTCGAGATAAATGGTCGGCCAATATATGCGCTTTGCCTGGTCTGGTTACCATTGTGAAATGAAATTCTTGGAGAAGTAGCATCCACCTCATCAGTCGCCCTGACAGTTCGGGTTTATTAATGATGTACTTAAGGGCTTCATGATCCACATAAAACGTGAAATGCTTTCCCATCAGGTAATGCCGATACTTGTTCACCGCAAAAATCATCGAGAGACATTCCTTCTCCGTAGTCGTGTAGTTTCTCTCAGTGCTATTCAAATTGCGACTCGCGTAATAAATAGGGTGGTCCAGCTTCTTTTCATCGGCTTGGCATAGTACTGCTCCAACCACAATATGAGAAGCATCGGTATGCACATGGAATTCCTTCGTCCAGTCAGGTGCTACCAAAATCGGTGCATTTATCAATCTCTCTTTGATCGAGTCGAATGCAACTTGACACTCTCCAGTCCATTGGTATTGTTGGTCCTTCCTCAAAAGATTTGTCAGTGGTGCCGCCATGGATGCAAAATTTAATATAAATCGTCGATAATAATTCGCATGGCCCAAGAATCCTCTGAGTTGCCGCAAATTTTGTGGAGGTGGAAGTTGTCCGATCTTTTCCACTTTATCCTCGTCAACCGCAATCCCTTTTTCGGAAATAACATGTCCCAAAAGCAATCCTCTTCGCACTCCAAATGTGCACTTTTCAGGATTCAATGTGATGCCTTTTTCAATGCTTCTTCTTAAAATCGCTTCGATCCTCTCCATCATGTTTTCATCGTCGCCTCTGATTGCAAAGTCATCAAGAAATATCTCCATCCAATCCTGCAAGTAGTCTTGATATGCAGCTATCATTGCCCTCTGGAATGTGGCCGGTGCATTGCATAATCCAAATGGCATCACACGATATGCGTACGTACCCCATTCTGTCGTGAAAGTAGTTTTTGATTGATCCTCTTCATGGATTTGGATTTGGTTGTACCCACTGAAACCATCCAAAAATGAGTACAATTTATGGCCAGCCACTCTGTCCAAGATTTGATCAGTGAACGGCAAGGGGAAGTGATCCTTCTTTGTGCGCTCGTTCAATTTTCGATAATCTATGCAAATACGGATTTTCTTATTTTTCTTCGGAACAACTACAATTGGTGATACCCATTCACTGGATGCGATCGGATATATGAATCCTGCCTCCAATAGTTTGGTCAATTCCAACTTGATCAATTCCGAGTAGACTGGATTCGTCCCCCTAAGTCGTTGACATATTGGTCGTGTGCCTTCTTCCAAATCTATATAATGTTGGCAGATTCGGGGATCAATTCCTCTCAAATCACTGTATGACCATGCAAAGGCCTTGCTGAAACTTTTGAGTGTCATTTTAATGCAATCTCGTACTCCATCTGGTAGCTCTGACCCTACACTCAAGAACTTTTCTGGAAAAACTTCCCATTTTTCCAACTGAGCTTCTCACGAGTATTCCTTATTCCTCGATGACACTGTGATTGGAATGTGCTCTCCAATCACGCGTGCATGGTTGGCCAATAAATCATTGTTTTGTTCTGTTCCGATTGAACCTAATTTCTTTAATTCAGCTTTTGCAATGGCTTCCGACACTTTAGTCTTACTCTTCGCTTCTTTTTCCGATTCTCGACTTCTCTTTAGAATCTCTGCTTCTAGCATTCTAACTCGTTCTCTCAACTGTTGCACTTCCATTGTCGGAGCTAACTCCAGTTTCAACTCTTCTTTTGAAGTTCCCTTCTCCAGGGATTGAGTAACTTTGTTTTTACTTGCATCTATACTCAACATGTAGCACTCAAATTCTCTTGTATGTGTCAACCATCCTAGCAACTCCTGATCGGAATCGTCGTTATAGAGCAGCGGATTCTGATACTCTCCCATCTTCGTGTCTTGATTCTTAAAGAGCTGCAAGTTGAACCCGTCTTGAAGCAGATTCTTGTAGGTGTCTATGTTCAAAGAAAACCTAGCTCGTGCGCTCTCATGCCTTGCTTTCTCCTTTTCTTTCTTTTCCATCTCATCGACTATTATTGTCTTCTTCTTGTTGCTCGAGGGTGGGGATACTTGCAACTAAATCCGATCAGACTTTGGCCCTATTGAAATAAAACCTGTGCGCCAGTCATGCACACATTCGGCTTGCACCAGCCATGGCCGCCCAAGTAGGATCGAGAAGGTAGCCTCTGAGGTCCTTGGTCGTACTATCAGATAATCAACTTTAAACTCTAGACCGCCCACAACTGTGCTTACATTCTTCAAAAGACCCGCAGGCTTCACTTGTGTTTGATCCGCCATTCTCAAAGACATCGGCGTTTCTTCCATGTGGTTGAGGCCCAAAGCTTTCATCATGAACTCAGTCATTAAGTTGACTGCGGCTCCACTATCTAACTGAGCACCGGGGACTGCATATCCTTTAATCTTGACCGTCACAGCTGGAGCATTTGAATCGATTTGCATCGTAATACTTTGAATGATCCCTTGGACATCTTTATCTTGTCGCTTTTTATCTCGAGCTTTCCTCGGCTTCTTAATATATTCGTTATAAAATTGTTTTCTATAAGCAGGTGAACATTTCAGCAATGTGCCAATGTCCAGCGTGACTTCCGTGTCAGCGAGCAGCTTTACAATGTCCACTTCCTCCGAACTTTGTCTTTCCTTTCTACTCTTAGGAGTCTTCAATCTTTCAGGGAATGGCGCTATGCCCGGCACAAATTCCTTGGTCACTGGTGGAAGGATCTCAATCTCTTCCCCCTCCTCAAGCTCTTGCTCCTCAGCAAATCCTCCAACTTGGTTTTCTACCTCTTCACGCTCAACGATCTTCTCTTGACTCCCCTCTTCACCTTCGCCTCCTGGATTTTTCTTCGAATACTCTTGAGTCTTTGTGACTACTGCCACAGTTGGATCTTTATGTGGTTTCTTGGCCTCGTAAGCATCCACAAAGTGCATTGACGAGCTAGAGCCTTCTTGAGGGTTCGGTGTCTTGAACACTACTCCGATTGTAGGGACGTGCTCTTGAGCTCTTGTTGTGGAATGCATCTGAGTATCAACATAATTTGAAGACCCTACTGGTCCTTTTTCCTTGCCGACGGCAGCTCTTCGTTTTGGAAAATCTTCATCAAAGTGGCCCTCTCCACTACAGTACCTACATAGTGGGGTATAATCAATTGGTTTCTTTTCGTTTGGACATCTAGATTGAGTATGGCCAAAGCCATGGCATCTCGAGCACTGGATTGGACCATCTCTTCTTTGATCACGTGCGGCTCCTCTTGGATAGTCTCCTCCTTGACCCTGAGCACCATATCCATAAGTAGGTCTGTTTTCCCAACGAGAGGTAGGTGGGACACTTTGAGCGGGCAATCCCATGTAAGGCCTTTCTCTGGTATCTCCGGATTTCATGGTCCTCTCTTCATAGGCTCTCTTGTTGTAACATCGGTCCTTTGTGTGATTTGTTCTTCCACAAAAAGTGCAACGCATCCTAGGTGGTGATCTATCTGTGAATACTCTCGAGACTGTAGGGCATTCTGAAGCCAAATGGCCGTAACCATGGCACTTTCCACACCATGTATTTGATCGAAACACTTGATTCGGGTTTGTCGTGACCTCTGGTTTCACTGTGTATGTCTCCTGAGTCATTGTGGCAGCTTTTATAGCTTGCGTGACCAATTCCAATATTCGTTCTTCAGTTAGCGTAGGCTTTGCCTCGCCTGGCGTGCTAGTGGCAGCTACAAAAGCTGGGGTCGTCAATGCGGGACTTCCTTGGCCCGGATCCTTCATTGGTATGTTTCCTGGGTCTCCCATTGGCTCGTATAAGAGCTCCATCTTCCTTTGTTGACATAATTGTACTTCCTCCCAAAGCCTCGCTTGTTCCTTAGCATCCATTAAAGTCACAGGTCTTGTCAGGCTGATATGTTGCTGTGCCGTAGGATCTCTCAATCCCGAAATGAATCTTCGTTTCAATGTCTCATCGTTCGGGGCATTCGCGCCCATCTTTCTTACCAACGTTTCCATTCTTTGAATGTAGTTATCGATGCTCTCATTGACTCCTTGTCGCAAGTAATCCATTTGTTGGGCCAATCTGTCTTGGAAGCCTTGTCGTCGAAACTTTGCCAAAAAGGCTTCCATGAGCATTTGATAAGTTCCACGCTCTTGTGGTGTCAGATTCCCATACCAATTGGCTTCCTCATCACGGAGAATAGCCGGAAAAATTCTCAACCTTTGATCTTGGTCAACTACGTCATTGGCCTCACAAGTAACCTCAAACAACTGGATAAAACTATCCGGATCTTCGTCCCAAGTACCTGAAAACTTGGTGAAGTCCCCCAAGTTAACCGAAATCCGCTGAGCCATTTCGAACAGAGGTGTGATGTCGATATCACTTCGATCCCAAAAATTTAATACACGTGACTTCAGGATCCCCCCTTCGAACTTCCGCACTTGATTCGCGACTCTCCTACGGGAGTACACGTTTTTGACTGATTTCTTCGAGCCAATCGAGGTCCACTCACCTGGCGGTTCCCACCTTCTCCTTTCTCTTTCAAGGGCTCTTCTCTGAGCGCGTTCCTCTCTTTGAGTTTGTGTTGCTCTTTACGATGAGCTCCCCTCTCTCATGTACTAGATCTTGGGTCCGCAAGCTCGGCCAACATGTGGCGCTAGGCGCACCTATGGAACTCTCGTATAGAGACGTACCAAGCTTTTCCCGGCAAATGCACCAAAATGAATAGCTCTTAAGCCCACGGAACAAATGATTGTGAAAGCCTTTATTTTGCTCAAACCCCTCGCAATCGGTCTACTTGGATTACCTAGAACCCATAATTATCTCAAAATGGATTCTTCTTATGGCTATGCACTAGCTCATGTGTTCCCGACAGACGCACCAAAATGAATGCTCTCTTTTTCCAAGGGAAAAATACACACACAATGGTATTTGTCTAAACTTTCTGATGCTAGGTTAGTTTTGATCGACCTGAATCCACAATTACACTCTGATGTACCGCGGGAAAATATGGGCAAATACCTGCACTAAGGGGCCTTCAACTCTAGTGGTTACCTTTTAGAAAATTCTCTTCTCTCACTCTCACACATACCTATGCTTTCACACACTCTCCTGCACTCTTACTTCCCCTTTCCCTCTGTTCCTTTCCGTTCTCTTTTCAGACTGATGGAAAGTGGTGTGTAATAATCAAACATCGGTACAAAATGAGTGTGGATATAGACATTTGGAAGGAGCATTGAGCTCATCGGCTACGCAAGTCTAAGCGAACCCTCGTCTTAAAAAAACCCATTTGTGATTTATTTTAGTTACATCAACGACACTTACCGCGCAATGAGCTTCTGATATCATGACAGAACCATTGATTTTTCAGGATGAAACACCTCTAAAATGAGAGTATACAGCTATGTAATTTGACAACTGACTCAAATTGTTTTTATAACTGAAGCGTAGGAAAGCATAACTTTATCCTCATTCTGATAGAAAGCATTTCACAGTTAGTGACAAGCTTCTCATTCTATCTCTCACCTGCTCACAAATGTTTTTTTTTTTTTTTTTTTTTACCATGTCCTTGAACTCAACACAAATCTCCTAGTAACAATGCCTGCTTCAAGCTCAGATCCTACGATCCTAGAGTTCAAAACCTTGTTTTAAAGTCGACTCGTACAATTTCGGGATTTCCCATACGGGCAAAAACATTAGACTTCTCATACCTATGTATAAGACTTTACCCAACTCTTATGTCTTTGTTCTCCGCAATGGTAAAAGTGTTGTGCTTCTTGATGAAAATATTTCGCCCTTACGTGTGCATCTGATCTGTCCTCAGCTTATATAAATCGGTGCATTTTGACGTATAAGTAATAATGTTGAACTCCCTCTATCTATGCACTCGAACTTTAGGTGGATGCTCGATGCAAAAGTCTTTTAAAAAACAAAAATACAGACGTGCTGGATCAGGTCATCCACTTTGTAATTTTTTATCTACGAACTGCGCATTTTTGCAAATGCAATAGATACTTGTGACTTAATAGACGTGCAAATAACCCAGTTTTTAAGCTCCTTGACTCCACTTTATCAATCAAAAGCAAAAGAGGGGCAAGCTTCCATTTTCGTACAACTTGGATTAATGATTCCTGTTCACCATAAAGTCCTACTATCCTGATAGAACGAGCGCTCAAAGCCTCAAAATCGATTATAGTCACATCCTAAACTGGTTTCAAGTACAGAAAGAAACACACGAATAGGAATCTTGTTAATTAGTGTTGAAGAAGCATGAAAAGCCTTCATACACGTATTCGCATCCAATCGACAACTCCATAACTTAGCTCAGTCAGCATGAGTTGGCGCTGCAAGACAGAATATGGCTAAACCGGAAACCGCAGCACTTATGGGACACATGCAAATAAAACTTTCTTCTGAGACGTTGCAGTACAATGTATGACAATCAATACAAACGACTAGAAGATCATAGAAAAGACGTCCTCACAAGATGCCAGGCAACGAAAGGCAGAATATGATGCTTTCACAGATGAAGAACAGAAAGAAAGATCATAATCACAGAGACGAAAATGTAGTCGGGGATCGGCGCTTGCGGGCATGATGGAGGAAAAAAAATCCACTACATCGATACGTGCACCATCCGGGAAGATTCATAGATCATTACACGAAAAAAACAATTTCAGAAAAACATTCAGAAATGGAATATGCGAAATGAGAAAAGCGATCCTAAGCTTAACTACATCAGAAAAGACATGATAGCTACGATGATCAAGGATAATCCAAACGACAAGAGAGGAAATAGAATAAAATGGAAGGACAAGAACTACTGGCTTCAGTAGCAACTTACCAAAACACTCCTCCTCTCAAATAAACATCTGCCCTTCACACCCCCACGGCTGTCGTCAGAGGGAAAGATCCCGCATAGAGAGGGTGTATGTGAGAAGTCTGCAGGGCTTTCCAAGATCAGCATGTAGGTACCTTCCCTTCATGCCTCCACCTCTTTCTCTGTCCGTCGCCTAGAAACCAAGAGATAGCCCGCGAGAGATGACTCCTCTCCTCCAAAAATGATAGCGCCCTCTCCCCACTACAGCTGCGCTTTTTGCTCTCATCCGAGGGCCCCCATAGCCCAAAAATGAAAGCAGGAAGAAGGCAAACTCTCTCCTCTGCAATCCCTCGTCTACAGCTCCCACGCCCTTCAAATCTTCGCTCCCCTTATCTGTTCGTGTGACCCCCAAAACGAGAGGGAGAGAGAGTTCCACAATTGGATACGAGTTCAGATGATACTTTAGTTTTCATACCCCTCTTCTGATTCAATATCTGCATATATATTAGACATGCAAATGTAAGTAGCAGGCCTGCATCCATTAATTTGCAAAGCATGCTCAAAAGCACACTTTCCAAGCTCTTTATCAATCCATTTCCGACACGCTTCTAAGATTGTATGTCATATTACAAGCCCAGGATGGAAAGGCATAGTATTAATAATGGATATTGCCACATCAACACAACCTGATCGGCCGAGAAGATCAACAATGCAGGTGATAAGTTGAAGCACTGGGATAATGTCAAAGTATCTACCCATAGCAACATAATAAATATAACCATTGCTTAGTTCCCCTGTATGATTGCACACATTGAGGATGCTATCGAAGGTGATGGTGTTTGGATTGATCTCTGCTGCCAACATGCGTTTGAACATCAAAAAGACCTTTTGACTTTCTCCTCGCTGGGAATACCCTATTATTATACCATTCTATGAATAAACAATTTGAAGTGACAGCTTATTGAGCAAAAACTCTGCCTCTTCAAGTAATCCACATTTGGAGTACATATCAATCACAATATTGCCGACGAAGTCATCACATTCTAGCCCTTTTAGCAAGACATCAGAATATATGTCTTCGCCTCTTGTCAATGACCGTACATTACCACAAGTCCTCAAGCAACAAACAAAAGTGAGTTCATCAGGGGCAATGGAATCACTATGCATTTGATCATAGCAGTACAATGCATCATCAATATTGCCTGATTCCATATGGCGAGCTATAAGAGCATTCCATGAGGCAGTAGTCCTTTCACAAAGCCTGTTCAACACTTTTCCATCAATGATTTCCATGCAGGATCACACCACCTAGGGATTGCTGGCCGTAGTGTGTTGTTGGCAATTCCTCCAATTATAGCTCCATGATGCATATTTGCATATGGCTCCTCCCCAGTCAGCAGCTCCCACATTACGATTCCAAAAGAGAATACATCAACCTTCTCAACAACAAAGTTGCTATTTCCATTCGGCAATTCAGGAGCCATCCATGGAAGAGTCCCTCTTACTCCCCAGCTTGTTGTGCTTTATATTCTGGTAATGTGAATCGGAACTAGTTATCGCCAAAATCTCCTCTTGTGTCACCAAGGGGTTCCCAGGCCTCATGTTCTGCTTCAAAACATCCAATTTTAATGCGACATGGCCTGCCGAAAGCTCCTACAAACTGAAATCAAACATATTTTCCTGCCAAATAGAACCACATTAGTGCATCAAAACCAACCATTTTCTGAGCTAACATATACCCAATAAAACTGCCAAGCCCTAGAGAACATGCAAACTAGCCCTTAAAAACATGTTCCAAACCCCTCAAATTTAGCTCAAACCCTTAGAAACCTTGGGGTTTCAAGCCCATAATGTATATAAAACTATTGGTTTGATGTGGAAACCCTAACCATAAGACAACCTAATTTTTTCCCTGATTAGAACCCTAGTTAGCACTCATTTTTCCCAACTCTAACCATTAGTTTAGTTAAATTATTGTGTATATAAGTGTAAAATGAAAATAAAACTTTAATAAAAAAGAAAAAGAATTAGAATAAATATAAATGAAAAATAGAAAATAAAAAGAGAAAAATAAAAAGAAAAATCAAAATAGAAAGCAAAGATTGGATTTTCTAAAAATAGAAAAGAATAAAAAGAAGATTTTTTTTAATAAAAAGGAAAAACCTAGAAGAATCTAAAGTTCTAGAAGAGAAAACTTGGGAAAAGCTATATATACATGCCTAATCCTCATTAGTTTCTTCCGTGTATTTTTCTTTCAGGTACTTTTGCTTCTCTTCTCCTAGTTTTTCATGTTCTTCTCTAAGTAAGGGAGAGAGAGAGAGAGAGAGTCCTCCAACTCTCTATCCTCTTTCTTCCACTCCATGATTTTATCAGGCCAAATAGAGAAAGCTAGAAAGAGAGTGCTCCATTTCTTTATTCTTCTTTTCTCTTGCTCCAAGAACATAGTTGCTCTCTTGCTACTCTAACAAAAATAGAGATAAGAAAATCAAGTTGTTTCTTGTTGGTTTATGCTTTGTTTAGAGAGAAAGGAGTTCTTTCTTGGTGTGTTATATTGTGATCAAAGAGAAGTGAATCGTCTTCTTGTTCTACTAAGCCCATGTGACAAGAGAGAGAGAGAGATATGAAAATGGTGGTGAAGTGATATATATATATATATATATATATATATATATATATATATATATATATATATATATATATATATATATATATATATATATATATATATATATTATCCTTATCAGAAGAGGGTCGCTGCAGAAAGTAGAATCGGTAGAACAACTCAATAGTCCAAGTGCTCGAAGATAAATCTGATACAGAGATCGTGCATGATTGAGAGAGAGAGAGAGAGAGTTGATGATAAGGGGTGCAGAAGAAGATGGAGATAAAGAGAGAGATGTTCTTTTGTTTTGTTTTGTTTGTTTTTGGTGTATTTTAATTGTATTATTAGTTAATTGGACTAATTACTAAGTTAGAAAAAGAAAAGAAAATGAACGATTCATTTAGATTTGTAAAGTGTAGCTAGAAATTGATTTGAAGAATTGATGTAAATGAAGTAAATAATTAGAATTAAAGAAATGGAATTAAAAATTAATCTAGGATTCAATTGAAAAGAATATGTGTAAATAAGTACAATTAAAAAGAGATCTAGATATAAGAAACAAAAAGAAATGAGAAAGATTAAAAAGAATTCTATAAATATGAAAATAAAAAGAGAAATTGTTCATTTTCAGAGGATAGTTTTTCTGCGGGTGTGCTTTTATAAATCTCAAAATGTACTAATTTTTTTTCCATGATTTCTTTTTTAGGTGTTACCCCATGATTTGAAGAGAAGCATTTGAAGTAAAGTGAAGAGATGAAAAGTTTTTTCACATTGATTCTCTTAGATACTACTCAAAGTTTTGAAGTCAATAAGAAGTGAAGAGAGGTGGCCTTCTTTCTGCACTACAGTGGAGAAGACCGATCTAATTGGATCATTTTTCCTCATCCACATTGTTGAGGAATATCTCATTATTAGAGTTGTATCAGTCACTCAATGAAAATCATTTTGTACATTGATGGATCCTTTTAGAATCATCGAGTGTAAACTTTTGATCTAGTATTCGGTGATTTTTCTTTGATTGTTATATTTATACTTTCATTTCACGATGATGATCCACTTCTGCTAATCCATGATCTACGCATGAAAAGTGTTTTTCTTCGTCCCATGATGAGCCTCCTATCTTACCATTCCACAGGAAGAGGTGCATAGCATGTGAAACCCGCCCTTCGGATAGGAGCAATGTGACACACTCCCCCTTGATCCAACCCAACCACTTGTTTTTCCCCTCGCAGCTCACATCCCATCGATAGAGTGAACCTAACGTGAAGCGAGGTGGTTTCCTTGGAGACAGAGATGCTCAACTTGCCAACCACACCTTTGAGCAGAAAGAGAAAGCACATTTCATGCACATTTAGAAATACTTGGATTTACGATTTTCAAAAAGCAAATGTAAAATTTTTTTTCACTGCACGAACCCAAAACCTCGGCTTCATATCAGATTTCTAGGTATTCACTTTTCAAGTTTTTTTCAATATTTGCATTGCTTCACACACGTGGAAAAGAAAGATTGTTTTTCTGCCTGAAGTTTTCCACTCACACTCTACATTAGGTTAAACGAATCATCTTGCACACTTGTTCTATTATTACTTAGATTAGGAATTTGTTGTTGTCATAGTTTAGATAAAAAGAACAAAAACATCATAAAAATAAAGAAAAATCCTTGAAAATTATACAAATAAAAAAAGCACAAAAAGAAATTAGTTAAAACAAAAGATAAAAAGAAAATAAATCAAGAAAAGATCAAGTTAAAGATGAGTGAAATCAAGTCAAGAAAAGAAACAAATCAAAGCTAAAGACAAAGTAATTAAAGATTGGCTAAAGTCAGATCAAAAGAAAGAAAAAGAAACCAAGGGACTCATGTCTTCAAGCATCTAGAAATAGATTTTGGCCTAGGCTGTTAATTAACAAGAGAAATCTTTAGACTTGCTTTCATCTCGTGGCTCAACCATCTAGTCTTTTCTCTTAGCTCTATTCTAAGTTAAGAGAAATAGTCAAGCCACTTAATCTGGATATTGTTTTGCACACTAGGAAAAGCCAAAGAAGAGAGATGGAAGGAGTGTTTAAAGATTTAATGATAGAAAAATAAGGGGCTCGAGTGGTTCAATCTATGTTAAGAGACAAAGGGAAAATTACAAGGTTAAATGTGACTGAGTATTTGGTCATATTTGAAGGTCAAGCTGAGATGCATGGATTATTGGAAGAGATGTTGACTCATTTCTTCACTCGGGTAGTTTTTGGGTCAATCTTAGCATCCACTTTAATTCATATAGAGAAGGCATGGCCTAACTTTAGAAAAGAGCTAAATAAATTGTTCTATCTAGAAGATTTCAGTAAGCACAATAGAGAGGGTTTCTTGTAGTGGGTTCATTCCCCAAAACCCACTACATCCTTAACATGCCTACCAAATGAGTTCCTAAGTAGGTATGTTGAGCTTCCTCAAGTTGACCTAGACTCTCTAAAGCTTGATTTGGTAGTTTCCTTTCAAGATTTTAAGCCTTGAGGATAGGACTGAAGTCAAGAGAAGGATTGAGGATTTTGGGAAAAGATTTGGGATGACTAAAGATTGGGCTACCATTAGAAGAGAAGTAGCGGCAATTTTCTAGATGAGGAAATAATAGGCTCTATTGTGATAGAGCTCCATAGACTACTCCATTATAGCCTAGAGATACACCTCTTCTAGTGATTTCGAATGTGATTGCAGCATGAGTTATGGCTAATGTTGCATCCACATCTTGCATATCAATGGAATTACAATTGGAAATCCTTAGCAAGCAGATAGAGAATGTCATGATGATGTAATCATCTCTATCCAAAGAAATGGCCAGTTTACACAACAAGGTCTATTCTATGGGTTATCAAGACCCCACTCCTACTCAAGCTCGCACTAGCTATATAGATCCTTCACAAAGAAATGCTATGCCAATACGAAACATACAAGGATAGGCAATGCGTCAGGCTCCACCTCTAGTGCAACCCATTTCTCAGAAGATCCCTACACCACTAGTTCAGCCCATGTATGTGAGAAAATAGGACCATTTGATAGATGAGGAGCTAGGGGGTTTGGAGGGGCAAAGAGATGCATTTGGTGTGATGTGCAAGAACATTTGTCCTATGCATGTGAAGAGTTGAAACAAGTTAAAGAACACCAATTAGTGACTGACATAGATAAGAATCTTTGTGACTTCAGGACTCGACTTCCTCTACCTATAAATTGGGGGAAGGGAGGAATGAAGAATCTATATGAGAACCTATCCAGTACTAATGCTCGCACATCGGACGCACAATTAGACCCTTTAGAAGAAGAAAATGAAGAGGAAATTAGGCCACAACTGCAAAAGAATTAATCAATAGAAGCCTTAGTCAAAGCCAGAGACACGATCATGCAAAAGATTGCTTGGAACTCCCTTGTCGATCAGTTCTATGTCTACTTTCACATAGCTTATGGAGAAGATAAAAGAGGAAGAGATGAAATGCAAGAAGAAGCTGAGCAAGAAAGAAGAGTAATGAGAAGACAAAGTAAGAATGAAGAGGAAACAGTTAAAGAAACTGAAAAGAAAGTTCACTTTAAGGAGCCTGTTGCTTCCTAGGAAGAGGCAAAAAAGAAAGAAATAAGAGAGGGAAAGAGGCTAGTCGAGGAATCAAAATTCAAGAAACAAATAAAGAAAAGGAAAAGGACCAACAACCTACTCAAAAGACTGAAAATGTTCAAGAAAATGAGAAGAAGAAGAAGAAGAAGAAAACAAAAAAGCTCCTAAAGCTCTGCTAATCTCAAAGCTTGAGAAGAAAAATAATGCGAAGGAAATCTTAAATGATATTTTATTGAGAAGTCAAGTCACCATGTCCTTGGAACAAGTGTTCATTGCAAGGACTGAGTTCAAGGATATAAGAGGGATAAAGAGAAAGAGATTCACATTACCTCAGGACATAGAAATGAGAGATGCATCTAAAAGTGCTCAAGTGATGAATGAAGTTGTAGCCTTGAGTGACTCACTTGACGATGAAGTTGATGAGATTGCAAAATGTCAAGAAAATAGGAATCCTTTAGGACCGATTACACGTGATGATGAGATGAGAAGATTTGAGAGTGAGCATACTAGGAAGTTTTGGGAGGGATGCCAAAAATAAAAGTGGAATTAGGAAATGATGGAGATTCATGTCTAGCTTTGCCCTTTATTGACTCAGGGGTAGAGCTAAGTGTGATATCTAAGAAGTTGTATGACCAATTTAGATGGGCTATAGATAAGGAACATGGCTAGAGGATAAGGATTATAGATAATGGCTCTTGAGCTTTGTTTGAAGCATGTGTTTTTGTGTTGATATATTTAGGTAGTGATGTGTGTGAATACACTAGGACCACCCGGGCACTTTTTTCCCCCGGCTTGTATATATGCCTATAACCCTAGTGGGTCATTTATCTTTGTACATTCTAGTGGTAATACATTGAGTATTGTGTGTTGTGCTCCAAGCTTCTTCTTCTTCCTTTTTCTATTCACCTGCTTCCATAGACCTCAAACTCCAAGAATTGGTATCAGAGCAAGTTCCTGCTTCATGTAGGGTGTCGATGAAACCTTTCTTGTCACAATCTCAAAATCACACAAAAATTGGTTAGCATACTCAGGGTGATTATGAGTTCAAAAGAGCTTTCTTGTGTGGTGTAGAAATCGCAATCTGAGCTCCTTTGTGCCTTTGAACGCACTAGCATAGTGCCTGTGTAGACATTTTAATACTTTTGTGTTGAAGATATATGTAGGTTTTGATTCGCTAGTATAAGCATCTCAAAGTTTGCTACAGCTTTAGTAGAACTCGATAGGGTTGTTCTATTCAATTTTTTGAGATATAGTCATTTTTCTACATCATGGTATTTTAGTCAATGGCCATGGTTGATAGCAATGATCTATTCCATATGTTGGCTATTGAGGATAAGTTGGATAGTACCAATTACCCATTATGGGCTTATATGATCTGTCATGTATTGGTTGCAAAAGGACTATGGAATATTGTGTAGGGTGTTGAAAAATGTCCTATTACACCTACAAATAGAGTTGCTGAAGGTGATGCAAATGGCATTGAAGATGATGATATTCTTTGGGGTTCCTATTTGTGCTACAATTCTTACTACACCTACTGCAGAGGGACTTTGTTGGGATGGTAGAGATGCTCAGGAACATGCATTGATAACCTTGTCTGTCAAATGTGCCATTATTCCTCACATTTGCTCTTGCAGAACAACAAAGGATCTTGGGATACACTTACCACTTTATACTAGGCAAGGAACGAGGTTTGTGTTGCTTACCTCTGAAAACAGTTGGAGAGTGAGCTCATGAATGAAGGAGATTCCATGGAAAGTTTTTTGACAAAGATCAAAGATTTGAAGGAGTAGTTGATTTCTGCAAATGAAGTCTTACCTCACATTTCACTTGTGCAAACTATTTTGAATGGTCTTCTAGATTCATATCAGAATTTTGCTTCTATTCTTCGATTAATGATGAAAGGCGATCCAAATGCCTTAACATCTAAGGAATTGGACTCTGTTCTATTGTAGGAAGATCAACCTAGGTAGAACAGATCCATTATGCATGTTGCAGATCAAGCTTTCCTGGCTAGTCAGAAGGGCAAAGGTAAATGGAGCTCATCTACTAGTAAGGAGAAATCTATTAATTCTGCACAATCAAAGAAGGATGATAGAGATGAGAAGAAAAACAGAAAAGCAGAAATTGTTTTGCAAACACTGTAAACGAAATGATCATGTCATAAAGAGCTATCCAAAACTGGTTGCAAAAAAGGCAAGAATGGTTGTTGCAGAGGCCTCTACACCAAAAGCAAAATCTACTAATCTTGTGTAGAATGAAGAATGGGCATTTACTACAATTTGCACTTATGACACATCTTCTCATGAACAATGTATGTCGGCAATAGACTCAGATGTTTGATACTTTGACAGTGGGTAAACAAAACATATTACCTCAAAGCATAGTTTCTTCACTTCACTCAAGCCTACCCCTCCAGGGAATACTATCACATGTGCCAACAACTCCTTTTATCTTATCATGGGAGTTGGTAAGATCATTTTGACTACTATTGATGTTAGTTCACATTTTCATATGCTTTATTTGTGCCAGGGATCAAGAAGAATATATAATCCATTTCAACTTTAGTGAAAATTGGCTTGGTTGTGAAATTTGTTGATGACAGATGTACAATTCATGATTCTCGAATTTTATGTTATGGGTTGTATAAGCTCATAAACTATGAAAAATCTCTAAATGATTCAGAATGTGTAGTACATGATTCTCAGGCTATGTCAGATGCATAGCTTTGGCATGCACACTTTGGTCATTTGAACTTTGCTAGTTTGCTACACCTGTAGAAATTTAAAATAGTGTCCTCTTTGCCAAAACTTGAGGCACCTCGTAAACATGTCTGCAAAGGATGTATTTTGGGCAAAATGCAGTGTTCCTCATTCCCAAAGGATGGTTCACTTTGAGCTACTTTGAAATTGCAGCTTGTTCATAGTGATGTTTGTGGTCCTATGTAGACACCCTCTTTTGGAAACTATCTTTACTTCATGACTTTCATTGATGATTTTTCTAGGCATGCATGGGTATATCCGTTGAAAGGAAAGTCTAAAGTGTTTACGTGCTTCAAACAGCTTCTAGTTTTGGCTGAAAATCTATCAGCATGTAAAATGAGCACCCTCCATTCTAATCGAGGGGGGGGGAGGGGATATATGTCTTCTAATTTTAATGCATTTCTGGCTTAATGCGGGATAAAACACCAGTGTATAGTGCCATATACACCTCAACAAAATGCAGTTGCTGAAAGGAAGAACATGTCACTCATGGAGATGGCAAGGTGTATGGTCAAGAATCAGGCTTTACCACATAGTTTCTGGCTTGAGGTTGTTATGTGTGTAGCATATGTACTTAATAGGCATCCCACCAAAGCATTGCAATCTATCACTCTGTATGAGTCTTGGCATGGTTGCAAGCCATTTGTTGCTCATCTATGTGTCTTTGGTTGTCTAGCATATACATTAGTTCCTGAACAATGCAAAAACTTGGATCATAAAGCAGTGAAATGTATTTTTGTTTTGTACATTTCTAAAAGCAAAGGTTATCATCTATATCATCCATAGACCGAAACCCATTTTGGTTAGTTGTGATGTTGTTTTTGTGGAAGATGTTATTCATCCATTACTTTCATCTAATAAGGAGACATTAGTTAGATCCAACGATATGTATGATACTTTGATGCCTCTTTTTACAGGTGGACAATCTAGTGTTGGTCCAAATGAGGCAAATTTTCAGCCTTTACAAGCTTCATGTGATGATGTAGATCATTCCATCTTTTATGCAGATTTGCATGATGCACTTGTTGATGAGAGAACTGATATAGAGGAGGCCAAAACTATGCCTAAATGGCTGGTGCAAACTTCATGAAATAGCAAATTAGATGTGCCTCTATCATATCATATGCGTTTAGGCTCTCATATTGCCTCTTTTGCATCAGATTGCTAAGCTATGGCTACCTCTAGTCTGTACGATGACAATGAGCCACTTTCATTTGATGAAGTGCAAAATTCTAAAAATTTGATGGCTCGTATGCAATCAGAATATGATTTTATTATGAAAAATGGTACCTGGTCTTTATGTGACTTGCCTCTTAGAAAGAAGCCCATTGGCACTAAGTGGGTATACAAGTTGAAGTGTAAGCCTAACGAAAACAATTGACAAGTATAAGGCTAAGCTTCTTGCAAAGGGTTATGCTCATGAAATAGGCATTGATTTTGATGAGACATTTGCTCCTACATGCCGAATGACTACTGTTTGTAGCATTTGTGCACTTGTAGTTCATCACGAATGGTACGTACATCAGTCAAAAATTAAAATTGCATTTCTAAATGGTGACTTGCATGAAGAAGTGTATGTTTTTCAACCTTGTGGTTTTGTGCAGAAAGGGCATGAAAACAAAGTGTGCACATTGAAAAAGGCATTATATGGTTTGAAGCAAGCACCACATGCTTGGTATGAAAAGAGACTTGCCTACTTGATTGCACATAGTTTTGAGAACACTCCAACTTAGATATGTTAAGCATGCAAATGATGTGCTTTTGATCATTTTTGTGTATGTTGATGACATGCTGCTCATTGGTCCTCATGAGAAGCATATTTTTTATTCTAAGGCTGATCTGCATGCCTCATTTGAGATGGCACATTTGGGCCATTTGCATCATTATTTGGGCATTCATTTTATGCAAATTGATGGCAGAATATCTTTGTGTCAAACAAAATATATTGACATATTATTGTAGGGTTTTGGCCTTGAAGACTACAAACCTATTGCCACTCCTATGGAGACAGGTTTACATTTGAGTCTTCATGATGCTGGAGATGCGTTTGATGTTGTTCTCTATCAACACGTTGTTGGATGCTTGATTTACTTATGCATTACTCAGCCATATATTCAGTTTATGCACTGTCCAAGTGTCAAGCATTAGCAGGAGGTTAAGCACATCTTTTGCTACTTGAGTGGTACCTAACTACTTGGATTGTTTTATCCCAAGGGGAGATCACTACTACCAGAATTACATGCTTTTTCAAACTTTGGTTGGCCTCGATGCTATGAAACTCGTGTATTCATGAGTGGTTTTTCCTTCATGCTTGGTAGCTCAAGCATATCTTGGTTGAGCAAGAACCAACCTAATGTGGCAACTTCTAGCCGTGACACTGAGTATAGGGCAGCTTTCATAGTGATTGTTGAGTGTGTGTGGCTTAGATGCCTTAAGGCTGATTTTGGTGTTGGTCAATCTTCTGCCACCACCATCTTCACCAATATTCAGAGTGCATTGGCACTTGCGAGGAACCCTACGTTCCATGCTTGCACTAAACACATTGAGGTACATTATCATTATGTCAGGGAGAGGTTCTCTACTAGAGAGATCACTTTGGCATATGTGCCCACATAGGAGAACATTGTAGACCTTTTCACAAAGGTTGTGCCTAGGAAGAAGTTTGAAGCTTTCCACAAAGCTTTGGGCTTACTTCCTTTTGTGGATTGATTCCACATAGCTTGGCGCTTCCTTATACATGAGTGCTAGCTCCTTGTTCACCACATCACTCCCAAGGAGGATTTGTGGATATATTTAGTTAGTGATGTGTGTGAATACACTAGGACCATCGAGGCACTTTTTTCCCTCTTTAGGAGGTTTTTTCCCCTGGCTTGTATATACGCCTATAACCCTAACGGGCCATTTATCTTTGTACATTCTAGTGGTAATCACATTCAATATTGTGTGTTGTGCTCCAAGCTTTTTCTTCTTCCTTGTGTTGTTTGCATGCTTTCATAGACCTCAAACTCTCGCAACCATATCTCTGACTGTGAAAAAAATTTTGAGAGATTTGAAGAGGTAAGGCTAACATTTTCTCTAGAGAAATCTATTTTTGGAGGCGATGAGGTTCTCATTGGAGGATATCTATGTGGACATTATGGCTACAAGCCATACCCACAAAAAGTTGAGTCCATTACCAAGATTTCTGAGGTGTGTCATAATGCGAGTGAGGTGAGGAGTTTCTTGGGAGCCTGTGTCTTCTATGTGATCTCGATTCCTCACTTCGCTCATGTTGTGAACCCTTTATCTGGTCTATTGAGAAAGAGAAAGAAGTTTTTTTGGATAGAAAAATAGTCAAGAGTAATGCCTAAATTGAAGCAATTGCTAATTGAAGCCTCGATTTTGATGCATATTGATTATTCAGGTCAAAAGCCTATCATTTTGACTATTGATGCCAGCCCTATTGGTATAGGCTAGGTCATAGGACAAGATGATGATGAGGGGTAGAGATATGCACTTTGCTTTGGTGTGAAGATTTTGCATGATACTCAAAGAAAATATCCATAGATAAAGAGAGAGTTATGGGGATTAGTGACTACTTTAAAATCTGATAAAGAGTATGTCATTGGAGCAAATATTGTAGTTGAGACTAACTACCTTCCATTGATTGGGATGATAGCAAACTATTCTTCTTGGGATATTGCAATGCTTAGATGGATCTCATATGTAAATTTTATTAATCAAGCTTTTTTTCACATAAATGGAAAGCTGAAATACAATTGGTGACATGCTTTCAAGAGCAAAATTTGATGATGACTCTGATGATGATGAGGTAGAAAGAGAAACAAATGTGATGAGATATGATCCACTAGTTTATGTTTACAAGAAATTCCATGAGAATGAGTATGATGGTGAGTGGAAAGACATAGGGAATTATCTAAGTTCATTGAAACCTTCCTTAGGTTGGTCCACAAATAAGTATAGATCCATCAAGAAAAATTCTTATAAGTTTTTCTTGAACGATGGACTTATTTGGTGACACACTAAAGGCAAGGTGAAGAATCCACAATGTGTATTGAGTAGTAGGCGTCTTAAGAGCAAGGTGATGAGAGAGGTGCATGAGACATTATGGGCAAGTCACAAAAGAAATTATGCAACATATGAGAAGATTAGGGAAGCCTATTAGTGGCTAGGGATATACGTGAGTGTGCGAGACTTAGTGAGCACTTGTGCCACATGTCAAGTCCATTCATCAGTTAGGCATAGAGACCCGTTACATCGGACGTACCCTCCTTGTATCCATTACAACTGGGTGGTCCACCTGTAACCATGCCCAAGGGAATAGATAAGATGAGTTATATTGTACCTTCCAAAGAGGACTTGACCAACCATGTGGAAGGTTGAGCTCTTTGCATGAAGAATACTTATAATGTATGCAGTTTCCTTTTAGAAGAAGTGATCTCAAGATTTGGATATGTTGAAAAAGTGTTTGCAGATAGGGGAGAGTTAGATGCGAGAGGGGTAAAAGAGCTATTTGATCATCATGTAATTTGTTTGTCTCTCACTACTGCCTATAGCCCTGAGGTAAATGGAAAGATTGAAAGAGGTCACCTTTCTATCATGAAGGCGATCTATAAGGATTGCAATAGTGACATAAACCAATGGCCTAGATATCTTCCATTCACGTTATAGGAAGATAGGATGACATACACAATTGACAAGTTTTATAATTATTGAACTGATGTACTATCAAAAGTCAGTTTCCCTATCCAAACTCAGATATTGACTTGGATGATGCTCCTGTGGAATGATGGAATGATGAGAGAAGAGATTTTACCACTAAGGATTAAACAATTAGAGCAAAGAAATGAGAAATTAAAAGAAGGAGTTCAAAAGATAAAGGAGTCAAGGTTGAAAAGTAAAATTTACTTTGAACAAATGCATCGACTTAGACCATGGAAGATCGAGATAGATGACTGGGTATTGGTGTATGACAGTACGTTCAATACCTAGTATGATGCTAGGAAGAAACTAGCAAAGAGATGATTTGGGTCATATGTAGTGATGTCTGTGTTTCATAATGGAACATATGAGCTTCGCGTGTTTGATGGTACTCCTTAAAGATCTTTGATTGTAGGAAAGAGAATAAAATTAGTCAAGAAGAGATATGATGAAGACTATGAGATTGATCAAGAACCAATGGAAGATGTTGATGATGTTGATGCTCATGAGGAAAATTAAATCAAGTGAATTCTATTCTATTTGTCCATTTTTAGTTCTATTATATATATATATATATATATATATATATATATATATATATATATATATATATATATATATTGAATTTCATGCATATCATGCTACATTTCATGATGTCCTAACCAAATAGAAGAAGGTTTTAAATTGTGATAAGAAGTGATTAGAAACATTAGTAGCCATGTGTAATAAAGTAATTATATGATCTAAGGGTCCGGCCAGTTCAGACAAATCTGAAATCAGACACCGTTTGGTCACCCGTGTGTATGACCAAAGATCTCGAGTCTAGACTTCTTAGAAGATCATTTACTCTTGTAACCAAGTAATCCACTTAGCGTATGATGGAGATGTTTCTCATTCATCTCTCACGCATGCGTTCTTTCTCCCTCGTGAACGATCCTCTTCTTCATGCGATACGTTTTTTTTTTCACTCTCTCTCTTTCTTCGAGATCCGACTGCAAAACATTTCAATATGGAAAATGTTGATTTGTGTTTCTCTCAAGCTTATCGTGTTGCTGAGTGGCATAGAACACAGCCCATTAAAATCGATAATGGCTACGCGCCCGTGTGATGTTTAACACGCAAAGATAAGTTTCTATAGCATGCCCGTGTAATCTATAATCTGTGTGTTTTTTTCTCCTCGGTGGGCCGCAGAAGTAGAAGAACTAGATCACTGCAGAAATGCAAAGATGTGAACCCACGTCTGCTCGTTATGAATCTATGTAACATCGCAAATTTCGTTTCCTTTGTGACGCCTGCAATAGAAGAGTTCAGACGCTTGAACTGAACACGCAACGCAGTACGGTGAAAGGGAATGTTATCCGTGCAGCAATACTTAAGCATGAAGCAAGAACAGGGCAGGTCGACCATAGCTCCTTTTGGCTTGATGGGATTCAAAGTCGAACTATGAGTCTCTGAGTTCAACCTACTGCCCACGTGCATGCTTTTCATCATTGATAGTCGATCCATCAAAGTACTATATTCACTGTATTTGGCACAATCTTTGGGTTGAACCAAAAGAAGTATCAATCTTTTGGCCGCTTCGAGTTGCTGCAGCAACCGTAACTTGAATGCATAGCAAAGGTTGAATTTTGAAACTCTTTGTTCAGAATGATTGCTATCCAAGAAGACCTCAGAATAGCCATGCAGTTATAGTTGATACATTAGATAGAAGCAAATTTGTATTTGATCTTCTGAATTGATTGTTCTGTCCATTTCAATTGGGCCCGAAGAATCAAACCAGCAAAAAGAAAGTATGGCTAAATCATGGAATCAAGTTCATTGCCTCCCATCCTTAGCTCGATGCACATCAGTCTATACCGCTACAAATGGTCATGACCACGACCTGAACATATGACTTTGAGAACTTTGCAATCACCAAGAAAACAAAAAAAAGAAGGGTTATCTGCTGACGATCGCACCACGGACTTGAACTCGCCCCGTATAGCAGATGGACCTCTCCTTCATCTGCAAGAACAGACGCTATCAGAGGATGTTCTTTATATGATATCAATGGGTGCCCTGCAGATTCTTAGTAGAGCAAAAGCGAATAGAGAATAATTCTCTCAAGCGGATGCAGGTAAAAACCTTTGAGTGCCAAAGGTAAACAAAATTAGTCCCTCAGCTGTTATTGAGGAAGGGATCAATCTGCAAATATCTACCAAATGACAGTACTATTTCGACCACTACAGTAACGGATTTCAATAATGTGGTGTTCTATATCCATCATGATTATCCATATAGTCTACTAATTCCGAGCCAAGAACCCTTGATTTTCTACATACAACCGATCCCAAGCCAATGTTGAAGCTAAAAGTGGAACGGACTCGAGATCTCAATTAGTCAAAGATTAGGAAGGGAGAGTCTATCAAAAGGTAATATTCACACCTTCTAAAGCATAAAAAAAACTTGAGGGAATTCAGAGATAGCAACTGTCTTGAAAATCAAGTCTCAACCATGCAAAAGTACTCAAGCATGAATTTTTCAAGTGGAGCAATAAAAAAGGAGGACCCAAAGTCATTGAAGCAAGTTGGAAGCTCCACCAAACTCAATCAAATTCAAATCTCATCAATGAGCCACCAAAAAGTGCACCTACACTCATTGGTGGGTGCTTAGCTAGATTGTAGGAAAAGTAAAACTCTATATAAGCATCATCCCACCTTTCTTTCTTGAGTTGTATGCATTCCACGAGTTTACCACTTAGTTAAGTGAAGTCATAAACTCCAACAAGTAGCCCCCTTGCTTGCTTACCTCATTTTCTCATGATTTTGCTCCTCTCTATTTAGAGATGTAGTGAGGCTTTTCCAAATCTGATGGTACCAGATTGTAGAGCATTGTTTTCATTCTCATTATACTCATTTTGATTTATTTCAAGATTCATTTTGTTTCTCATGTAGTGTCCTAAATTCTTCCAATGTTTCAAGTTCTTTGACTAGGTGAGTTGTGAGAAATTACCAATTTTGTGAAGGTATATCTCTACACAGAGGCAGAGAGTGTTGCAAACAGGTAGCCTATTTTGTAGAGGATGGTTCTCCCAGCTAGAATATTCATTTGGGATTATTTAAAGCTTTTCTCCTATCTCTTATAGTGTATTATAAGTTTGCAAAGTTTCATTTTAAGTATCGGTATAAGTGTAGAGAAAAGTTTAGAATAGTGAGCATATATCACTGCTTGTGGACCTCGTGGAGGGCAAGGATCTTTGACCATTGCACTGGGGTGTTAGAATTATCCCCCATCCAAATTTGGGGCATTTGCATCATTATTTGGGCATCTAGTTTATGTAGGTTGATGGCGGAATAGCTTTGTGTTAAACAAAATATATTTACACACTATTGCAACATTCTGGCCTTGAAGACTGCAAACCTATTACCATTCCTATGGAAACAGGTTTATGTTTTAGTCTTCATGGTGTTGGAGATGCATTTGATGTTATTCTCTATTAGTAGGTTGTTGGATGCTTTATTTATGTATGCATTATTAGGCTTGATATTCAAATTGTTGTCTCTCAGATGAGTAGGTTTATGCATTGCCCAAGAGTCAAGCATTGGCGGGTGGTTAAGCACATCTTTTGCTACTTGAGTGGTACCTAGCTACTTGGATTGTTTTATCCCAAGGTAGGATCACTACTACTAGATTCACATGTTTTTTCTAACTTTGTTATTGTTGGTTGCTTTGACACGTGTCCCCACTAGTGGTTTTTGCTTCATGCTTTGGAGCTCTTGCATATCTTGCTTGAGTAAGAAGCAGCCTAATGTAGCCACTTATAGTTGTGAGGTTGAGTATAGGGAAACTTTCATAGTGACTTTTGAGTGTGCATGGCCCAAACACCTTTTGGCTGATTTGGGTGTTGGTCACTCTTGTGCCATCACCATCTTGATTGATAGTCAGATCACATTAGCAATCTTGAGGAACCTTATGTTCCATGCTCGCACAAGGCACATTGAGGTGCATTATCATTATGTCAGGGAGAGGTTCTCTGCTACAGAGATCAGTTTGGCATACATGCCCACATAGGATACCATTGTAGATCTTTTCACAAAGGCTCTACCTCAAGAGAATTTCAAATCTTTCCACAAAGCTATGGGCTTACTTCCTCTTTTGGATTGATCTCTTTCCACATAGCTTTGCACTTCCTTATATATGAGTGCCAACTCCTTGTTCATCGCATCACTCAAAGGGGGAATTTGTTGATATATTTTAGTAGTGATGTGTGTGAACACACTTATGACCATGTCACTCTAGCACAATGGCAAGTACCAACCTGAGGAGATCCACCTCATAGTTGTCAATCCGTGGAGATGTGAGGACTAGTATGAAGACTATGAGCAAGTGATGGCACCAGTGTGTGAGTGAGAAGCACACATACATGCACACACATACACACATGCACGCACACAAGGCAAGAACAAGGAGAGGAACAATGGAGTTCTTTGCATTAGTCAAAAAGTCTCTTACATAAGCTCAATTCACAAACAATTTGACCTCAAAAATGAGCTCTCTAGCTCTTTTTATAGTTTTCTTACTAGCTTTGGCCTTGTCCAGTCTAGTGTCCGGCCTAGTTAAAAATTAGGTTCTAGAGCCTATTTGAGGACTCAAACGGAGTCTAAAAATTATGAAAATTGGTATGTAGCTAATTCTAATACTCCTCAAGCTCGAGGACTCCTCGGCTTGAACAAAATGGAGTCTATTCTACCAAAAATGGGATTTACAATGTGTGGGTAGTGATGAAAATCACTTGAATTGGAAATACTTTATGGAAAAAATGATTGGGCCTTGCTGCCATATTGTGCATGACTACTCCGTTGTGCTGGTATGCTCTTCTTATGACTTGTATGCCAACACTCCCCCCTTCCTAGCGTCTGTCACCCCTGACAGCCTCTGTTCTATAGGGTGATCAATATAGTATTGTATCACGTTGGTGGCGAGCTCATGTTCTCCGATCCGTAATCCTCATGCTAGATCAGCTTGTAGCGCATCCCAATTGATTGCACCGGGGACATCGGGTTGAGGTGTCGTGTAGTACTCGGAGTACATAGTTTGTTCACATGCAAAGAGATGAAGCGGGTGCGTAGGCTTCGATGCGAAGACCTCCGAGTGATACTTCCATAAACCTGATCGGAACATGTCTTCAAATGTCTGTTTATAGCATGCGGGGAGGTATTTGATGCGTGCATGCCAAGCGTAAGCCACACAAATGCTGGGGGTGGTGCTCATGTCGTACACCAAATCTTAATTTCCATGAGTAAACCCCGGTAGACGTACGTGTGGTGCTTCTGCATTTCTAAAAGTTTTGAGCACTACTTGCATCATGTCCAAAATTTTGAGCATCATTTGGGCTGCAACATCCAGCATGGGCTTCAGTCGAGGCATCCAATGTCGAATTGTTGCCATCATGTACGCTACTGATGGTGGTCCCTGTGGTGGCGCGATGTATGGATAATTGAGCCACTCCTTGCATTGAGCATTATTTTGTACCTTTAAGTTGAATGCCTTCCATGATCTGCATCGTGGAATGGGGCCATAACATGGATTGTACAGTAAATGTAAAGGAGCATGGTTCCATCTGCGCATCATTTCAGGATATGTCTCTAGAAGCTTTTGCCGCCATGTCGGTTGAAAAATTCTGCCTTTCTGTGCTTCTAGAGGAAGGTCTTCCGGTTGGAACTGTGTTGCAAAGGAAGGAATTTTCCCTGTGACTCTTTGTATTTCGGAATTGTAATATGCCACAATAACATAGTAAGGCCTATATTGCAGTTCTGATGATATGATGAGATGTCTAGATGACACGTTCTTGAAGTAACTAGACTGTAATATTGTTTCTTCGATAACTCTCATGGCCTGATTTTGCACCACTGTGCGCTCTTCATGAGAACTGCCGATTTCTTCCACCTGTTTTAACCATGGAGGTCTTGGCACTTCAAAAGTGTCCTGGCCTTCTTCTGTTCTTCCTCCCCCTGGGATGGGCTGCGGCTCATAATCCTCTTCAAATGTCTGTTCTACAGGAATGTGTACTATTTCTTCATCGATGGGAGCTTCAGGTGGGGAAGGTGGTCTTTCATAATGTTGTAGACGTGCCTACAATTCTATAACTTGCTTTTGGAGATCTTGTAGGGCCTCCGAGTCTGGGACAAGTGAAGCCGTTGAGGCAGTGGCTTGGGGGCCTGCTAGCGTTTCTTTTTGTCTTGTCTGTTTCAATTGACCTAGTTCCTCTGATAACTGGTCATGCGCCTCGAGTAAAGTGGCATAGTCTTCCAAGATGATCTTGATATTTTCGGGGGCCATAGCTTGAAACTTTGAGGGGTTGATGGGTGCCCCAGGTGTGCTTTCAATAGCTGCTTCTAGGTTTTCGTGATTCTGTAGTTGTAGGCGTCGATTCTCTTCATGAGCGGCTGCAAGGTGGCGCTCGAGTAGGGCCATATTTTGCTGAAGCTCTGAGTTGCGTTCTAGCTGTGTCTGTAGATGGCCTTCTACCACTTGTATTGCTTCTTGGTCTGTGTTCTGTAACTATACTTCCAATATGCTATGACCTCCGAGTGCTTTTGAAGTCGTACGTTATGTTGCTGGAGCTGATTGTACTCTATCCTTAACTGTGATATACATGCGAGCATGGTATCCAATGCATTGCCTATGAATGAAGGTGTGGTTTGTACAATGGAAGATGCAAGGGAAGGGGATTGGGGAATGGGAAGAGTGAATGATGTGTATATTGGGGATGTGTGTGTGGGTGAAAGTGGTGGAGGGGGGATGGGAGAAGGTGGAAGTGTGGGGGGAGGGGGAGGTGCTGTGGGTGGCAAAATGTCCATGCTTTCAGGAGTGGATGCAAGTGTGGTGTCTACCATGTATACTGGAATGGTAGGTGGTGTGTGTGTGAGAGTGGTGAATAGGTGTTGTGTGGATGGTGGGGACGGGATTGATGAGGAGGGTGGGGTGGTGGATTGATACATTCTACAAAAGTAGTCATGGGCGGGTTGAAGGAATGGTGGTATGGGAGGTGGAAAATGAGAGCTTGGAGGCGGGAAAGCCATGAAAGGGGATGTGGTGGCTGGGAATCCGAAGAAAATGGATCTAGAATCTGGATGGCCTATGGCTGAGGGCATGGGGGATGGTTGTCCTAGGGGAGGCTCTATGAAGGACTCAGTTATGACGGTGGCGGTATTATATAGGGGGTTTTCAAGAGAGAAAAACAAATTAGAACTAGAGGTTGGAATACGGAAGATGAAGGCTTGCTCAGTGGGTTGGGTAGTTGAGGTGACATTTACAGCTTCCGTTCGAGGAGGTGATGGGGGAGGGGTCGGTGGTAGTGGTTCAGTTGATTCATCCTGGGTGACAGGGATCTCTTGGCCAGTTGTTCCTACTGTTTGGGAGGTTGTCTCAATGGGTTTGGATGTATAATAGGTCCTTCCCCTGTAGTAATGGGAATCTGGATGTTTTTACCCGACCGTGGTCATGCCTGGAATCTTTGTGGATCATATTGAACCGGAGGCCTCTTAATTATTGTTCGAACTGCTTCTACTACCCCATATGTTTCCGCCATCAATAAGAGACCTTCACTATATTCTGAGTCGACTCCGGCTTCTTTCAATAGCTGAGCCATGAGCACCCGGCTGCTCTGTTTGGTGAGCAACTGTTGCGACCGCACTCGTTCCATTATTTGATATAGCCTCCGGAGTTATGCTGTATAAGCTGGTGCTTCAGTTGTTTCTTCTATTTCTGCTTGTTCTTCTGCCTCGGAGTGTTCTAGTTGTTGCGACAAAGTTCTCTACTGCCCCTCATCCCAATGTACATGGCGGCCTTCTGTAGATTTCCTCCTTCTTTTGAAAGATGTGCCATGTTCTCCTGTATCTGAAAAGAACTCTACATCAGAGAGTTGTGTATTCTACAAGAATGATTCAAAGTCGAAGGTACTCATCCCTTCAACGTCTCCAGTCATAGGAAATTCGAATTCAGGAGGGACAGGACGAGCTGAGGGGGCAACTTGTGATGTGCCTTTAGATCCAGTTCTTGGTATGCGAATGGTAAAGGGAGGCACAGTGGCATCCATTCGGTGTGAGTGTTGCCATGTCTTTCAACTTTTGTAGCTTCCGGTTCTTCATGTTAGGGGGAATAAGAGCATCCTTCTCAGAGGGTACATGTGTGCCGTGCATATTCAAAGCAGCACTCACCAATTCTAATGTGAGTTCGAACCTTTTCAACTCACTGTTGCCCAATAAAGAAGGAAGGACAAATGATCTTGGTTTATCTTTTTCTTCATTCGCTTGTAATGTTGAAACCAAGTAGTAACATCGTAGGAGATCTGGTTTGGGTAAGAGTGCTGCAAAATACTCGACCAGCCCTGCACGCTGCCATATGGTCTGCAGATCTTGTGTGTTTTGGAGAGTCTCAAACTCCTTGGAAAAGAACTAGAATCTGACCCATTGCTTATCATGCTCACACTTGGACTCCTAGATATACTTGGCCTCTCCTAAGGATCCTGGCATGCCATTGAACCAATGAGAATTGGCATGGACCCTCTCTGTTATTCCTGTGGGAGGATCAGGTATAGGTATTTGTTGGAGGTGTAGAAACTCTATGGGTCGTTCAATTGGAGACACATCAATAGGTAGACTATCCACATCAATCCCTGTAGTACTTACTCCTGCCTGTGAGCTCAGACCTGCTGCTTCTGCCATGAGACTGCTTGTATCTCTTGTTGCTTATCTGCTGGAAGAAGAGAGGCACATTAGCATTGCATAGGAAACAGGATGTTACAGTGTTCCCTCCACAATACTAACATGACATTTCAAGTGGTTAGGGGTTAGTGTTCATCCTAGATGCATACTTTGGATGTGCAATGTACTAAGAGTGCACCTACATCAGAGGGGACTGATTTATAAAATTGGGTCAGGCGGCTTGATATGGGGTTTAAGTCTCCAAACTTTGATGATGGAATCGTAGCTTGTATTAGTGAAGACACAGAAAGGTTTGTGGACTGGATTGTGTTGGATTTGGGACCTTTTGGGTACCCATTTCCCGACATTCCTAGGTGTGACCGAAGTTGTAGTGGTGTGGAGTGTAGATGTTTGCCCTGGGATTTGTGCCAAGGGTGCTTGTGAGTGTTGATTCAATCTTGTGAATGGGGTGAAGCTGTTTGAGCTTGTAAGCAGGTCTTGGGCACCCATATCTGTCTAGCATTTGGGATAGCCTTCAATGATCGCTTTGGAACCCAAATAGAAATGGTTTGTCTAGATTGATTCCTCGGATACTCCTTCATTGTGATCCTAGATGGTGTAGCGCGTTTGGTGCATCTTTGGGATCCTATCTCCAAAGTTGAGGGTTGTTCACCCTTGCGTACCCAGATCTGCTTCATGCCAAGAGGTATTTTATATTGCACTGGTCATAACGCATGCTTCTTCATTATCGGCCTTCGTTGTGAAGTATGTTGTCTTGCTTGCTTTTCTCGAATCCTCTTTAGAAAAGAAGGGAACTCCTCTTTGACTTCTGCACTTTTGTCAAGAGTGACAAACTTCTGCACCCTAGAACTTTGGACAAGAATAACATCGTTATCTTCATGTGTGTTCCTCGAGGGACCAGGATTTGGTGCCTCTTGTAGTGGCTTAAGTGCTTGATTTTCTAATTCGATCGTGATGCGGTTTTGGCCTACCCAAGCTTGAAGAAGTCCACTTCTTAGGTTGAGGTTGACTGCATGATCATAGAACCAGTCTTGGCCCAAGACAAGAGGTTTGGTAAGATCCTCATCTTCATATACTAGCACTTTGACTACCATTAGATCCTCTTGAATGTAGAGGGGAAGTTCCACCTCTCCCATGCAAGGGGTTTCCACACCTCCCAATCCTATGAGATATGCCTCTATAGAATTGACCTTCAATTTGTTGGCAATAAGAAAATCGAACTGCACTAGTCACTGCGTCGGAGTCAATTAAGGCTCTCACGGTCCTTGCACTCCCTCCTTGTCCTACTTCTAGGGTCACAAAAGGTCGCCGATCGACTATCCTATGGGAACGTTCACCTAAAGCCTCGCACTTGGCCATGTGATAACCTAGAGCTTCTTGAGTGTCAGGCATAGGTTGATCTCTACCTTGTCTTCTCAATTTCATTCGTCGGATGCATTCTAAAGCTTCTGCCTGTGCTTCTTCTCGAATTCGCTTTTCCTCTTCCTTACGTTTCTTTGCAATATTGAGTCTATTTAACATCTCCTCTGTGAGGGGTTCTTGATATAACTTAACTCTACATCCACTTATGTAACTTGGTAGAATATCGCCTTCTAGAGTGGCTAGTTGAACCGCTCCACTTGTGGAGATCCTATTGATAATCATTGGTCCATAGCCTCTCTTCTCTAACTTCCATGCATCTTGCTTCAAGGAGTAGACTAGGACTAGGTCTCCTGCTTTCAAGCCTTATCCTTCACATGTGCATCGAAATATGCTTTTTGCCTTTTCTTGGCTGCATAAATTCCTGCTGCTGCTCTCAATCGTGTTTCACCTAATCTTTCAAGATCGAAGATTCTAGAGGATAGCTCATGGCCTGTCCATTCCTGCTCTTGTGATACTTTCAATGTAGGTATCAAAAAATCCAATGGTAGCACTGCATTTTGTCCGAACACCATCTGAAAGGGTGTGGCTTGGATACCGTTTTATAGGCAACTCTGTATGCCCAAACAGCTTGGTGAAGCTGTTTGTCCCAATCAGATCGTTTATTATTAACCGATTTTGTCAATACATTACAGATAATCTTATTTGTGCTCTCAGCCTGGCCATTATCTTGTGGGTGATAGGGGGCCGACTTCTTGTGTATCACCGAGAATTCTTGGAGAAGGTTTTCAATGACTTCGTTCAAGAAGTGAGTGCCTCTATCACTTACTAGCTCTATAGGTAGCCCGTATCTTGTGAACACATTCTCAAATAAGAATTTAGCTGTCGTTTGAGCATCATTTTTTGCTGTGGCTTTTACCTCTACCCATTTAGTTAGATAATCTGTGGCAACAATGATGTATTCAGCATGTGAACCCTTAGCTGGGGGGTTAATAGGACCTACGAAGTCTATTCCCCACTTAGAGAATGCCCGTCCACCCATCATAGGTTTCAATGGCATCTCGTCTTTACGTATAGGATACTGAGTTTGGTGACTGATTACACTCCTAGCCCAAGGGAGAGTGCCTTTACACAATGATGTTTTACCCAACTCTCCTGAAACTAGGTCAATTTTGGTTTCCCCTAAGTCCACAAGTTCACTCCAAAGTTTTGATGGAGGAGGCGAGAAAACGCATGCGCAATTGGATATCCACCTCCAGTGGTCACTTCCTGTAACCTCCCTTTCTTCACTCAACCCCCTCCTTTCACGTCGGGTTCACTCTTGTGGTCCGGTTCTTGCGCGCTTAGGGGTGCACTCAGGGTGCCAAGAAAATTTGACTTGAACTTGAAATGATAGGTTCACTTTGTCAGTGCGAATGACACGATTGGTGAAAGCTTAAGTGAGTGAAACCCAACTTATGAAACCTCAAAGCTTTATCTTCAACACTTATTACTGATTACGAATGATTCATCTAGATTCGGCAAAACAATACTTTCAAAATCAGATCTCCATTCTCAAGACACAAAGGTATTCATTTCGAGTATAGTTTTTGTGGATTTGTTAGCCAAAACGAACCATAATTTCAGTGAAGGGATCAAATTTGAAATCATGACTCATTGAAATTAGAATTCAACGTTTACATAGTTCATAAGTAACAAATTATCGACTCCATACAAAGTCTTTGTTATGAACTTAGTGAAATTACTTTGTTGAATTCAGTGATGAGCGTTATAGCTGATTCGAATGGTCAATGTTTCAACCCACTGTTTCACACTTCAAATCATAACAAAATCTAATTATGGAAAATCCGACTTTCATTCGCAGAGAATAGCATTCTCTATCATTCACAGTTTAAGTTGATAAACAAATAGAGAACGTTTGTTTTGGTCGTAACTCCAACTTGCGTGGTACGAATCAGATTCAGAGCACTATTCTACATTAGCTAAGAGAATTTCTCCACTTAGCAAGAGCAAGACTTTTTTTCGATCAAAGTTTTTTTAACAAATATTAAATATTTGTTACGAATCTGGAATATGCTAACTAAATTTGCTATACACAGAAGAATGTTTTCTGTCCAGTCTGCGCAAACTAATGGACACTTGAATAAGCTCCTAATGCCGCAGGAAAAAATGGTTTTATGAGACTTTATTTTGTTCAAATCCCTCGGAATCGGTCTACTTGGATTACTTAGAGCCCACAATTATCTCTCGAGGAGTTCTTCCTATGCCTATGCACTAGCTCATAAATTCTCGGCAGACGCACCAAATGAATGGCTCTTAATCCAAGGGAAAGTTGTATGGATATACCTATGTTTTGCTCAAATCATCCAAGATTGGTCCACTAGCCTTGCTCACATGTGAAGAAATACCAACTAGGATGACCAATGTTCATAATCGCACTATCTCTTCAACCATGCACTCTTTTCCCGCTCATTTCCTTTCGCCTTCCCAATCACCCCTTCACATTCACATATACTTATACTTATAGATACCCCCCCCCCCCTACTTTTCTTTCTTCCTCCTCTCTCTATAGATTATCTTTGTCACTAAGATGATCAACGAAAAGTAGCATATCACCATTCAACAAGTGTTCAATCTTTTTTAAGTCCCAAATCAAAAGAAAGAAGTATCACATCTTTCCACTCAATTGACAACTTGAGGTAAGTCGCCTTTAACATGCAAACATTAGATAGACGTATTTTCCTTTTATCTTGTCATGATATGATTTAGGAAGGACGTATGTGGCATGATTCAAACGGTTATTGTTTTAACCTGAAGCAAACACAAATCGCATGAACAATCAAACAACATAATTTAAAACCCAAAGGATTTCAAATACATCTTTGGATGTACGCCTAAACTGCAACTCCTTGAGAAGTGGGGTGAACAACTTTTACTTCGTTTCTGGACATGAAATTACATTAAGGCCATGCGAGCACACATGCTAGACTTTGTATGGTTTTTATGGCAAAAGCGTTGCCTTTTCTCCGTATAAATCAAGTGCCAATCAATGCACATATATGACCTTAAAATATTCTTGATGAAAATTTAAGTCTTTAAAGTATACCCCTTTTTTCATGCTAAATGATACATGTTTCGGTACCACAAGAACAACCATGTATGCCTTTTGTATTGATTCAAATCAATTTGCATGACAAACATACAAAAACCACTGTCATAACTCATGCACAACTGTGCGCAACGTCTTCCAACGGGTCGTCTTTGTGCGTGAATAATGTTACGAAGTAAACAACGTTTGATTTCATGAATATAGTAACCGAACCAGAGATGTCAAATGGAGACAGAGTAGGAAGATAAAGCTTAAATAAAGATTAGCCATACCGTGGACATTCTGCCAAAAAGAAATCATTTACATACACACACATTAACCTTGCAGTAACCAACAATTGCATCTTCAGAATAAAATCTATTTCCTTACATGTCAGCTTAACAGTATTGCTCATCGATATGCCGATGTCGCTTCTCCTAGTAACTCTTCCATGCCCAGATGTACCTTCTCATCCTTTTTCCACATTCGGACAGCACCAGTTTTCTTCTTTGTCAAATTCTACAGCAACATTTTGAACGCCTTCATTTAGACTCTCTTCCACTCTCCCCTTTGGATTTGTCCGCAGCAATCCACAAATTCAAATGTGTACAGAGAAGCTTTTGCTTCGTGCTCCAAATGCGACCCCTTCAGCTGACATCCATCCTTATTTCGAAGTACCCGGTTTCTCTTTCACTTCCGCGACCCTTACATGATCAAGAAACATGGCTGGAGCCTTCCAATGTAACCCTCTAATTCCATAGCCTCAAGACCTCCCTCTTTCCCTTGCACGTGGCTTCCTCAAAATTCCCAGAAGACAATGAGAGAGCACCTTTTTCTTTGATGTTGGACCTTCTTCTAAATCTGTCAGATGCCTTTTCGTTCATACCCTTGGTTGCCTGTTGCTTTCCTCTCGGTGTGCCCAGGATTCTGTAGCCAACTCTCCAGAAACGAGCCAGCCCCCTTTCAAGGGCATACGCCTTCCCCAAAAGATGTGTGCATCAAGAGGCCACTTCCTCTGCCATACTCTGACAGAGGGCAGGTAGGGTACCGCCCCCCCTCCCTCCTTTATCTTCCGTGCTCTCTCTGAGTGCGTTTTTTTTCCGCCCTCGACAAAAACTTCTCTTCCCCGTCAGACCCACGCTCTCACTTTCACTTAGGACACACATGCATAACGGCCTGCAAAAAGAACCGGATTATCTTTTGAGGACCGCCTGCAAAAAAACGAATTGAACCGCTTTTGGAAGTTTTTTGATGCCTCTGTAGGTCCGTAACGGAAGGAAAAATTGGCTGCTATCAAATTACCACATTGCATACACGTCGATAAGGGTACTCCCCAAAGAACATCCACAGCAAAACCATTATCCAAAATTTGCCCGTGAATAAGCATGCCATCCTCTAAGGACCCAACAAAGATTCAGGTGGATCTTCACATCCTTGGAATCCGTAAATGCAAATATTGGACAATCTGGTCTATTCCGGGATAACAGTGATGCCATGTGACCCCCCTTAGTGAATACAAAGATTGCATCCACTTCCCGCTTATTTGCCATCAATGCTCCAACATTACCTATCTGTTCTGAGATCTGATCTGTCAGTGAGGTGGCTAGTTGTTGCGAAGTAGCATGTTGATGAAGCTTCTCTTCTCTGCACCACTCCTCAATTCGTAAGCTTATAGTCCTTAAAACATTCAATGCTTTATCTGTCTTTGAGGAGATCTCGCTGTAATATAACTCTTTGAGATGCTTAATGACATCTGCAGTCTTCACAAATGAAATAGCAATGAAGTCGATTCCGTGTGCTATCCCAAAGTCTATATCAATCCAGCCCTTTGATGAAATCGTAGGGAGCATGGAGTTCCCTTCACGAACCAAATGTCTACCTCTCCAAAATGTCAAATTCGCACGAGGTAAAAGCAATCCAGGGTCAGTGCATCTACAATGTACATCAGGTCCAACTATTTCTGCCACCTCAAACCTCACCATTCCACCATACACAACCAGCTCATCACCGATTATTATGTCTTCTACGAAGCCTTTGTAATTCACTTGCACAGTTCTAGGGGGCATTGTACCCTCAAACTTTGGCACAGTAAACACCCAAACCTCTCCATCCTCTATTCTGACAGCACTCTCCCCACCAAGATCTCCCATATTTTGCTCTACTGAGTTGAAATAGAGATGACCCTGATCTGTCAAACCTGCATGGCTGCTCCCTGCAAGAATGCTTGTGTGTTTTTCTTATCATCTGGCTTAAATCTCTTCTCTGTATAATTGCAAGGCATTGATCAACTCGACCACATTGGCCAAAGTTAGCATAACTAGCCATCAATGCTCTTTCCACAACTCCTGCCTCCACACCGCATTGATTGACGTTAATTGCTATTGATCAACATCTTTTTGTTGTAAAATACCTGCATTCGTACGTACATTTTGGAAAATGGAAGCCTATTAGTGCACAAAAACCAATAGTTAATTGGGCTAACATACTCCCCTCTTCTTATTTGCGAAGTCGTCCTCGACGAGCCAATATTGCTGCAATTTAATCAAAACAGCCATAGAAACATCAGTGCACAACTAGTTTGCATACCTTGCCATCGAGCCGATACTCCAACTGAACCTGAACTCATTGAAGCTATTAGTGCTCAAAAATCACTCATAAATACATTCAAATCAGTCACTTCCAAAATGATCCAAGAACATGCACATATATGCAATTCCATTTCAGCCATGCATCAATTTGCTCATACATTCCATTATGAAAAATGGTCTCAACCAAAATAATACATGCACACCTTTACATGCAACTACCATTGCGGAAAACAGAAACGGAAATACCGAAATGAACAACGACAACTGAAATGAATCCAATCAGAGATGCAAAAATACCCAAAATGCATACCCCATTATTGACCTACTATTCGCTATGTACAACCATTCCATGACTAGACATTCCCGAAGAATCCCCATCGTCGTCCTACAAAAATCATCGAAACTCGAGTGCAAGTCAAGACATACATCAGAACCCTGGAGTGTCCCACACACTAGAAAAACCCTCAGAGTGTCCCACACGCCTTCATTTAGACTCTCTTCCACTCTCCCCTTTGGATCTGTCCGCAGCAATCCACAAATTCAAATGTGTACAGAGAAGCTTTTGCTTCGTGCTCCAAATGCGACCCCTTCAGCTGACATCCATCCTTATTTCGAAGTACCCGATTTCTCTTTCACTTCCGCGACCCTTACATGATCAAGAAACATGGCTGGAGCCTTCCAATGTAACCCTCTAATTCCATAGCCTCAAGACCTCCCTCTTTCCCTTGCACGTGGCTTCCTCAAAATTCCCAGAAGACAATGAGAGAGCACCTTTTTCTTTGATGCTGGACCTTCTTCTAAATCTGTCAGATGCCTTTTTGTTCATACCCTTGGTTGCCTGTTGCTTTCCTCTCGGTGTGCCCAGGATTCTGTAGCCAACTCTCCAGAAACGAGCCAGCCCCCTTTCAAGGGCATACGCCTTCCCCAAAAGATGTGTGCATCAAGAGGCCACTTCCTCTGCCATACTCTGACAGAGGGCAGGTAGGGTACCGCCCCCCCTCCCTCCTTTATCTTTCGTGCTCTCTCTGAGTGCGTTTTTTTTCCGCCCTCGACAAAAACTTCTCTTCCCCATCACACCCACGCTCTCACTTTCACTCAGGACACACATGCATAACGGCCTGCAAAAAGAACCGGATTATCTTTTGACGGACGCCTGCAAAAAAAACGAATTGAACCGCTTTTGGAAGTTTTTTGATGCCTCTGTAGGTCCGTAACGGAAGGAAAAATTGGCTGCTATCAAATTACCACATTGCATACACGTCGATAAGGGTACTCTCCAAAGAACATCCACAGCAAAACCATTATCCAAAATTTGCCCGTGAATAAGCATGCCATCCTCTAAGGACCCAACGAAGATTCAGGTGGATCTTCACATCCTTGGAATCCGTAAATGCAAATATTGGACAATCTGGTCTATTCCGGGATAACAGTGATGCCATGTGACCCCCCTTAGTGAATACAAAGATTGCATCCACTTCCCGCTTATTTGCCATCAATGCTCCAACATTACCTATCTGTTCTGAGATCTGATCTGTCAGTGAGGTGGCTAGTTGTTGCGAAGTAGCATGTTGATGAAGCTTCTCTTCTCTGCACCACTCCTCAATTCGTAAGCTTACAGTCCTTAAAACATTCAATGCTTTATCTGTCTTTGAGGAGATCTCGCTGTAATATAACTCTTTGAGATGCTTAATGACATCTGCAGTCTTCACAAATGAAATAGCAATGAAGTCGATTCCGTGTGCTATCCCAAAGTCTATATCAATCCAGTCCTTTGATGAAATCGTAGGGAGCATGGAGTTCCCTTCACGAACCAAATGTCTACCTCTCCAAAATGTCAAATTCGCACGAGGTAAAAGCAATCCAGGGTCAGTGCATCTACAATGTACATCAGGTCCAACTATTTCTGCCACCTCAAACCTCACCATTCCACCATACACAACCAGCTCATCACCGATTATTATGTCTTCTACGAAGCCTTTGTAATTCACTTGCACAGTTCTAGGGGGCATTGTACCCTCAAACTTTGGCACAGTAAACACCCAAACCTCTCCATCCTCTATTCTGACAGCACTCTCCCCACCAAGATCTCCCATATTTTGCTCTACTGAGTTGAAATAGAGATGACCCTGATCTGTCAAACCTGCATGGCTGCTCCCTGCAAGAATGCTTGTGTGTTTTTTTTATCATCTGGCTTAAATCTCTTCTCTGTATAATTGCAAGGCATTGATCAACTCGACCACATTGGCCAAAGTTAGCATAACTAGCCATCAATGCTCTTTCCACAACTCCTGCCTCCACACCGCATTGATTGACGTTAATTGCTATTGATCAACATCTTTTTGTTGTAAAATACCTGCATTCGTACGTACATTTTGGAAAATGGAAGCCTATTAGTGCACAAAAACCAATAGTTAATTGGGCTAACAACACTAAAGAGATCTTTTTATACCATCAAATCTCGCGGTACATAGTTTTGAAATAGAAGATTGAACAGACATAAGGGATACACAAATAACCTTATCTGATGAGAATTCTAATTTGATAAAAAACAAGTTTGTGACAACAACGCATGGATATTTTCACAGATGAATATTGCAAAGACATACAATTCACAAACTATGAATATTGCAAAGACATACAGTTCACAAACTGTACCTTCTTCAAACTCGACAGCATAAAGTTCTTGACGAAATTAATGCCCTCCGGTTTTAAGCATCCGAGCTTCAGAGGTCAGCATTCAATCTAGGTTGATAGCCTTCAGGTCCATAGATAGCTCTACTCTCTCTCTCTCTCATCTTTTATTCACATCTATCAATATGTAAAGAGCCTGAGTTTGCCCCTTAAATGTTAAGAACCTGTATCTGTTCAAAAACTTTTGTCCTTCTTCACGTACAATACTTGATGTCTATCATTTAAAGGAAACATATACGCAGACAAAGCACGTGACATAACACAACAATTTCACTGAATCAGTGTTCAGAAATGATTATCGTCATTGCGGCAAGCGAAAAAAAAATTCGCATGATTTGCATCACAAGCCAAAAGATCGCATACGAAGAGGAAGCCCAAATGATGGTTAGAATGATCCTTGTAGGCTATTTCCTCACATACTGTGTATTACTTTCTACTGTTCAAGTTCCAAACTTTGTTTAGAATCATACATAACAAACATTTGATCCACAAGAAGTAATTGCACAGCAACAAAGACATTCAATTCTACAACCATCATATTTAAACCTATGAAAACATGCATTTCAAGATGTTTCTAACACAGAGGAAAACTATCTATCACAGAAAGATAGTTCTGCAAAAGTTCTGCAAAAGATATGCATCATACTATAATTTTCAATTCCTTAGACGATAACATGGGAATCCATTTGTACTGTCATGATTGAAACTTTCTTTTATGTAAAATCTGAGTGTTAGCGTGGTAAACTTTGCGTAAGCCAAAAATAACATCACACAAACTATATTCTTATTAATCAGGCTTTTGTATGATGTTTGAGAATTTTCCCACACACAAAGAGTATTGTATTTCTATTATACCACTACAGGTAATAAAACATAAAAGAGAACAACATGAAAAGTAAACCGTAAGAACAAAGAGTTCATCGTTTCAGCAACGAAATAACCTGAATTTCAGCCAAGCATAGTGACCTCTGATTTTTGCTCTTCGCGAATCTTGTTGCAATTGAATAGGTCTATCAGTTTCCTTCTTTAGAAAGAAGTTACTCCGTATGTTCCTGATTTGTGGAGCTCACCGCATTCTTACAGTTATCTTTTTCTTTTACTCTAGCAGCTAGAATCCCCGTTCAAAACTTGTTTACTATCTCCCATGCACTTAGCAGCAGATTCGCAGTTCACGGAATCAACAACGTGCCTTTTTCTCTTGTCGTCTCTCGAATTCTTTCTCCAAGTAAAGGCAAACTTCTTTTGAAAATGATCCATGTCCTCGTGCTCCTCTCTGATTTTCTTTTTAATCCCTTGCAGTGCTGGCCTTCGTTTCCTCACAAAAATAAATCTGAAGAGTGCCCCCTTCCAGAGTTGAACAGAGACCAGCGTCGTTCATAGTCTTCCCCCAGACTTCTCATGTCCGTTCCCCGAATATCTATGCCTCCTCTGCTCCCTCTCTCCTCTCTTCTTCTGCAAGGCAAAGAGCATTTTCCTTTCTGTACAGAAACGAAGCCGGAAATGCAAGCCACCAAAACTCTGTTTTTAACGCTTGTCAGTTGCAGGAGCCTTCCTGAAGATAACCCCTTGATCTCCAACTCAGAAAAACTGCCGGCTTCCAAACTTTCTTCCCCCCCCCTCGTTCCTGCACACGAAAAAACAGAGAGAGAGAGCTCAAAAATGACAGCCCCCTCCCTTATCTCCCCATCGGCGCTCCTCTTCTACCCCTTTTTTGATAACGAAATCATTCCCCAGCACACGTTTTTTTTCAAATCCGAAAAAGAAGCCCCTTTTTGCGCAAAAATTCCCTAGCCTTAACAAAATCTGTTTCATAGTTCACCTCTATAAGAACACCAATCCTATTGTCATGGATATAACTTCCAACACGGCCTCCCTCAGTGATGCGTGTTGCCTTCTTCTCAACACTAGCGAGCCCCTTTTGTTGTCCTGCATACTCCCAAAAAACAAAGAGAAAAAAACTGTTTTTGTTCCAACCCTATGGGTACAAACAACTTTGTTACTCCATCCCTTGTTTCAGAGCTGACCAGAAACAGAATGCAACGGAATTTCGGGTATATTACATTCTGCTTTGAACATATCAACCAAGAGTCACCCACAAAGAGGAGAAAGCTATTTTTCTTGACATTCTTTGCCCATGAGGCAGCCCATCTCGTCGACCAACAAGTTGTCGTGTTACCTCCAAATACTTCTCATCAATCGTCACTTCCACTCTTCAAGTACCTGAAACCAAACATATTTTCCTGGCCAAATAGAACCGCATTAGTGCATAAAAACCAACCATTTTCTGAGCTAACAGTGACAAACATCACACCTCTTCACATAAGTATGTGCATCCATGTGAAGGGTTGGCCACCAGAGACTTGCAAATAGTATGGCCTTGATCACCCGATCTGCTCCAAAGTGTCCTCCTGCTACACCTTGGTGAGCAGTTTCCAAGATCTTAAGATATTCACTCTCATGGACACATAATCTGAGATACCCATCTTTCCCTCGTCTGTATAGATTACCTCCAATGAGAGTATAGTCTAACGCATCTTGTTCTAAGCTCCGTTGTCTAGCTAATGTCATATCTTGTGGGAATGCTTTCGTCCTCAAGAAGGCTACTAATGGCTCACTCCAATCTGGTATTAAAGACATCCGATAAAGAGTGGCATGTTCCAATGGTGGTTTAGTACGACAAATTGGGCATTTCTTGCACATCCTATGGAAATCAGCTTCCATCGTTGGCCAGTGCACTCCAAGTCTCTTCAGTTTCTGTAAAGTTCTTTGCTTCGAGTAGTGTTGCTCTAATGCACCCACATGTGCTAACTGCAACCATTTCGCGTACTCATCCTCTTCCACACAACAAGCTAATATCCCTTGATCGGTATGTTTGTACATGCTTCCTGCCATGATATGGTACTTCTGGGCTTTTACTATCTCCTTATCTAGGGTGTTTGCTACTGGATGTTTAGGCCCATATGTCAATATTGGCACTAAGGACTTGGCCCACTGTGGTACAACTTCAAGATTAAATAGGTAAGCTCTCAAGTGAGTCTTTCCTTTCCTCACCACTACCTCAAAGTCATATTCCATTAGTAAGAGGAACCATCTTACTAATCTACCTGTATTGCATGGCTTGTTTACCAAGTATAGTAGAGCTTGATGATCAGTAAAAAATTTAAACTTATTTGCAAGTAAATAGTGTCTAAACTTTTTAACCGCATATACCATGCCTAATCCTTCTCTGTCAGTAGTGTTATAATTCCATTCAGCTGCATTTAGTTGTCTACTAGCATAGGCAATTGGAAGATCCATATTACCTTCACCTGTAGGTTGTGCAAACACACACCCAATAGCATAATTGGATGCATCCACATGGACATGGAATGGCTTGTTCCAATTCGGTGTAGTCAAGATTGGTGTTGAACACAATCGCCGCTTAAGCTCATTGAAGGATTTCTCGCACTCATCCGTCCACTCAAAATTGGTCAAAAGTCCGTACAAAGGCTTTGCAATGATGGCATACATGTGTATAAAATGTCGGTAATAACCGCAATGCCCCATGAAAGCTTGCACTTCCTTGACATTCCTTGGCCTAAGTAGTTCTGCGATAGCTCTCACTTTCTCTTCATCAGTGGATATGCCGTTCTTTGACACAATGTGTCCTAGAATCTTGCCTTGCCTGACCATGAAAACACACTTTTCTAGGTTCAAGCAGACTTGATATTCTCTACATTTATCAAAGATTTGTCTGAGTTCATGTATATGGGTCTATCTAATGGTGGAATGAGCACAAAGATCATCAACATAGACTTCCAAGTTCTTCCTCAAGAACTCTTTAAATACATGGCACATTAGTCTTTGAAAGGTTGCAGGAGCATTGGTAAGCCCAAATGGCATTACCCAAAAAGCAAATATACCCCACTCCATGGAAAAAGATGTCTTATGCTGATCTTCTCGTGCAGTGGCTACTTGGTTGTAACCAAAGAACCCATCCAGGAAGCTGTACACTTACTTGCCTGCGACCCTTTCTAATAGATGCTCGATGATTGGAAGTGGATAACTATCTCTGGTAGTGGCTGCGTTAACCTTCTTCAAGTTAATGCATACACGTAATTTGCCATTCTTTTTGGGCACCACTACAATGGGGGATACCCATTCAGTGTGCTCAATTTCATAGATAAATCTAGCTTCCACTAAACGATCTATCTCTTCTTTGATCTTGGCAGCATAGTTGTCATTGTATGTGTATGGCTTTTGTTTAGAGGGTCTGGCCTCTGAGGTCATGGGGATCGTGTGTGAGCATATGTCAGGGTCTACATCTTTCAGGTCCTTGTAACTCCATGCAAACACATCCCTATATTCTCGTAGGATGGTTATCAGCTCTTACTCCTCATCTTCACTCAAGTCGTGTCCTATGTATGCGCATCACTCCTCTCCTTCTTCTATGGCTACCACTATTTTCTTGGTGGTTTCTTTGTTATCATAGGCCTCTCCGGCTTGTGCATCGTGTTTTGGAATTTTTATCATGACTCTCCTGTCTTCCATTTCATACTTCTTAAAGTTTTCTGGGACCTCAAACAAAGATTCTTCCTCCTCTGGGGAGACTTCTCTCTTCTTCCTCTTCTTTCCTTCACTCTTGGTGGTCACTTGAGTGGTTAATCTCACCTCATTTGTGATTGCTTTGTGTCTCTGAGGGTGAGTTTCTACTTCATAGAAATATTCCTCATCTGATGCAAAGGGTGGGTCCATAATGATTGACTCTAAATCCAAATCGCTTGCATCCTCAAATGCATCGGTGTTAGGTTCACACTCTTCAATAATTGGATCACAGATTATTGGCTCTATCGTGAAGACTGAAATGTCATAGCCATCCTCATCACAGTGAGGTGTCCATTGCTCTTCATTGATGGCTACATCCATAGTTGCTAAGATTTCTGCCCAACCATAAGGTTCAAACTCTTCATCAAGAAATACTAAAGGTGCATAGGCTGGGTCTTGTATTAAAAGTATGTTCAAACTCTACACCACAAGTGGTAAGAGTTATTCTCTCTAGTAGCCCTAAGGGTCTCTCAATGTGACCATTAGGCTTTTGTAGCTTCATTTTGGTGGGTCTGAGTGCTGGCTTGCCCCATCGCTTCCATAGGGAAGTGGTAGCAATTGCAACTCCTACACCTGAGTCCAATATTTCCTTGGTGGTATAACCCTGATGAGTGATTGGGAGATATGTGTTTCCTTCTTCTCCTTCACTCATGACTCATACCTTGTCCAAAGGTATTTCTGGCACCGTTCTATGTGATCCTACCTGGGAACGAGGTTTTGACATGTCTGGGACTTGCTTGGCTACATGTTTCCACAATTCAGGCTTGACCTTGAGTAGCTCTTCTAAAGTGAGATTACACTGCACCTTAGTATTCTTTACTACCTCTGTGTTCCTAGGTATGATTGAGTCTTCGTTTCTTATCATGACTGTGGGTGCTCTCATACAAGTAGATTTTGCTTCCATGGACCTGTGAAATGGGGTAGCTCTTGTAAGGAATTGGACTCAAAGTCTAATCTCTCTTGAGATTGGGCACTCTCATGCTCTCCATAAATGGAAGGAAGTTCTTGTGGGAATTGATCGTGGGTGTCATCCACAAGTTCAATAGGAGGAGGAACTTCACTCTCTTTAGCCCATTTCTCTTCCTGAATCTCTCGCAAGAATTCTGGTGAGTATCGATTCATAGAAGAAGAGGTGTCTGGTTCAGTGGAGTTAGGCACATAAGCTTCCTTGGAAGGAATGCTTATTCTATCACTTTCTGTCTCCTTAGCTTGAGAGTTGGCTCCTTTTCCAGACTTTACAATTATCGTCTCCAATCTATCCAATAGACCATCAAAATGCAATGGTGTTCTAGTGGAGCTAGAGCAACTAAAGAGGCGACTCGCCTCAAACATGGCTTGAGCCAATTCCACCATCTTGGCACACAACTTGATTTGTTCAAGCTCTAGGTCAGCTCTAGGGTAACATCTTTCGTGATCCATTACACTTGGCCCTTCCTGGATCCTGGCTTGATATGCTCTAAGCATCATATCTATATCCTCGAGAGTGGGATCTACTAAGACTGATCCTACTCGGGGTGGTGGGTGGGTTACGTGTGGTGGGTTAGAAGGTTGAGGAATGGAAGGTGATGGGGATGGTAGTGGAGGTGGGGTGTGAGAGTGCGTTTAAGATGTGATTTCTATGATTTTGGCCTTAGTCTCTCACAGACTTTCCTCGAGTTAGCTCACCTTTCTTGCCCATTGCCTTTTCATACATTCACGGCTATCTCTCCAAGCTCTTGTTCCTTCTTATTCTGGCTCTCAGTCTCGCTAACCTCCGCATTCTTTCCTTGGCTTAAGTCTTGGTTTTGCTTAAGTGCCTAAGCTCTCGTGATGACTTGCACTGGGGTTGTGGAAGTCACACTTCCTATGGAGTCTACCATTAAGCCAATAACGTTGATAGGAGCAATTTTTGGCATATTGGCGGGGTTCTTGGGACACTCTCGTAACAAATGCTCCTTTCCACAATCTGGACAAAAGCCTTGAATTGTCACAGATTGGGTTTGTGTAGGTGCAGGTAGAAGGCAATCACGAATGAGGTGATCTCCCTGACAGCGATAGCATGGCCCTCTAGCATTTGCATATTCTGGCTCCCAACTAGATTCACTCGGTTCTTCATAATAGTATGACTCACTATGCTCTGGTGACTGTATGTAGTAAGCCTGTGGGCTCTCAATATGGGTAGAGTCAAAACTATGATCACTTGGATCACTTTCTAAAAGCGACGATGTCACTGGCACCAAAGCTCTATTCAGATTTTCTTTTGCAGCTGCATACTTCAGTGGAATCACATTGGTGGGGGCAGGGGGTTGCTGCGCTAGGACTGGTTGCAGTCTTTGTTGCTCTTGATAGGGTGGTTGATAGGTTTGCTGGGGCCTAGCATACTATTGTTGTGGGTATTGATTAGGGTACTTTCCTTGTTGTGGATATGGCTGAGGATAATTTTGTCTAATAGCTTGTTTGTTATATGGGCAGTCTTGTGCTGTGTGATTGGTGTACCTCCTTTCTATGGTGCAGTACTTGTTGTTGGGATTAACTTGGGGTTGAGCCATGATAGGGCACACATTAGCCATATGGTCTCCTCCACAAGTGTAGCATCATTTTCCTGGGGCAAATCTAGGAATTTGCTTGCTAGAAACACCTAATTTTTGAGCTATCTTTTCTGCTAAATCCTCAATTGACGTGGATTGTGAGGAAGTGAGGCTAGTAGAACTATCTGAATCCTTATAGATCTTTGAGATCTCTAATTCCTCCCCTAGATTATCCTCAATGTCTATGCACATGCGTACACATTCTTCTATGGATCTAGGGTCCTTCAAGTACACATAAGATCTTAGTTTGGTACTTAACAATCCATCTAGAAATAAGGCCACTTGTTTGGCTGGAGTGGGTAACTCTGGAGCAGGGCACCTCTCTAGGTATTGCCTAAACCTTTTTCCTGCAAGCCTCACTGTCTCTTGAGGTGTTTGCTTGAAGCCGTATATCAAGGAAGATGTGTTATGCCTAATGCCACTCTTGGAAAACTCAGTGATGAATGCTTCAAGCAGTTGATCTATACTTCTGTATTGATCTTAGTGAAGTGGTTGAAACCAAGTCAATGCAGTGTTCTTGAGTGTTAGGCCAAAAGCATTGTATTGAGTGAACAAGTCTTCCACTTGTTCTGCTCTCAACACTTGCCTAAACTCAACTACATGGTCATATGGGTCTCCTGTGCCATCGAAGCAATTCTTCATAGACTTAACCAATTGTGTAGGCCTTAAGGTTCTAGCATGTTCTCTAGGGCATGATAGATGTTGTTTATCATCTCTCGTGGGCCTATCTCTCGTGATAGACGATGTCTGTCACGATAGACGGGCTCTATCGTCCGTCATGGTTTGGTCTGTCGCGATAGATGGTGTCTGCCGTGATAGACTGAGTCTGTCGTCTATCGTACTTTTTGGTCTGTCGCGATAGACGGTGTCTATCGCGATAGATGGGGTCTATCGTGGTTCTTGGTCTGTCACGATAGATGAGTGTCTATCGCGATAGACGGGGTCTATCGTCTGTCATGGGCCTGTCTGTCGTGATAGATTGGCTCTATCGCAGGGTGGTGTCTGTCGCGATAGACTGTGTCTATCGCGATAGACTGAAACAATGCAATTTTTTAGAATTTTTTAGTGATTTGGAGTGCTCTCATGGTGTAGGTTATCATGCAAAACATGCATTCAAAAAATATTAAGTTTTTTTGTCTGTCGCAATAGACAGAGGTCGTCATCCCGGGACCTGTGCAGAGTGTGTCGTACCTGCGCAAGCTGCTGAAGATGGTGGTACAGCTAGATCCTACAGTAAAAGCTCAAAAAACACACAAAAACTGATAGCATGCAAGCTCTCTCTCGATCTCTCTCACAAGTGAAATGAGGTGGGGAGTGGAATATGACCAAAAACTGAAATTTTTGTGAAGATGGAGATGGAGGTGGGAGATGGTGAGGATGATGATGGTGATGATGGTGATGCAAAAAGAAGCAAAAAATGAAGAACAATAAGGAAAAGGAAGGATATTACCTATGACTCCAATGTCTCAACTCTACATCTTACCATCACACGCTCGTCCTCGAAGCTCTCTCCCCGGCAACGGCGCCAAATTTGGTGTCACTCTAGCACAATGGCACCTACCAACATGGGGAGATCCACCTCATAATTGTCAATCCGTGGAGACGTGAGGACTAGTATGAAGACTATGAGCAAGTGATGGCACAAGTGTGTGAGTGAGAAGCACACATACACACACGCGCACACAAGGCAAGAACAAGGAGAGGAACAATGGAGTTCTTTGCATTAGTCAAAAAGTCTCTTACATAAGCTCAATTCACAAACAATCTGACCTAAAAAATGAGCTCTCTAGCTCTTTTTATAGTTTTCTTACTAGCTTTGGCCTTGTCCAGACCTAGTGTCCGGCCTAGTTAAAAATTAGGTTCTAGAGCCTATTTGAGGACTCAAACGGAGTCTAAAAATTATGAACATTGGTATGTAGGTAATTCTAATACTCCTCAAGCTCGAGGACTCCTCGGCTTGAACAAAATGGAGTCTATTCTACCAAGAACGGGATTTACAATGTGTGGGTAGTGATGAAAATCACTTGAATTGGAAATACTTTCTGGAAAAAATGATTGGACCTTGCTGCCATATTGTGCATGACTTCTCCGTTGTGCCAGTATGCTCTTCTTATGACTTGTATGCCAACAGACCACAGAGGCACTTTTTCCCTCTTTAGGAGGTTTTCATCCTTGGCCTGTACACACACCTATAATTGTAATGGGTTACTTATATTTGTACATTCACTTGGTAATACATTCAGAATTGTGTGTTGTGCTCCAAGATTCTTCTTCCTTGTGATGTTCACGTGCTTCCACAAACCTCTAACTCCAACAATAGGATGATAAAGTAGTGAAATGTTTTTTTGTTGGGTAAAGTTTTGAAAGTAAAGGCTATTGTCTATATCATCCACAATTGAAACATATTTTGGTTGGTTGCAATGTTTTTGTGGAAGATGCAATTCAAACATTACTTCCATGTATCAAGAAGACATTAGTTAGCTCGAAGGATGTGTATGAACTTTGTCATATCATACTCGCTCAGGCTCTTGTAGTGCTTCCTTGCATCAGGTTTTTATGCAATGGCTACCTCTAGTCTTTGCGATGATAATGAGCCTCTTTCTTTTAATGAAGCACAAAAATAAAAAAAAATGGATGGCTACTATGAAATTAGAATATGATGCTATTATTAAGAATGGTTCTTGGTTTTTATGTGATTTGCCTCTACGCAAAAAGCCCATTCAACATTAAATGGGTATGCAAGCTGAAACATAAGCCTGATGGAACAATTGATAGCTATAAGGCTATGCTTGTTGCCAAAGGTTATGCTAGAGAGAGAGAGAGGCATTGATTTTGATCATACATTTGCTCCCACATGCCAAATGACCACAATTGGTAGCATTTGTGCACTTGAAGCTCATCATGGTTGCAATATACATCTCATCATGGTTGGCATGTACATCATTTGGAGATTAAAAGTGCATTTGTGAATGGTGAAAGGGCATGAAAACAAAGTGTGCAAGTTGAAAAAGTCATTATATGGTTTGAAAATTTTTTGTCGATCTCATTGAGGAAGACCTAGCATTTGAGATGCTACAACCTTCTAAAGTGATACCACATTCACACAATTAAATAGGATCAACCATAAGTGACTATCCTACACTCTATATAGATGGGCCCTATGATACTCAAGTAGATTATTTGCACAATATGGGAACCCTAATTGATCCTTCAAATATGCATGAGCCTACACAAGACATCTGTCAAATCCATGAAAATGAGATTTTCATTGAACACGCTAGTGTCTCTGGCCATAAGTCAACATGGACAACTGATTTTGAAGTCCCTAAACATTTCAAGAAATATCAATTAAAGGAATGCAAAACCGTTATTGTATTGCCAAAACCTAAAAGAAACATGGGCGGGAGTTACGATAATAAAGATGAAACAAAGAAACTAGTCACAAAGGTAGAAGAAAATGAAGAGAGATGCTCATACATTGCAAATGATATGTCGAGATTTGAGGATCAAGATGTCTTCACTTGGACCTATAAGGACCTAAAAGGAGTTCCTCCTAACATCTGTGCCCATCACATATCAATGGCACCAGATGCTCAAACATTGAAACAAAGGTTGTACACATATAACAAAACCTACTCTACAAAGATTGAGGAAGAAATCGATAAATTGATAGTTGTCGATTTCATTTATGAAATGATGCACATAGAGTGGGTCTCACCCATATTGGTTGTCCCTAAAAAGAATGGAAAAATATGATTTGGCATCAACCTCAAAAAGGTGAATGTTGCCACTATTTGGGGCAATGATCTCCTACTTATTGCAGACAATTTCTTAAAAAGGAGAGCTAGAGATGAAGGCTTATGTGCCATATTTTCAAGGAATTTCTTCGAAAATGCCTTGAAGGATATCTTGATTATTTATGTGGGTACTCTAATGAAAGAAAGGAACATGTTCATGACTTGAGAAGGATCTTTGATAAATGGTGCTTGTACAAAGTTGCATGTGAACCTCAAAAGTGTGTCTTCATGGTCCACAAAGGCAAAATCCTTGGGCACAAACCTTCTAAGAATGGGATATCAATGAATGAAGAGAAAGTAAGAGCTATCTCTAAATTGTAATGACCACTAAATGTGAAAGAGGTCCATACTTTCATGGCGTATTATGGATACTACAAAAGGTTCATACATATGTATGCAACCATAGCATAGCCGATGTACGGATTGTTAAAGAGCTTTGAGTGGATGGGCGAGTGTGAAAAATCATTCCAAGGACTCAAAAAGCATCTCGTATAACCATCGATATTGAAGGCCTTGTATTTGTTGGAGGAGATGGTGGATAGTCTTCAGAGATGAAGTGGTGTTGCTTAAACCTGCTTCACACCAGCCAAGAAAAATTGTTGGAGAGTGTAGTGGGCCTTTTTAGCTTGCTAATGATCATATTAAATAATCATTTATGTTGGAACATGATCCACTAATAAATGGATCAAAAAAGATAGGTAGGAAATTGATTCAAGGTCATAGACTTGTTATTTTTGTCTCAATACCTATTCAATATAACAAAGAGTGCTCTGAGCATAGTAGCAATTAGCCTAATTCCTTTTGGTAGTGTCTAAGTAACTTAGGCAGATACCAATCATGAGTGATCTCAATAAAAGTGATGAACTACACGCTGAGTATGATGTTTTGCAAATCATAGGACTTCCTCGACATTTTCGGGATGCATCAGAGTATAGACCAGAGAGTAAAGATATGATAATATCTGACGATTGAGAGAACCAATAATAATGAGATTTTGTAGCTATAATCTAGACACTATACTGAATCTATGATGCTTTAAAACATGAAAAATGATCAATCATACCCTGAGAACAAGCTCTGAGAAGATCACTATACTGATGTAGTCATGGCAGAGAAGTGAAGTAAAGATGTAATGAAAATGTATGTATTAGATCACATAGAAAGACAATGCCATTGGCAATAATCTATTGCACAATGTGAGGAAAGTGATTGAGCTATGGAGTGAGCTCTCAAATCACAATGTATTCCTCTCAATTGATCTCCTAGTCGAGGCATATCCATGCATGTCTTTTTTATCTATTTTTATAGTTGAATTTGGAGCCAATCTTTCCAATTCAAATTCAAAAGTCCACCTAAAAAGTAAATCCTAAACTATAGGATATATTCTCTCATCAATCAACTATGAGATTTGACGCTTCATAACTTCTTCGTTGAAGTATAGTTCGTTTACAAAGGTAAATGTAATTGATTTCACAAGGGAGTGATCATATAACGCTCCATGAGAAATATGCTAATTATCCAATTATGTGAGCTTGGATTCTCTTGCACCAATAGCTCCCACTCATGCCTTACATGCTTGGTCTTCATTCCTCCTTGATTTCCTGCAAACCAATATCAATTTGAATCCGTTCATGTTGCTTCCATCCAAAGATTTTGTGAGTATATATGCACATTGTGAATGAGTTGATACATAGGACAGTTGAATGTCCTTGCCAAGTAATTTCTCCCTTACATAATGATAGTGCACTTCAATGTGCTTAGTCCTTGCATGATATACAGGATTAGCAACCAGATGAAGTGAGCTAGTGTTGTCTCCAAAAATTATTGGAGTGTAAGAGTGTAATCCCAAATCTGTATAGAGTTGCTTGAGCCACATAGCCTCTTGAGTTGCATTTCCTAAACTTCTATATTCTGCCTCTATAGATGATAATGCTACAGTTGGTTGCTTTTTAGATGACCATGATATAAGCTTTGAACCTACAAAAGACAAGTATCCTAAGGTGCTCCTCCTATCATCCTTAGAGCGAGCCCAATCTCCATCAGAATACATCTTTCTTTCCAAGTTAAAAGTGAAAGGGTAAAACAACCCTTCATTTATGGTACCCTTTAGATGCTTTAGTACCCTCTTGGTAGCTTCCATGTGAGGCTTTCTCGGAGCATGCATAAATTGTCTTAATGCACTTACTCCATAAGCAATGTCCACTCTTGTTAGGGTTGCATAGTTGAGACTTTCAACAAGTTTTTGGTAACCTGTAACATCCTCAAGAAGTTCTCCTTCATGAGAACTAAGCTTTTGATTGAGTTCCATGGGTGTACTTGTAATTTTGGTGTTCTCCATCTTGAATTTTACTAACATATCATGGATATACTTTCTCTAAGTAATAAGCGCTCTAGAATCTGTATACACAAGTTCTAGACCAAGAAAGTATGTTAACAAACCAAGATCACTGATTTTAAATTCCTCCATTAGTTGAGCCTTAACTTGCTTGATGCCATTAGCATCATTCCCTATAATGATAATTTCATCCACATTGACACATAAGTAGATAAGTTATGAGTTGGTCTTCTATATAAATAAAGAAGAATCTGCTTTGCTAGCCACAAAACTTTGATCCTACAAACAAGTAACCAGCCTATGGTTCAAAGCTCTAGGAGCTTGCTTTAGGCCATAGAGTGCCTTCCTTAACTTGCATACATAACCTGGTTTGTTCTTATCTTCATACCAGGGGTTGTGCCATGTACACTTCTTCTGAGATCCATCCATTTAGGAATGCATTATTAACATCTAACTGATATAGGTTCCAATTCTTGGAAGCAGCAAAACCCTAATTGTTGGCATCTTAGCCACAGTTGAAAATGTGTCTTCATAGTTCACTCCATGGGTTTGAGCAAACCCCTTTGCCACTAACCTTGCTTTGTACCTATTTATAAAACCATCTATATTTTTCTTGAATTTTGCTTCTTCAGAACTTTTAGGTTCTTTGCAAGCTAAAACTTGACTCATGTAGGCATAGTGTTTTGTAATGAATGAATAAATTAAAGAAAACACCTTTATTGTAACTCATATGGTTGCTACAACCACTATCTATGTATCATATAAAATCTAAATTGACTCTTTCACTTGAACAATACATCCTAAACAAGTTCTAATTTTCTAAATTTTTTGAAGTACTAGCACAATTACCTTGGTTCCTTTTGTGTTCTTGATTGCCTCCTCCTTTCGACCAACAATCTCTTCAATAATGGCCTAGTTTCCCATAATTGTAGCATTCTCCATTGGATGCTTCACTTCCATGTGATCTTCCTCTTTGAGGCACCCTTGATTTTTCTTAGAGTGTGCTTTAAAACATAGTAGAACCCCTTCCTTCTTTAGATGGAATCCCATATTGCATTTTCACACCTATCTCAAAAATGATGGGCAAACTTAGAAACCTAAATTTTCTATGATAATATGTACTTTCTTGAGATTCTACCCATGATCTAACCTAAATTCATCCTTCTAATTAACTTTGTATATTTTTTATTTCTAAACTTTGAGTGGGAAAGGGGCTTTTGAACTATTTAGTGTTGAAAACCTTGATTGTATCATTTTTTAATGTGAAAGAGAAATGGACAAGAATAAAGAATAAAAGACATACATGTCATGCTGAAACTGTCTCCAGCATCCACTTTAGTGATCTATAACTTTTGGTATACTTTTTCTCTTTTCTTTGTTGTAGAAAGCACATTCTTCGTTATCTACCTTTTGAGCATACCACTGGGTAGCTTGTTGCACCACTTGAGTCTGCTCAACTTGGGGAATGCGTTCGATTCACTGGATTTGAAGGGGAGTGAAGTGTGATATGGATTATGGAGAAGGACACAGAAGGTGAGGGAGAGAAGAAAAGGGCTCTGGCGGAGACTCTTGAGAGTGCCCACCATCGATTGGAGAAGAGCAAAAATTGCAACATCAGGGAGAACAGCAAAGGTCTTGGACGACAACAAGGGCTTGATACCAAAAGGTCTGAGGAAGAGCGAAAACTTTACCAACAAGCTCGCGTGTTTCTTCGATACCACACTAATGAAGAACACGAAGCTCTACTCTCAGGATTGTGTGCAGAACAGAGGATTCAACATTTCATTTCTGAATTGCAGGAATCTAGAGCAGCTGGGTGACATATTTTAGCAAAAGCAGAACAGTTCAAGGCTGAGAAGTTGAGGCAAGAAGCAAACACTCAGCGAGTGAAGGATGTTTCTGCACCAGGACCAACTGGAAAGGATCTCCAACATTCTAACAAGATTTCAAGTAAAGATGGGCTTGATGCTGACACAAACATGGCCATAAGCTATGCCAGCACATTTGACATTTCTGAGTTACCTCGGGGACAAATCTTCTTTCCGCTACGAATAGAAGAAAGGGATGTTACACGTGATGGAACTTTTGGGCTTGAGTAGAAACGAGGCTTGTTCTGAATCGCGAGTGAGGTCCATCGGGAGAAGCGGCCATAGGAAACCTTCCTTCCTCATTTTTTATTTGCGGAAAGAGGTAGAGGCAGCACACTAGTGACATGGAAGGAAGGAAGTAACAGCAGCTTCTCTTTTGTTCTTTTGTAGCCTGGGAAAAAGTCATAGGAGAAGAGGGTCGTATTCAGCAAGGAAGGAAAAAGAAGGGAAATTGGTAGCTGATATTGGAGAGGGTTCTGCTGAAGAAGAATCGCGCAAGAACGTGAATACTATTGGAGAAAGTAAAGGAAGGAAGGTATAAAGGACTGGAAATGACAGGAATTCGGGAAAAAGGAGGGATCTGGCAGCTTCCTTAAGGAGCTCTCGGAGCTGTTCTGAAGACATCATGGAGGGCTGGTTGTGCAGAACAAGAAAGGGAGGTGGTTGTAATTTTTTTTGGTGCTTTGAGTAGGGAATAGGAGCGGGCAAACATTGATGAGCTAGCGTGAGACTCTTCACGCTTACTTCACCATCGTGGTCCACTTCTTTCACCTCGAATCGAAAGTTACTTTGCGCTATAAAAGAGAGGAGTGCATGTGATTGATGACTGGATTATGTAGATGTGAACACATCAAGGAGAATGCAGCTGAAAATGATGAGAATCATAGTGAACGCACGAGCGAAGCCACATCCTCTAAAGACTGGAATTTCAGTCAGACCATCTATGAAGCACCAACATCCTCAATGCTTTCTCCAGTAGTAGTGCCATATGAATGACCAGTCTCTGCTTCGAAGACGAACGCAGGTCATAAGCTGGACAAGGAGCTCCTTGAACCTTCAAATTATGCACCATATGCATGTGCATAATCACATCTACAGGGTTACGCATGCAGAAAGCTACAATTTCTATAAATGCAAGAATGATTGTAGCCATTCACACTGCTTTGATAACTATTTGCACAAAACTAGCCCAAGCTCAATACTTGAATAGGCGAAACACATTACAGCAGCAACTATTAGGAAGGCACCACAATTTGTTGAAGTCAAGAATTTGAGAGGATGATCTCGATGAACTCGAATTGAATCATGTATGGATTATTGGAGATATTGTATGAGTCACTCTTCCCATGCAGTTGGGACGACGGACGTGAATGAGAGGCTGGAATGATCAACCATAGAGGGGAGTTTATGGGGTGATTTTGCAAAGTTAAGCTCTTGCGAATGATGGTGCATGCTAAAGATGAGGGATCAATAGGTGAAGAAGGTAGAATAGGTGCACAGTGGGATGCACATTTCTGGTTTCTATTTGAACCCAGTTGGGGACACACCATCATGAGCGAGACCATTTGTTGCAGTAGTGAGTGGATGCATTTCTGTAATAGTGAGTGATGAGTTGGAGTCCCCAATTGAAGGCATTCTTGAATATAGAAAGATTGCAATTTTCTTATAATCTGCACATGCTGTCCAACCAGGCTGGCTTGTGAAGCACTTGCTGCTCAAAACCTTGGATATACTGCCCTTGCAGAGATTGAAGCTGCTTCACATGGTTTCGGATTGATCTTGACTTTTCCTAGATGACTTAGGTGCAACACATGAAGTATTCTACAAGTGTGACTGCTTACAACTATTAGCTTCCGAGTGTGGATGTCTTGATTCTTGATGACCCTTGGCATCGTGATGACCTATCATTGGCCTTCTCGTCCCAGTTCGTGAGCTTAAAAGTGACTTTTTTTTTTACATTTGACATATGAAGATTAGGTGGTGGATGAGCAGAAAATTCAAACTCAAAATTATTTCATGGCTGAAGTGCTGGTGATAATGGGTTCCTCTCCTTCCAATTAGAGGCATTTCCATCTGTGCATGAGGAATGCATGCTGTCTTCAAAGGAGAGAGCGCATCATGATACCATGTTCAATGCATGGGATTAAAAAGCTGGTATTGCAGAAAAAGATTCCTGGTCTACTTTGGTACACTTGCTGACTGTCTACATTTCATTACTTGATCGGAAGAGGTATGGAATCACTGGAGTAGGTAGAAGATACGGTGTACCTGATTCATTTCCGACTGCCATACTATTAGTGAGGTATGGTCGATTGTGGATATTGTCGAGCTTTCATTCATCACTTCATGTTGGATTGTTCCATCAAGTCTCACAACTGAAGCCTATATAATACTCTCTTCATCTTTTCTCTATGATCATGAATTTCCACTTATTTATCGAGCATTACTTCATGTCCCTGTTGAGCTGACAGTCCGTTAGAAGGTCTTGATCTACCGATGTACAATTCAGAATCATGCTATACAAGTGCGAAGAGGAGACATTGAAGGCTGTAAAAAGATGTGTGCAAGGGTAGGAACGTACTTAGGATGTGTACGGGTGTATATGTGGGTGAGTAAGAAGGAGAGTGTGAGCTAAAGCAAGGGAGTGGATGTGAATATGAATGTGTGTGTTTGATTATGTGTGTGAGTGTTTGGGGTATGTGGGTGTGTGAAAAGAATAAGGGAGTGGGAGAAAGAGAGTGAGGTGGTTAGAAGGGATCATTGGGGTTGGACACTTAGTTGTGCATGTATTTTTTCCCTCTCCTAAGGTGACATTGGCATGAAAAAGTGGACTTAGGGAGACCAAGAGCTGACCTAGCATTAGGAAGCCTGGGCAAAATATCGTTAAGTATACACACTTTCCCTTGGACTAAGAGACTAAACATTTTGGTTCGTTTGTCGGGAAGCATATGAACTAGTACATATACAAAGGAAGGATTCCTCGAGGGATAATTATGGGCTCCAGGTAATCCAATTGGACCGATTCCGAGGGATTTAAACAAAATCAAGTCTCGTATAATCACTTTTTCCTTGGGCATTAGAATTAAACATTTTGGTGTGTTTGCCGGGAATTGGCTTAGCACATCTCATAAAGAGTGCTACGAGTTTGCTCGGTGCCCCAATTGTGCGGCACAGCCAAGTCGATCCCAAATCTGCTTTGATTTTCATTGAATTTATGGCCCAACAAAGGCAAGCCTATGGTTTTGAAAAGGCCAACATGAGGCAACCGAATTTTGGACAAAATAGGAGATGGATATATTCTCATCCGACCATGAGACATCATGTGAATCGAGGGTGGCGATTTGGCCCGATATCAAATTTTGTGAGATGCTGGTGTTGCGAGCAGGTTGGGCATATAGCCAAATATTGCCCTCGTGTATGCACCCCGCTGGATTTTGTCCCCACATGTGCGGACTGTGGGAAAAAGAGACTATGTGAGCACGTGTGTGGCTCAAAAGAGGTGACTGACATAAAGGTCGCAACGAATCAATCCGATAGGAGTTTATCCTCTTTGTATGTGGAAGTTGATAAGGGTGGAGTTACTTCGTCGATGGAGACTGCGAGAGCAAGTGAAAGCAAGGACACTGGATCTCATGATCGAGACTTGGTAGAACTTGTGAAGAGCTTGGAATGTCAAGTCAATTGGTTGCATGTGGAGCGAGATAACGAGAGGATCAAAATAGAGAAATTAGAGGAAAATCAAGTGAAAATGGCCGAGGTCCTAGGAACTTGGGAAAAGCAAGTACGAATGTTGAAAAACGAAAACAAGGAGTGGAAAAGAGTAAACAAAAGCTGGAGGCAAGATCTTGTGAAGCCCGAAAACGTGGTCTTGGACTTGAGATCCGGCTTGATGGTAGCCGACTGCTTTGGAGTCGCGATCGAAGAAGAGCTCTCAAGAGACGAGGATGACCTAATGAGGAGAGTTGAAGGAATGGAGCATGAAATTGAGAAGGTACAAAGCATAATCCATGGATACAGTGATCAAGCGGGTAAGGCATGTGAGGAGTTCCACCTGGAGTTAGAAAGGATGAAAAGTGCCCAAGCAGAGAGCCATGAGAAAGTGAGAGGGGTAGAGAAAGAGAATGCAAGGCTGAGTAGCAAGCTCGGTAGGTGGATGAATCGGAAAGACGACGAGTTGCGAGGACAGGTGGAGGATCTGAGAGCGAGGAAAACGGAGGAAGAGCTGAAAGCGGTGTTGGATAGGTTGGATGCATTCGGAACAGAGTTAGAAAGGACAAAGAATGAATTGTCGAAGAAGGTAGATGACCTAGATGTAGAAAATATGAGTAGGATTTGGGAGGAAAGATCGATTAGAGAGGAAGTCGAGAAGTTGACCATTCGAGTTGAGAAGAGGGAGGATATTCCCCTCGGATCTGCAAAAAGGGTGAGAGAGGATAAAGAGATGGAGAAAATATGGAATCGGTTCCGAGGCATTGAATCTGACATGTTCCAATATCATAGTGATATTGAGTACAACAAGCAAGGATTAAGGGACTTAGCAGTGAGGCTTGAGTCATTGAGGGGCACAACGGTTAATAGTAGCTTTCCATGTCATCTATCAGGTCAGGTGGAATCTTCGCGAGGTAGAGGTTGGAGATGAAAAAGAAATAGACGAGGCGATGGATGTCAGTGAGGACGGCCTGGGTCTGATTAGGGTTTGCGTCGTGGGATTGCGAGTCTAAGATGTGAGGACGGGTGGACCAAGTCTGTTGTACGCTTAGGAGTAAAGTGGCACTTTTTGAGGTTTCAGGTCGATGAGGTGGTTAGTATGTGCGGGTTTTCCGAGGACGGGTTGACCATGGCATTAGTGGCTGGATTTTGGCTTGAGTGGCAGCAGAGAGGAGATATGTCTCATCGGGATGTCCACGGGGGGATATGTGTGTGTGTCGTGATTGGTTGGGTTGGGAAAAGGTCCTTTCTTTTGTCTCCTAATTCTCGAGATGCGGGAATGAAAAAAAAATGAAAAAATATATATATGTTTATATATGTGTGCATGTGGCTACGCGCCTATGTGGGCCGATAGGTGGGTGGAGTCCCTTTGGCCGGGTGGTCAAATCCACGAACCGATGTCGGCTTCGCATAGGGCTAGCCGTCTGTGTGTCACGCGCTATGTTGGGCTGGCAGATGGGTGGAACAAACTCGATCGGGTGGTCGAGTCCACGAGTCGCATCCACCTTCGGCGTAGGCCGGCAAGTGTGAGTAAATATGTGAAAAAAATGATGGAAAAGAAAAAGAGAAAAATGTGAAAAAAAAATGAGACGAATTCCTCGCTCGAGGGGAGATAGAAGAGAGGTGAGAGAGCATGATGCTCGGATGGGAATGTGTATATGTGTTGTGGGGATTCGGGTTATGTGTGGACTCCTGATTAGGTATGTCGAATCAAAGCTTAAGCTCGGCTAGGGTTTTGGCTGCAATGTGTTTGTGGAAAGCTTGAACTTGAGGAATCCAATCGTGCTAGTTGCTTTGTTCGTTTGCAAACTTTCGGGAGGTGCTCATTTTGGCTCTTAGGTTGTGCAACTACTTGGGAAGTTCGGAATCGCATTGATGATGAGTGGTCCTGTCGAGGTGAGCTCATGTTAGGCTTGAGTGGTCCTTGTCGTGTATCCATCAAGTAGAGTGGTGTGGCGGTGAGCTAGCATGGAATTTAGTTGAAAAATGAAAAAAAAAACAACAACAACAACAAAGAGTCGATGAAAAGGAAAGTGGGTAGTGAAAACCCTAAGTCGAAGCGGCATGGAAAATGGACAAGAGGATTTGAGTGGAACTGGAAAAGAAATTAGGAAAGCAAACGTATAAGCCGAAAGAGTAGCAGAAACAAAGAGTGGATGTGGGTCTTGCATGAATGTATGTAGTGTGTACGAAAAAGTAGCGGGAAGGCGATAGTGAGGCCAAGAAGAATACCGAGAAGAAAAACTGGATGTGGTTTCCACTCGTGTTTACAATGCATGTGAATGGAGAGGAATGAGGAGAGAGGGAATGTGGATGGGTTTCTGCTTGTATGCATATGGGTTGTGACGAGCTTACATGTGAGACGAGGATGTGTGATGTGATTTCCTGATGTGTGTTTGTTCTTTCCATTTTGGTTGTAAATGTTATTGTGATTTGATGAAGAAAGATTCTAATGTTTCATGAAGTTTGTAGACAGGTGGACATGGCGATGAAGATGCGAGAAGATGGACAACGATGGTAAGTGAAATGATTGGATTTTGGTACTAACCGATGATTGTATGAGTATGATTTCAGGTGCTACATTGAGGAAGAAGAGTATAGTCATGTAAGGTAAAGATTTGTATTTGATTGAGTGATGAGCACATGCTGGATGATTTGACTATAGGAACATATTTGGCTCGTCGAGGACGACTTCGCAGACAAGTGAAGGGGAGTATGTTAACCTAAGAAGATGAGTCTCTTTATGCACTAATAGGCTTCCATTTTGCAACAAAAAGATGTTGGTCGATAGCAGTTGACTTCAATAAATGGGGCTTGGAGGTGGATGCTGTGGAAAGAAAAGAGATGTGGTGGCATGGGATGCCCTCATTAAAGGTTACTTGAATTTTGGGCAGCTTCACTATGCTATTGATCTGTATAAGAGATGCGAACGTGGTTCCAAATCTGGTCACTTTTATTTGTGTCCTGAAAGCCTTCAACAGCATGGGGCACTTGACAAGGACCTGGATACACATTGTGAGATAGAGAGATTAAGGCTCTTGCAAAAGGAATCATCTTTTGGTAACATCTTGGTTGACATGTATGCACAAGGTGGTTGGTTATCCCGGGCAAAAGAAGTGTTTGAGAATCTTCCAGCTCGCGATATTGTCGCATGGAATGTGTTGAGTGCAAGATATGCTGAGAATGGAAAGGGTGATGATGCACTCAAGTATTATGAAGAGATGAAGCATCTTGAAATTGTTCCTAAGGCTGTTACAGTTGTCAGTAGCTTAAGGTTCTGTGGTCTGATAGGGCTTATGCAGAGGGGATATATCCCTACATACTATCGGAAGTAGGAGGGGAGCCAGCTCGGGAAAAAGAGAAGGCTTTATTACATGCCGAAGATGGGGTAGTTAAAGCACATTTTTTGATTGGAAGACAAGACCAGCACTTGGGATAAAGCATGAGCAAAGGGGAGAAGAAGTTTAGGGTGCATGAATCAGGGATAAAAAATTTGAGCTGAGAGGTCATGCGGGGGAGGGCATCAAGAGCTGTGCCACCCTGAAGGCTAGAGGAGTCAGTTGTACAAGGAAAAGAGGGAAGCCCGATGAAGTGCTGAAAGGAGGCGAGTGAAATCACAAGGCAAGGGGTCATTGTTACGGATTTTGAGCATACCACTGCGCAGCTTGTTGCACCACTTGAGTCTGCTCAACTTGGGGAATGCGTTCCATTCACTGGATTTGAAGGGGAGTGAAGTGTGATATGGATTATGGAGAAGGACACAGAAGGTGAGGGAGAGAAGAAAAGGGCTCTGGCGGAGACTCTTGAGAGTGCCCACCATCGATTGGAGAAGAGCAAAAAGTGCAACATCAGGGAGAACAGCAAAGGTCTTGGACGACAACAGGGGCTTGATACCAAAAGGTCTGAGGAAGAGCAAAAACTTTACCAACAAGCTCGCCTGTTTCTTCGATACCAAACTAATGAGGAACACGAAGCTCTACTCTCAGGATTGTGTGCAGAACAGAGGATTCGACATTTCATTTCTGAATTGCAGGAATCTAGAGCAGCTGGGTGTCATATTTTAGCAGAAGCAGAACAGTTCAAGGCTGAGAAGTTGAGGCAAGAAGCAAACACTCGGCGAGTGAAGGATGTTTCTGCACTAGGACCAACTGGAAAGGATCTCCAACATTCTAACAAGATTTCAAGTAAAGATGGGCTTGATGCTGACACAAACATTGCCATAAGCTATGCCAGCACATTTGACATTTCTGAGTTACCAGGGACAAATCTTCTTTCCGCTACGAATAGAAGAAAGGGATGTTACACGTGATGGAACTTTTGGGCTGGAGTAGAAACGAGGCTTGTTCTAAATCGCGAGTGAGGTCCATCGGGAGAAGCGGCCATAGGAAAGCTTCCTTCCTCATTTTTGATTTGCGGAAAGAGGTAGAGGCAGCACACTAGTGACATGGAAGGAAGGAAGTAACAGCAGCTTCTCTTTTGTTCTTTTGTAGCCTGGGAAAAAGTCATAGGAGAAGAGGGTCATATTGAGCAAGGAAGGAAAAAGAAGGGAAATCGGAAGTTGATATTGGAGAGGGTTCTGCTGAAGAAGAATCGCGCAGGGACGTGAATACTGCTGGAGAAAGTAAAGGAAGGAAGGTATAAAGGACTGGAAATGACAGGACTTCGGGAAAAAGGAGGGATCTGGCAGCTTCCTTGAGGAGCTCTCAGAGCTGTTCTGAAGACATCATGGAGGGCTGGTTGTGCAGATCGAGAAAGGGAGGTGGTTGTAATTTTTTTTCGTGCTTTGAGTAGGGAATAGGAGCGGGCAAACATTGATGAGCTAGCGTGAGACTCTTCACGCTTACTTCACCATCGTGGTCCACTTCTTTCACCTCGAATCGAAAGTTACTTTGCGCTATAAAAGAGAGGAGTGCATGTGATTGATGACTGGATTATGTAGATGTGAACACATCAAGGAGAATGCAGCTGAAAATGATGAGAATCATAGTGAACGCACGAGCGAAGGCCACATCCTCTAAAGACTGGAATTTTAGTCAGACCATCTATGAAGCACCAACATCCTCAATGCTTTCTCCAGTAGTAGTGCCATATGAATGACCAGTCTCTACTTCAAAGACGAACGCAGGTCATAAGCTGGACAAGGAGCTCCTTGAACCTTCAAATTATGCACCATATGCATGTGCATAATCACATCTACAGGGTTACGCATGCAGAAAGCTACGATTTCTATAAATGCAAGAATGATTGTAGCCATTCACACTGCTTTGATAAATGTTTGCACAAAACTAGCTCAAGCTCAATACTGGAATAGGCGAAACACATTACAGCAGCAACTATTAGGAAGGCACCACAATTTGTTGAAGTCAAGAATTTGAGAGGATGATCTCGATGAACTCGAATGAATCATGTATGGATTATTGGAGATATTGTATGAGTCACTCTTCCCATGCAATTGGGACGACGGACGTGAATGAGAGGCTGGATAGAGGGGAGTTTATGGGGCGATTTTGCAAAGTTAAGCTCTTGTGAATGATGGTGCATGCTAAAGATGAGGGATCAATAGGTGAAGCAGGTAGAATAGGTGCACAGTGGGATGCATATTTCTGGTTTCTATTTGAACCCAGTTGGAGACACACCATCATGAGCGAGACCATTTGTTGCAGTAGTGAGTGGATGCATTTCTGTAATAGTGAGTGACGAGTTGGAGTCCCCAGTTGAAGGCATTCTTGAATATAGAAAGATTGCAATTTTCTTATAATCTGAACATGTTGTCCAACCAGGCTAGCTTGTGAAGCACTTGCTGCTCAGAACCTTGGATATACTGCCCTTGCAGAGATTGAAGCTGCTTCACATGGTTTCGGATTGATCTTGACTTTTCCTAGATGACTTAGGTGCAACACATGAAGTATTCTACAAGTGTGACTGCTTACAACTATTAACTTTGGAGTGTGGATGTCTTGATTCTTGATGACCCTTGGCATCATGATGACCTATCATTGGCCTTCTCTTCCCAGTCCGTGAGCTTAAAAGTGACTTTTTTTTTTACATTTGACATATGAAGATTAGGTGGTGGATGAGCAGAAAATTCAAACTCAAAATTATTTCATGGCTGAAGTGCTGGTGATAATGGGTTCCTCTCCTTCCAATTAGAGGCATTTCCATCTGTGCATGATGAATGCATGCTGTCTTCAAAGGAGAGAGCGCATCATGATACCATGATCAATGCATGGGAGTAAAAAGCTGGTATTGCAGAAAAAGATTCTTGGTCTACTTTGGTACACTTGCTGACTGTCTACATTTCATTACTTGATCAGAAGAGGTATGCAATCACTGGAGTAGGTAGAAGATACGGTGTACCTGATTCATTTCCAACTGCCATACTATTAGTGAGGTATGGTCGATTGTGGATATTGTCCATCTTTCATTCATCACTTCATGTTGGATTGTTCCATCAAGTCTCACAGCTGAAGCCTATATAATACTCTCTTCATCTTTTCTCTATGATCATGAATTTCCACTTATTTATCGAGCATTGCTTCATGTCCCCGTTGAGCTGAGAGTCTGTTAGAAGGTCTTGATCTACCGATGTACAATTCAAAATCATGCTATACAAGTGCGAAGAGGAGACATTGAAGGCTATAAAAAGATGTGTGCAAGGGTAGGAACGTACTTAGGATGTGTACAGGTGTATACGTGGGTGAGTAAGAAGGAGAGTGTGAGCTAAAGCAAGGGAGTGGAAGTGAATATGAATGGGTGTGTTTGATTATGTGTGTGAGTGTTTGGGGTATGTGGGTGTGTGAAAAGAATAAGGGAGTGGGAGAAAGAGAGTGAGGTGGTTAGAAGGGATCATTGGGGTTGGACACTTAGTTGTGCCTGTATTTTTTCCCTCTCCTCCAAGGTGACATTGGCATGAAAAAGTGGACTTAGGGGGACCAAGAGCTGACCTAGCATTAGGAAGCCTGGGCAAAATATCATTAAGTATACGCACTTTCCCTTGGACTAAGAGACTAAACATTTTGGTGTGTTTGCCGGGAAGCATATGAACTAGTACATATACAAAGGAAGGATTCCTCGAGGGATAATTATGGGCTCTAGGTAATCCAATTGGACCGATTCCGAGGGATTTGAACAAAATAAAGTCTCGTATAATCACTTTTTCCTTGGGCATTAGAATTAAACAAAACCACTTTAGCCTTACTTCAAGCATTAGTGCTTATCACCAAGTCTCGCAATAAACTCCTTAGTCAAGGGTGAATTATTGACACTACATTATTACCTTCATGCTTGGCTTCTTGGGAACAAAATCCCAAGTATTGTTTTCCTGAAGTGCTTCAACTTCCTCCTCCATGGCTTCTCTCCATTCTTTCTTTTTATTGGCCTCTTCAAATCAAGAAGGTTCTTCTGTCAAAGAATCTTTAGTGATATACACAGAATGCTTGGTGACTAATGATGTGTCATAGCCATATCTTATGGGATTTTTACTCTCCCTTTGAGGTCTCCTGAGTGCTTGATTGGAGGACTCTAGAATGTCTTCAAATTTCTTGAACTTGGTCTTGCCTCTTGACTTCCATGCCTTGAAATTAATTTGCTCTTCATCCTCTAAATTGATACCTTCTAGTAATTGTTGATCTTGGAGTGGGAGTTGTAAAGTCATTTTCCAAATCATAAAGTAACTTGACCTTCCTGCAATCATCTTCAAACCATGAATTATTTTCATCAAACACTACATCCCTACTAACTATAAATCCTTTGTTAGATGGATTACATAGCCTATAAACCTTCTTGTTTTGGTCATAGCCAATGAATATACACTTTTCAACTTTAAGATAAAGCTTCCCTCTAATCTGTGAGGGTATATGTGCATAAGCAATGCACCCAAAGATTTTGTAGTGGTCCAAAGAGGGTCTCCTTCCATTCCATGCTTCATAGGGTGTCATTCCATTGAAGGATTTGGATGGAAGCCTATTCACCAAGTATGTGGCTGTGTAAACAGCCTCTGTCTGTAGGTAGTTGGGTAGTTTCTTCTCATTCAACATTGATCTTGCAACCTCTATTATCAACCTGTTCCTTCTCTCTACCACTCCATTTAGTTCAGGTTTATATCTTGTTCTGACTTCTCTTTTTATACCTCTGTTGTGTAAGAATGAATCAAAATCATGTGAGAAATACTCACCACCTCCATCAGATCTAATCCTCTTCAAGCTTCTACCTGTTTGGTTCTCAACCAATGCCAAACACTTTTTTAAACATGTAGATACTTCATCCTTATGCTTCATGAAGTAAAGAATTGTCCATCTACTGTAATCATCTATAAATGAAACATAGTACCTTGAACCTGAGATTGATGGATCTTTGCTAGGACCCCACACATCATTGTGTACTAGCTCCAAGTAGTCTTCATACATGTACCCCTTTCTGTTGAATGGTCGCCTGTGAGCTTTGCCAAATTGACATGCTCCACACTTGTATATTATGTGTTTCTTGGACACAATTGGAATGCTAGGCACACTCTGATCCCTGCATATTTGCTTTAGTGTTCTTTCACCTATATGACCTAGCCTTTTGTGCCATACCTCTAGTTCACATAGATTTTGATCTTTGTAATTGAAAAGTGCTATATTTCTGGTGTCTTTGATCTGAAATGTAAAGAGTCTACTGGATTTCTCACCTTTTGCAATCCTCTTGAAGCCTTTTTGAGGGTCTTCCACATATGCTCCATGCCTTGTGAATCTAACCTGTAAGCCTTTCTCAACAATTTGTCCAACACTGATTAGGTGTTTTGTTATGGTTGGTACATATAAAACCCTACTTAAGAGGTTCATGTTACCATCAGAAGCTTTTACATTTCCAATTTTCTTGACAGGGTGTGTAGTGTCATCACTTGTCTGTACTTCATGCTTCCCTTATGGTTCTTCAAGATCAGATAACAATGCTACATTTCTAGCCAGATGATTGGAGCAATGAGAATCAATATAAAAATTCTCATCATCTTTACCTTGCTTGGATGTCATGTTCATGATGAGTAGAGAATCCTCTTGGTCTTGTTTGTAGTTGTTATAATCTCTTCTTCCTCTGAAACCTCCTTGATAATTTTTGTTGTTGTAGCCTTGGTTGTAGTTATGGTTGTAATTCTTCCTCCATTGTTGAATACGCATCTGGATTGTCCATAGCTCCCTCTATGGAAGCCTCTTCCCCTTTGATTCCTTGTGTTCTTGAAGCATTCTATTGTAGTGTGGTTTCTAAGGCCACAGATGTTACAAGCTAGAGTATTGTAGGATCTTCCCCTGCCTTTCTTTCCTCCTCTGCCCCTTTGTCTAGTACCTCTTCCTCTACTTGTGTAGTTAACTTGAGAGGTACTAGCCTCTTCTTCATTCTTTTTGCTTTTACCCTTATATTGAATCTATGATGCTGTAAAACACGACAAATGATCAATCATACACTGAGAACAAGCTCTAAGAAGTTATATTGAATCTATAATGCTTTAAAACATGATAAATGATCAATCATACACTGAGAACAAGCTCTAAGAAGATCATTGTACTGATGTAGTCATGGCAGAGAAGTGAAGTAAAGATGTAATGAAAATGTATGTATTAGATCACATAGAAAGACAATGTCATTGGCAATAATTCATTACACAATGTGATGAAAGTGATTGAGCTATGGAGTGAGCTCTCAAATCACAATGTATTCCTCTCAATTTGATCTCCTAGTAGAGGCATATCCATGTGTGTCTTTTTTATCTATTTTTCTAGTCTAATTTGAAGCCAATCTTTCCAATTCAAATTCAAAAGTCCACCTAAAAGTAAATCCTAAACTATAGGATATATTCTCTTATCAATCAACTATGAGATTTGATGCTTCCTAACTTCCTCGTGGTAGTAAGATTCTTTTACAAAGGCAAATATAATTTATTTCACAAGGGATTGATCATATATGGCTCCATGAGAAATGTTGTCAGGATCTTACTCATGCGCATACAGAGATTACGGACACAGAAAATGTTGGAGCAAACCAATCACAAATTGGTGATTATACAGATCTTGGAGAATGCTTATGGTCAGAATGAAGCAAAGAAAGACACTTGTAAAGTGAAGAAGAATTCAGGATGATGTCTTGTACACATATGTACATATAAGTGAAGAATCTTGTAAGCTAAGTATAGTTAAACCTTTAGGATGATAAGGAGTAGAGTCATAGACGCGAGGTGAGTCTAAAGTCGTGTATATATAAGATAATTATGACAAGAAATGTATGAGAGAAAGTAGTAGAGTCATTTTGTAGATGACAATTTTCAGGAAGATGTGTAGAGAGTTTTTTCTCAGAAAATAGCGACGGGTTTTTCTCTGAGTGCTCTCTGTCTGATCATGTGGATCAGAAATCCTTTTGTACACATCTAATTGAGAAGCTAATGAAGCTATGTCTAGAGTTTCAGAATCTAATTCTTCTCCTACTGTGAGAATGATCATTAGGAACATTCATATGTAGAATATGAGAACTGAAGCCTGAAAGTAGCGCACTTTTCCGTCTCAGTATTTTGATCAGATCTGAGTGTATACTGTAAAGTTTTTGATGAGTGAGCACTTAAAATTTAAGTTAGAAGATAAGGAAGCTATGGCTAAAAGCATTTAGCAAAACGGGTTTCAGATTGGGAGAAATCAAGTTAAGAAGTTGACTATGTCGAAGGCGCAACTTCTGAGAGTCATTTTTCTGACATGTATTGGATCTTAATGATCAAATTAAACTTTTGGTGATTAGTTTTGAGAACTAATGACTAGTATGATTGCGCAAAGGTATTGCTAATACTTGTGCATCATTTACTTGAAGAAATTTGAAGATTTGTGCAGGTAAAGAAGTCGATATCTGAAGCAGACTTTCTGAAGTTGACACTTCTTCACTCAAAGAAGTGTTGCTTGAAGTTTTTGGTAAAGAAGAACATTGTTTGTGTGAAGTTTGGTTTATAACTGACATAGAAGTGTTCTTAAGTCAGTATAGATCAAACCTTTGGAGATTAAGAGGTCTCCAACAGTGGTATCAGAGCTAAAGGTGAAGTACAAGAGAAGAAAAGATAATTGAAGTTCCGACTGGTGCAGATATTGAAGATCTTCCAAATCAAAGGAGGACAAGGACAAATTATTGAAGATAACTTGCAGAAGTTCATAGTACAAGTTCGAAAGAATCAAGAAGGATAAAAGCTTATATCAAAGGTACACTTTCTCCTCATAAACCATAGTAATTGCAGATACAGAAAGTCAAGGATGGGAGAAAGCTTGCAGATTGATAAGCTAGATAGGGAGAACTATCCAGCATGGTCCATGAGGATGGAAGCACATCTCATGAGCAAAGACCTTATAGCATTTATTACAGGAGATGAAGAAAAACCTGAATTTGCAGATCCTAGTATTCCTACTAGGGAAGAGCTTGCAATGTTGAAGACTTGGATGAGAAAGGATGTTCAAGCAAGGAGTATCATCTACATGGCTGTAAATGATTATCTTCTACCTCACATCAGAGGTTTGGAAAGTGCTACAGATGTTTGGAATGCCTTGGAAGAGCATTTCCAAAATACAACTAAGTCAAGGAAGTCCTCACTATGGGCTGAGTTCACAACCTTCAAGAAGAAGAGCTCACAATCAATTTCAGATTATGTGGCAAGGATGAAAGATATTGCAGATAGCTTGGGAGCAGTGGATGAAGACATTGAAGAGGAAAAGTTGGTAAGACAAATACTTACAGGTTTGAGAGGAGATGAGAAGTGGAAGCCTTTTATATTGTCCATAGAGTTGTCACTTGATCACTTTACTCCTGATCTTAATCAATTGCTAGGACACATGCTAACTTTTGAGCAGGATCTTAAAGGAGACAATGATAGAAGTACAAGTCAAGCTATGTACTCCAAGGACAAGAAAAAGAATGGCAAGGGAAAGCAATCAAATGATGATGAAGGGAATTCAAATCAAGCTAACTTTACAAAAGGGAAGATGAACTTCAGAGGTAAAGGAAGAGGAGGTAAGAACAAAGATAATGCTAAAGCTTGTTGGATTTGTGGCAGAACAAATCATTTGGCAAATGATTGTTGGTATAACAATCAAAATGGTGGAAGCAATAATCAGAATTATAGTCAAAGAGGTAGAGGAGGCAGAAACCAAAGAGGCAATTTTAGAGGAAGAGGTGGTAGGACATCATAGGAGGTGGAAGAAACTTCCAATCTCAGTCCTACAACAACAATTATTACAATTATGCATCAGATCAGAAGGATGACATGACTCTTATCTTGAATGCAACTCATGAATCAATGGGAGAAGATCAAAGAGTATTTTATATTGACTCAGGGTGTAGCAACCATCTGAGTGGGAATCTATCTTTGATGACTGATATGGAAGCAAAGGTGAATGGACATACAGTTCAGACAGGTGACAATACCAAACATAAAGTGGAGAGCATTGGATCAGTGAAGACAAAGAGTGGAAGTACACTTCTGAGCAAGGTACTTTATGTTCCTACTATTCCTAAAAATTTGATAAGTGTAGGGCAAATTGTGGAGAAAGGATATGAGGTAAGATTCACAAATGATGGTGTTTATGTACAAGATCCAAATCAGGGATATAGAAACATAATTGCAGGTAAAAAGGAAGGAAGATTGTTCACTCTCAAAGTCCAAGGTAATGTGGGACATGCATTATTTACCTATGGAAGTCAAAAGGTATCTGAATTAGACCTATGGCATAAAAGGTTAGGTCATTTCAATGAGAGAGCTATAAAGGAGATGTCAAAGAATCAGGTGGTGCTTGGATTGCCAAATATTGAAGGGCAACATATGGTGTACAAGTGTGAAGCTTGTCAATTAGGTAAAGCACATAAGAGTTCTTATAACAAATCAGGGTACAAGCATTCAAGTATGCTTGAATTGGTTCATACAGATGTATGGGGTCCCTCAAGGGACTATAGCATAAATGGATCCAGATATTATGTGTTGTTTGTTGATGATGCAACCAGGTGGATTACTTTGTATGTAATCAAGGATAAATCAGAAGTTTTCAAGACATTCAAACATTTTCATGCTTATGCAGAAAGGATCACAGGGCAAAAGCTCAAGAGGTTGAGATCAGATGGAGGGGGAGAGTATTTCTCTAAAGAGTTTGATGATTATTTGTGGAATGCAGGTATCAAAAGAGAAGTAACTTGCAGGTACTCTCCTCAACAAAATGGAGTAGCAGAAAGGAGGAATAGGACTCTTGTAGAGTTTGCAAGAGCCATGATGAAGGAAAAGAATTGTCCAAATTACTTATGGGCAGAAGCCATTAACACTGCAACATACCTTGTGAATAGGTTGCCTTGCAAAGCTTTGGATGGAGGAACCCCTTATGAAGCATGGTGGGGTAAGAAGCCTAGTCTTGATCATTGTAAAGTATTTGGATGTATTGCATATGCTTATGTTCCTTCACAATTAAGACATAAGCTAGAACCAAAAGCAGAGAAGTATGTGTTTATTGGATATGATGATAGACAGATGGGTTACAGGTTGTGGAGTCCATCCACAAAGCAATTTCTTGTTACTAAAGATGTGACATTTGATGAGCAAAACACATGGTATACAGGATCAACAAATGATTTTGCAGGTGTTGAAGAAATACAAAGAAAAGGAAAGGCAAAGGTAAAAGTATGTGAAGAAATTGTTGATGAAATTGAATCAAGAAGTAGATTGCAGGATCATGTAGAAGAAGGGCCAAGATTTGATCCAGAGTCAAATGAGGCTGAAACTTCAAGAAGTGCAGAAATCAGAAGATCTACAAGGGAAAGGAAAGAACCTATAAGGTATAGTTATGATACATCTTTCCTAACAACAAAAGATTATGCATACATTGTGAAGACAGAAGAAGATCCAACTACTTATGAAGAAGCCAAAGGTAAACAGAATTGGGAGAAGGCAATGCAGGAAGAGTATGATGCTCTACTTGAAAATGAAACTTGGGAATTAGTACCAAGACCAAAGAATCAGAAGGTCATTGGATGCAAGTGGGTATATAAAACAAAGAGGTTTGCAGATGGTAAGGTGTCTAGATATAAGGCTAGACTTGTGGTCAAAGGTTATGCCCAAACTTATGGGGTAGATTATGATGAAACCTTTAGTCCTGTTGCTAAGATGTCTACAATTAGGACATTGATTGCTATTGCTGCTTGCAAGGGATGGAAATTATCACAATTGGATGTGAAAAATGCATTTTTAAATGGATACATTGCAGATGAAGTATATATGGAGAAACCAGAAGGCTTCATGGAATCAATTGGATCAGATTATGTGTGTAAGCTCAAGAGAGCTTTATATGGGTTGAAGCAAGCCCCAAGAGCTTGGAATTACAGATTGGTCAAGTTCTTGAATGAATGTGGATTTCAAGCATCAAAGGCAGATAGTAGCTTGCTAGTGAAGGCAAGTGAAAATGGATACATTTATATGTGCATTTATGTTGATGATATTATTGTTAAAGGAACAGATGCTCAAGGAATCAATGAACTCAAAAGACAAATAGAGAAGGAGTTTAAGATAAGTGATTTGGGAAACTTATCTTATTTTCTAGGAATGCAGATTGTGTATACTCAACATGGAGTATATGTTTCACAAGAGAGATATTTGAAGAATCTTCTAGTCAAGTTTAACATGGAAGATTGCAAGACCTCAACCACTCCATTGGAGGTAAATCATAAATTAAGCAGGTATGGAGGTGAAGAATTCAATGACATGAAGAAATATCAGAGTTTGGTAGGTAGTTTAATCTATGCTACCTTGACAAGGCCAGATCTATCATATGCAGTAGGTGTGTTGTCACAATTTATGCATTGTCCAAAGAAGACTCATTGGATTGCAGCCCAAAGGGTACTCAGATATATCAAAGGAACCCTAAGTGAAGGTTTGTATTATGGTTTCACTTCTGACACAAGAATCAAAGTGTTTAGTGATGCAGATTGGGCAGGTGACTCAGATGATAGAAGGTCTACTCATGGGTATCTCTGTTATGTTGGAGATAAGCTAGTTTCTTGGTGTTCAAAGAAGCAACATACAGTTGCTTTATCATCCACAGAAGCTGAGTATAAGGGAATGGTAGAAGCTGCAAAAGAAGTCATATGGTTGAAGACCTTGATGAAAAGTTTTGAGACTGATCATAGTATTCCAATAATTTTTGGAGATAATATGAGTTCTTTGTATTTGGCAGCTAACCCTGTTTTTCATGCCAGGACTAAGCATATAGAGATTCAGTATCATTTCTTGAGGGAAAAGGTACTTGATAAAGAGATTGAAGTGATGTACACTCCAACAAAAGAACAGGTGGCAGATATGATGACAAAAAGTTTGGATGGACCTAAGCTACAGAGATTCAAGGAGATGGCAGGAGTGAAGAAGAATAGAATAATCACAATTAGTGATTGAGGGGGAGCTGTTGGAGCAAACCAATCACAAATTGGTGATTATACAGATCTTGGAGAATGCTTATGGTCAGAATGAAGCAAAGAAAGACACTTGTAAAGTGAAGAAGAATTCAGGATGATGTCTTGTACACATATGTACATATAAGTGAAGAATCTTGTAAGCTAAGTATAGTTAAACCTTTAGGATGATAAGGAGTAGAGTCATAGACGTGAGGTGAGTCTAAAGTCGTGTATATATAAGATAATTATGACAAGAAATGTATGAGAGAAAGTAGTAGAGTCATTTTGTAGATGACAATTTTCAGGAAGATGTGTAGAGAGTTTTTTCTCAGAAAATAGCGACGGGTTTTTCTCTGAGTGCTCTCTGTCTGATCATGTGGATCAGAAATCCTTTTGTACACATCTAATTGAGAAGCTAATGAAGCTATGTCTAGAGTTTCAGAATCTAATTCTTCTCCTACTCTGAGAATGATCATTAGGAACATTCATATGTAGAATATGAGAACTGAAGCCTGAAAGTAGCGCACTTTTCCGTCTCAGTATTTTGATCAGATCTGAGTGTATACTGTAAAGTTTTTGATGAGTGAGCACTTAAAATTTAAGTTAGAAGATAAGGAAGCTATGGCTAAAAGCATTTAGCAAAACGGGTTTCACATTGGGAGAAATCAAGTTAAGAAGTTGACTATGTCGAAGGCGCAACTTCTGAGAGTCATTTTTCTGACATGTATTGGATCTTAATGATCAAATTAAACTTTTGGTGATTAGTTTTGAGAACTAATGACTAGTATGATTGCGCAAAGGTATTGCTAATACTTGTGCATCATTTACTTGAAGAAATTTGAAGATTTGTGCAGGTAAAGAAGTCGATATCTGAAGCAGACTTTCTGAAGTTGACACTTCTTCACTCAGAGAAGTGTTGCTTGAAGTTTTTGGTAAAGAAGAACATTGTTTGTGTGAAGTTTGGTTTATAACTGACATAGAAGTGTTCTTAAGTCAGTATAGATCAAACCTTTGGAGATTAAGAGGTCTCCAACAGAAAACACACAGAGAATAGACGCAACAAGAGACGAGACACAACGCAGTATTGGGTGCAATCTCCCCCCACGCACTCTGTTTCGACAGTCCACAGAGTGCATGTATTTATAGGACTTTTGATTACGTCGAAAAGAGTGGTTACAAGAGGGCGGCTTCGAAAAGCAGGCGTAAAACTAAAAGTTGATAATTTTTACAGAAAGCCATTGCTTTCAATAACAGAAACTGTGGTCTACAACGACCCTTATTCTAATCATTACTTTTCTAACAATAGAACCTTGTTTATTTACAAAATAAATAATAATATTCGGATTATTGATGTCCGCCCTTTCACGCCTTGCACGCTCCTCACGAACCTTCAGCTGCTATATCAAAAACATCAAAAACATATTAATACATTAATAATTTAACATTTTAACAATGCCTTGTTCAATAATATACAACATGCCTCTCAGTTGACAAGCAACTGACCTCAGTTGATAAAATAATTCAACACTCTAACAATGATAATGCAGTGTTCAACATATTCCATATTACTGTTACAATCCAACAATGCATTGGCCAACATATTTCATGTTACAATCCAACAATGCATTGGCATTCGATATTTCAATCCAACAATGCATTGGCTAACATATTCTATGTTACAATTCAACAATGCATTGGCTATTCCATATTTCAATCCAACAATGCATTGGCCAACATATTCCATATTGCAATCCAACAATGCATTGTTCAACATTTTCCATAAGGTATAACATGCCCCTCAGTTGAACAAGCAACTGACCTAAGGTGATAAAAGAATAAACATGGATGGCCAGTCACATGTTGCATCACTGAATAAAGAAAATAGGCATGTGCCATGTAAAAATACATGCATGGACATGTTCATGGAGCTGTTACATTAATGTGTTTGTGTATGATATGCAGAAATTAAGTGGTCATAATGAGGTGTTAATTGTGTTTTATGTATCCATTGACATTCTTCAATAGAGTGATTTTTGTACTTAACCAAATATCGATGATATTGAGTACCTGTGCGTGTAGTAGTGACATCATGATCAATGATTTTCTCAGGAACTAAGATTTCAGATTGTTCTTCAATTAAAGGAGGATCATCAAGAAGTGGAGCAAGTGGTAAAGTTCCTTTAAAGGGTTTAAGTAAGCTAATATGAAAAGAATTATGTATAGTCCAATGGGATGGTCATTTTGCATCAGAACAGCACCTATTCCTGAACCGCTAGCATCAGTAACAACATGAAAGGGTTGTGAGAAATCAGGTAATTGTAAAACAGGTGCATGTGAAAGTGCATGTTTAAGTTTGTCAAAGGACTGTTGTTGGGTAAATCCCCATGCAAATTTTATTTTCTTTTTTAACAACAAAGTAAGAGGCAATGCTAAATAAGAAAAATTTCGAACAAACTTGCTATAGAAACTAGCCAACCCAAGAAAAGAACGAACATCATTGACTGATTGTGGTGTAGGCCATTCTATGATAACTCTAATCTTTTTCGGATCCACATGCACACCTTCACTTGAAATAATATGTCCTAAATATTCTAGCTTACGCTGAAGAAAATAACTCTTTTCAGGATTAGCATAAAGTGTGTTTTCTCGTAACAAATGAAAAACTGTTTCAAGATGCTTTTCATGTTCACTATCATTCTTACTGTAAACAAGTATGTCATCAAAGAATACAAGAACAAAAGCTTGGTAATCAAGAAAAATATTATTCATCATTCGCGCAAATGTAGCAGGGGCATTAGTAAGTCCAAAGGGCATTACCATAAATTCATAATGGCCATTTTGAGTTCTAAATGCAGTCTTAAAAATATCACTTTGTGTCATACGAATCTGATGGTAACCCGATTTAAGATCAATTTTACTAAAGACACGAGCTCCTCGTAACTTATCTAAGAGATCATCTATTCGAGGAATAGGGTATCTATTCTTGATCGTGATCTTGTTAAGGGCTCTATAATCAATGCACATTCGATAAGTTTTATTCTTCTTCTCTACTAAGAGAACGGGTGCTCCAAATGGGGAAGAACTAAGCCTTATAAGTCCTTTTTGTAGTAGGTCTTTTACTTGATTTTCTATTTCCTTTTGATGTAATGGGCCATGTCTATAAGGTGCTTTATGAGGAGGAGAACTACCAGGGACTAAGTCTATGCTATGGTCAAAGGATCCTCGAGATGGTGGTAGTTCAGAGGGATATTCAGACATAAAACAATCCTTATAAGTACTCATGAAAGGTTCATATGCATCTGAAAGTGTATGAGTATAATCATTGATGACATTAACAAAAACAATGCATGAGTTAAATCCTTTCCTAAATGCACGCTTTGCTTGAGTGTGACTAATCAATGGAAATGGCTGGAAATCATGCCGTGCAGACAAAGTAATGATTTGACCTTTGAAAACAAACTTAAAGGTATGAGTATGGTAGTCAATACGTGGGTTATAATGGTGACGAAAAGGCATACCTAGTATAACATCATAAGATTGCAAAGGTGCAATTAAAAATGTTCGTGAGTCAACATAAGCACCTATGCTAATCGTAACATCTTGCACTTCTCGTGTTACATTATAACGACTACCTTGAAATGCAGCTTTCACTTTATACAAAGAAGGAAACGTTTGTAATTTAAGTTCTTGTACTAATAAATGTGAAATGAAGTCATGTGAACTACCATCGTCATGTAGAATTTTAACTAGTTTGTTATTTATTGTACCCTGCATGCAAAGAAGAGAGTGTAGAGAGATATCGTTACCCAAGGTACTTAAGTCCTTCTCCAGTGATTCCTCTGTCCAAACAGGAGGAATTTCTTCATTATAGACCTCCATGTTATGCAATCGAGTTGTAGCCTCTTTCATATGAAGAGGTGGCAATCTGCACCTTATTTTTGTATGTCCAGGTTTACCACAATTCCAGCAGGTAATTCGTGGTCGCTTCTGTTGGGCATTCACTGCTGAAGTTTGAAAGGTAGGTGGTTTGGTTGGTTGGAGAGATGAAGCAACGGGTGAAGTTGAGTAATTGGATTGTAGAGGTCGAGGAAAGCTAGGGTAAGATGGGGCATTAAAATTACGCTTCATAGGAAATGAAGGTTTAACAGGAAATGGTCGTGGACGTGGTTGTTGTAGACGGAGTGACTTGGTTATGGACTGGAATTCTTTTTCTGTATCATAAGCAAAAGATATAGCCTCGTTGAGGGTTGTAGGTCGTAGGGTGTGAAGCTTGGCTTGGATACCCACTTCCAAACCATCTTCGTATTTCTGCTGCAAGATATCCTCTGATACATCTTCAAGCATTCGCACAAGTAGTAAATTTTGCCAGAACCGCTCTGTGTAGGTAGTAACCGTATCACCCTCCTTCCATGTAAGGGTCGTCCATGCACGTCGAACATGCAAATGGTATTGAGGAGGAAGAAATGAATCCTTCACGTTTTCTTGAAAAGCCTTCCAAGTTGTTGGACGCTCCGTACTGTGCTGCAGGACATTCCACCAGAGTTGTGCTTTACCTACTAAATAGTTAGTGGCAAATTTAACTTTTTCACTTTCACCATACATTTCATCGGTATAAAAATCATCAAACTGCGACAACCAAGAAAGTACTAAAGGCCCATCCTTTCGGCCATCAAATCGTAGAAACTGGTAGTTTCTATTACCAATCTTTGAATGAGTAACATCAGATTGGGCAGACACAATAGCTTTTACTACTCTCGTAAGGTTGTCTTCCTCAGCTTGCATCTTTTGGAGGATTTCATCACGTTGTTGGATCTCGTTCTGAGCTCCTTGAAGCTCATGCCGCAAGAGCTCTAGTTGTTGTTCAAGTGTTGCCGCAGGTAGAGGTGAATTACTGTAATCCTCCATGGTGCTCTTGGACCCTTGCTCTCAACCTTGGTGTATTGAACCTTCTCGTTTGCAACCTTGGTGTCTCGATCCCGTGTTCTCAACCTTGCTTGGTATCTTGAACACTCAATCAAGTGCCACCAAAATATGACCAAGGATTTCACCCTTGCAAGCTACCTCATTGGAAAGTTCGTTCCGAGAGCTTTCCAACGGTATATTACACGCCTCAATCCGACCTACGGATTGAAAGTTACACTTGATTCTTTGTTGGGTCCATCCTGGAAATTGCCGCGAGCGCCTTGCACAAGTACCAAAGAAAGAGAGAGAGAGACTTGAGTACAACTCCAAGAGATGGTGGAGTGGTCAAAGTACATCCCTTGAAAGTAGGAGGCTGTGGGTTCAAATCCTCCTACCTTAGGGACTCTAAACCTCTCTATTACCACTCAAAAATTAAAATTGTCTCGCGCGTAGCCAACGGCTGCCAAGGGAGCCTTGGGTGCCAATGTTGCCAATGTATTGCCTAAGCTCTTTGCCTTAGTCGATGCCTTGGAGTAAGCTGAAGGAGAAGACGTAGGTGAAGACGTAGGTTCTGGATTAGAAACAGAAACAGAAACAGAAACAGAAACCGAAATCGAAACAGGAAACGGAAACGGAAACGGAAACGGAATCGCGAACAGAGAATAGAGCCCTTCGTATTGACGCGTGCAAAGCTCTGATACCACTGTTGTCAGGATCTTACTCACGCGCATACAGAGATTACGGACACAGTAAACACACAGAGAATAGACGCAACAAGAGACGAGACACAACGCAGTATTGGGTGCAATCTCCCCCCACGCACTCTGTTTCGACAGTCCACAGAGTGCATGTATTTATAGGACTTTTGATTACGTCGAAAAGAGTGGTTACAAGAGGGCGGCTTCGAAAAGCAGGCGTGAAACTAAAAGTTGATAACTTTTACAGAAAGCCATTGCTTTCAATAACAGAAACTGTGGTCTACAACGACCCTTATTCTAATCATTACTTTTCTAACAATAGAACCTTGTTTATTTACAAAATAAATAATAATTATTCGGATTATTGATGTCCGCCCTTTCACGCCTTGCACGCTCCTCACGAACCTTCAGCTGTTATATCAAAAACATCAAAAACATATTAATACATTAATAATTTAACATTTTAACAATGCCTTGTTCAATAATATACAACAAGAAATATGCTAATTATCCAAGTATGTGGGCTTGGATTCTCTTGCATCAACATTATTGGAATAAACCATTCCATATCCATGTAGATGCTTCTAATTATGATATTGGCTACATTCTAGAGGAACCCATAGATGAAGGCAATGTGGATTTCCACATTGCTTATGCAAATAGAGAACTCATAACAGCTAAATGCAACCACACTACTATTGAGAGAGAGGGTCTTAGTATGGTCTATGCAAGAACGAATTTTAGACACTATCTATTGGCACATAAATTTAAGATATTTGTAGACCACAAAGATTTATTATGTATTATCAAAAAGGCTTGCACTACTACCAAATAAGTAAGATGGTTCCTCTTATTTGATGCAATATGATTTTGGGGTGGTAGTCAAAAAGGGCAACACACATTTGATTATCTATCAAGAATTAAAATTGCTAAGTTATAACCCTCAAGAGGCAATGAATGATGTTTTGTGACACCTATGTAGAAACAATACCTAAATGTGTTGAGCAAACAATTTTGTCCTATCTTATGGGCCAGTCCACCCCTACAAGATATTTGGCACTCATCTTGAAGAAATGACTATACAAAAACAAAGAGATCTTTATGAAGAGAGGCATGATTATGCTCTTATTAGCAACATGCTTTAAAAAAGAGGCAAGGGTAACTTCTTATGCCTTTGTGTACACAAAGATGACTATCTACCACTTTTGGAAGCCACACATTGTTGATATATTTTGGTAGTGATGTGTGTGAACACACTAGGACCGTTGAGGCACTTTTCTCCCTCTTTAGGAGGTTTTTTCCCCCAGCTTGTATATATGCCTATAACCCTAATGGGTTACTTATCTTTGTCCATTCTCTTGGTAATACATGCAATATTGTGTTGTGTTGCAAGCTTCTTCTTCTTCTTCCTTGTGTTGTTTGTGTGCTTCCACAGACCTCAAACTCCAACAATTGGTATCAAATTAGGTCACCACTTCATTTATGGCATCGTCCTCAAGTCAGAGCCTCAAAATTGCACGAAAATTGGTGAGCTTGTTTTGGCCTCCAAATGCACTATTGCATCACTTGTGCATGCAATTTTGTCTCTTTGTGCCAAACATATATATAGGTTTTGGTTCGTCGGTATAAGCTTCTCAAAGTCTGCTACAAATTTAGCAAAAGTTGATTGGGTAGTTCTGTTCAACTTTTTAAGATATAATAATTTTTTTTTGCATCATGGTATATTACTCAGTGGTTGTGGCTAAAAGTAGTGATGTATTCTGTATGTTGGATGTTGAGGATAATTTGGATGTTGAGGATAAGTTGGATGGTACCAATCACCCATTATGGGGCATATATGATGCCTCATGTATTGGTCACAAAAGGACTATGGAATATTGTGAAGGGTGTTGAAAAACGTCCTACTACATCTGCAAATATAGTTACTGAAGGTGATCGATATGACATTGAAGATGATGATGTTTAGGTTTCTCTTCATGTTGCGGTTCCTATTGCACCTACTGTAGAGCAACTTCATTGGGATGGAAAAGATGCTCATGCACATGCATTGATAGCCTTTTCTGTCAAACATGCCATTATTCCTCACATTCGCTCTTGTAAAATATTAAAGGATGCTAGGGATACACTTAGGATGTTATACCGAGCAAAGAATGAGGGTTGTGTTGCTTACCACTGAAAACAATTGGAGAGTGAGCACATGAATGAATGAGATTCCATGGATAGTTTTTTGACAAAGATCAAAGATTTGAAGGAGTAATTGATTTCTACTGATGAAGTCTTGCCAGAGAGTTCACTTGTGTAGTTGTTCTAAATGGTCTTCTAGATTTATATTAGATTTTGGCTTGTACTCTTTGATTGATGATGAAAGGAAATCCAAATGCCTTAAAATTTGAGGAATTAGTTTTTGTTTTGTTGTAGAAAGATCACTTTGGGAAAAATAGGTCCATTATGCTTGTTGTAGATCAAACGTTTCTTGGCTAGTCAGAAGGGCAAACGTAAATGGAGCTCATCTACTAGTAGTCAAAAATATACTAATTCTGCACAATCAAAGAACGATGACAAAGATGAGAAGAAAACAAAAAATCAGAATTTTTTTTGCAAATACTATAAATGAAATGATCATGTCATAAGGAGTTTTCCAAAACTGGTTGCAAAAGAGGAAAAGAAAAAAGAGGCTAGAATGGTCGTTGTAGAGTCCTCTACACCCAAATCAGAGTTTGCAAATCTTGTGCAGAATGAAGAATGGGCATTTACTATTGTTTACAGTTATGACCCATCTTCTCATGAAAAGTGTATGTTTGTAGTAGACTCAAATGTTTGTTACTTTGATAGTGGGGCAACCAAACATATTACCTCGTAGCACAATTTCTTCACTTCACTTGAGTTTGTCCCTATAGGGAATCTTGTCACATGTGCCAATAACTCCTCTTATCCTATCATGGGAGTTGGTAAGATCATTCTAATTACTATTGATGTTAGTTCTTTTACATTGTCAGATGCTTTATTTGTGCCATGGATCAAGAAAAATCTGTTATCAGTTTTAGCATTAGCAAAGATCGGCTTGATTGTGAAGTTTATTGATGATAGATGTATAGTTCATGATCTATCAAATAGCAATGTCATTATTGCTTCTGGTATTTTATGTCATGGGCTTTATAAGCTCATAGATTATGCAAAATATTTGAGTGATTCAGCATGTGCAATTCAAGATTCTTAGGCTATGTCAAATGCAAAGTTTTGGCATGCACACTTTGGTCATCTAAATTTTGCTAGTTTTCTATGCCTGTAGAAATATTAAGCGGTGCCCTCTCTACCGAAACTTGAGGCACCTGGTAAACATGTCTATGATGATTGTATTTTGGGAAAAAATCAGCATGCCTCCTTCCCAAAAGATGGTTCAGTATGAGCTCCTCAAAAATTATAGCTTGTTCATAGTGATGTTTGTGGTCCTATGCAAATACCTTTATTTGGTAACGACCTTTATGTTGTGACTTTCATTGATGATTTTTCTAGGCATGCATGGGTATATCCATTGAAAACAAAGTCCAAAGTGTTTATGTGCTTCAAACAATTTCAAGTTTTGGTTGAAAATCTATCAGCATGTAAAATGAGCACCCTCCGTTTTGATCAAGGGGGGAATATATGTCTTCTAGTTTTATTTCATTTTTGGCTGAACGTGGGATAAAACATTCGTGTACAGTGTCGTACACACCGCAACAGAATGGAGTTGCAAAAAGGAAGAACAAGTCACTCATGGAGATGGCGAGATGTATGGTCAAGATTCAAGCTTTACCACATAGTTTCTAGCTTGAGGCTATTATGTGTGTAGCATATGTACTCAAGAGGTGTCCCACTAAAGCATTGTAGTATTTCACTCCATATGAGGCTTGGCATGGTTGCAAGCCATCTGTTTCTTGCTTACGTATCTTCGGTTGTCTAGCATATGCATTAGTGCTTGAACAATAACGCAGGAAATTGGATGATAAAGTAGTGAAATGTATTTTTGTTGGATAAAGTTCTAAAAGCAAAAGGCTATCATCTATATCATCCACATACTAAATGCATTTTGGTTAGCTATGATGTTGTTTTTATGCAAGATGCAATTCAGCCATTACTTTCATGTATTAAGGAGACATCAGTTAGCTCCAAAGATGTGTATGAAACTTTGCTACCTCTTTTTACAGGTGGATAGTCTAGTGCTAGTCCAAATGAGGCAATTTCTCAGCCTTCATAGATTCCACATGATGATGCACATCATTCCATTTCTGATGCAAATTTACATGATGCACTTGCGAGATAGAAAATTATGTGCACCCATTTCATATTGTACTCATTCAAGCTCTCATAGTGCTTCTTTTACATCAGATTGCTATGCTATAGCTACCTCTAGTCTTTGGGATGATAATGAGCTTGTTTCATTTGATGAACCACAAAATTTAGAAAATTGGATGGTTGTTATGCATTCAGAATGTGATGTTATCATGAAGAATGGTGCCTAGTCTTTCTGTGACTTGCCTCCTAGCAAAAAGGTCATTGCACTAAGTGGGTATACAAGCTGAAGTGTAAGCCTGATGGAACACTTGATAGGCATAAGGTTGGGCTTGTTGCAAAAGCTTATGCTCAAGAAAGAGGCATTGATTTTGATGAGACCTTTGCTCCTGCATGCCGAATGACTATTGTTCATAGCATATGTGCACTTGCAGCTCATTATGGTTGGAATGTGCATCAGTTGGACATTGAAATTGCATTTTTGAATGGTGAAAGGGTAGAAAACAAAGTGTTTTGTGTAGAAAGGGCATGAAAACAAAGTGTGCATGTTGAAAAAGGTATTATATGGTTTGAAGCAAGCACCATGTGCTTGGTATGAAAAGATACATGCCTTCTTGATTGCACATGGTTTTGAGAAGAGTCCAACTGCGAGCACCTTATAACACTAAGTCATAACAAACGAGAGCAAAGACATGTTCTCTTTTTTATTTGAGAAGAAATGCACAAGATGTTGCAAAAAGGATCATTTTTGTATCGCACAGTGAAAAACATTATTTCTTATTCAATTAGTACCATGAAAAACTGCCATTTTGATGCATCAGACTCACAAAGTAGCTAGGTAAATTATATTCAATGCCGAAAAAGTCCATCTAATGATCATGTACCTCATGTCAGAGCTTCTGTTGGAAGTGATGGCTGGATGCAATCAGGAGATCAAGTTGGTGCTGCTAGACCTGCTTCACACCTGCCCTCCTTTTTCTTCAGATATGCTTAGGAGACTCCTTGAACTTCCAAATGACACCAAGAAACTATATATGTGCTTTACAAATCAATTGTGTAATGATCAAATCAAAACAGATGATTTTGAATCTTCACAATTCCAAAAAACTTTCTATTCCTGTAATGATACCTGCTCAGTCTTAAGCTTAGTGTGTCCAGCACACTTACAATTGGATTAATTCCTTCTGGAAGTATTAAATTAACTTAACAAGCTACCGTTAGCAAGTTAAATCACTCCAATTAATGAACTATGCACTGAGAATGATCTTTAGCAAAATCAGAGACACCCCCGACTTTTTAGGAACTACACAGAAAAAATACCAGTGACTGCCTCGACTGAGATTTCTCCCAATTGGCTGAATGGAATGACTTGAAACTTTGTAGTGTTGTAGAATACTTTGAGCTGGTTCCAATGAGCTTTGAATCATTCAATTTGGTTCAGTAAATCTTGAGATATGCCCTGTACTCAGAGAAAAAACAGAGACTAAATGTATATGTATTGATTAACACTAATGATTGTACATTCCCATTGGCATGTAAAGTGATGTCCAATGGTACTCAGAGGTGTAGGCTAAGTAGTAGCTCTCACACACTCAATGATTTGCTTGGAATTGCCTCGGGAAGTGAGCAACTTACCCGCGACTTTTGACTTGTGACTTATATAGAGATTGAGTAAATTTTGAATTTCAAATTCATGTCAATCTCCTAGAATCATGTACCTAAAAGTGAATGAGATATTCTCTCAACCATTCATCTACTTTTCCACGACTTCCTCAAGTAGGTGAGTTTACAAGATTGATTAAAGTCATATAGACTTTTACATGAGATAAATAGTAATAACCAATTAAGCATTGGTTCCTATGATCATTGTTCCAAGTGAATACTTCCTTCAAGGGTCCAAACTTTAGCCTTCCAAGGTTCCAATTGTCCAAGCCTTATGTTGAGTCTTCAAGGTACAAATCAAAGCCAAGTGTGAAGGCTTGTTTGCACCAACAGCTCCCCCTCAAGCCAAACACTTGCTTGAGTCTTCATCTTTTAGTCTTCAATGATATCCTGTAATCCAATCATGGATTTAAACCTGCATAGCTTGCTCCCATCCAGAGCTTTTGTAAGCAAATCTGCACATTGTATATTAGTAGACACATATGATAATTGGATTTCCTTACTAAGTAATTTCTCCCTCACATAGTGGTAATGAACCTCTATGTGTTTTGTCCTAGCATGATAAACTGGATTAGCTGCTAAGTGAAGTGAACTTGTGTTATCACCAAATATGATTGGTGGCCTTGTGTATAGGCCCAATTCTAAATATAGTAGCTTCAACCATATGGCTTCTTGAGTGGCATTGGCTAGCCCTCTGTATTCTGCCTCAGTGGATGATAGAGCCACTGTGGGTTGTTTCTTGGATGACCAAGAAATTGGTTTATCACCTGCAAAGCATATGTAACCAGATGTACTCCTCCTGTCATCCTTGCAACCTGCCCAATCTGCATCCGAGTATACCTTAATGTCAATGTCTGATGAATATGGAAAGTACAAACCATGATTTTGTGTTCCCTTTAGGTACTTTACTATCTTCTTGGCTGCCTCCAAATGTGGTACTCTTGGTTTATGCATAAATTGGCTAAGTACACTAACACCATATGATATATCAATCCTAGTTAAGGTAGCATAATTAAGACTACCTACCAAACTTTGGTAACCTGTAATATCCTTAAGCTCTTCTCCTTCATGTGCACTAAGTTTGTGGTTGACCTCCATAGGAATGTTTGAGATCTTAGCTTCCTGCAAATTAAACTTCTTAACCATGTCCTGAATGTACTTCTTCTGAGTAATGAATATACCTGAATTTGTGTATACCAATTCAAGTCCTAGAAAGTACTTCAATAATCCAAGATCATTGATCTTGAATTCCTTCATCATTTGACTTTTGATGTGTCTAATTCCTTGAACATCATTTCCTGTAATAATGATGTCATCAACATAGACACACAAGTATATTACCTCTGAATTGTTCTTCTTTATAAACAATGAAGTATCTGCTTTACTCATCACAAATCCTTGATCTAGGAGATAGGTTGTCAACCTGTAATTCCATGCTCTAGGTGCCTGCTTCAATCCATACAGAGCCTTCTTCAATTTACAAACATGATTTACCTTATTGGGATCTTCATAGCCAGGTGGTTGTGACATGTAGACCTCTTCAGATATCCATCCATTCAAGAATGCATTCTTCACATCCAATTGGTACATGTTCCAATTCTTGGATGCAGCTACACTCACCATAACTCTGATAGTTGGCATCTTGGCCACAGGAGAAAATGTCTCCTCATAATCAATACCTTGGGTTTGTGCAAAACCCTTGGCTACCAACCTAGCTTTATACCTGTTTATTGTACCATCTGAGTTCCTCTTGAGTTTGTAGATCCATCTGGATCCTATCACCTTCATGGAGTCCTTCTTGGGTACCAAGTCCCAAGTATCACTCTCCTTGAGAGCCTCCATTTCTTCATCCATTGCTTCCTTCCATTCTGGTTTAGTAATTGCTTCTTCAAATGTACCTGGTTCTTCATTCAAGATATCCTTTGCAAGATATACAGAGTGCTTGGTTACAAGTGAAGTATCATACCCATACCTAATTGGTTTCTTCTTTTCTCTTTGAGATCTCCTCATAGCTTGAGTTGAGGATTCTGGATTGTCTTCAAGTTGCTTCATCTTCATCTTCCCTTTGGATTTCCAAGCCTTGAACTCTTCAATATTGATGGTGTCTTCATCATCTGAGCTTGTGTCCTCCTTCTGAGTTGGTTCTTGCCTGACAAGTTTTGGAAAGTCTTCTTCCATATCATAAGGTAGGCTAACTTTCCTGCACTCATTTTCATACCATGAATCATTTTCATCAAATATAACATCTCTGCTTACCTTGAAGCCTTTGTTTGAGGGATTATAGAACCTGTATCCTTTCTGATTCAAATCATAACCAATGAAGATACACTTTTCAGCCTTAGGGTCTAGCTTTCCCCTTACCTGTGAGGGAATATGCACATATGCAACACACCCAAAGATTTTGCAATGATCCAGAGATGGCCTCTTACCATGCCAAGCCTCATAGGGTGTCATTCCATCAAGAGTCTTTGATGGCAACCTGTTGATTAAGTAAGTGGCAGTAGATACACTCTCTGCCCAAAGATAATTTGGTAGTTTTTTCTCATTAAGCATAGACCTAGCTGTCTCCACAATGAGTCTATTCCTCCTTTCAGCTACCCCATTTTGTTCAGGTGAGTACCTTGTGGTAATCTCCCTCTTGATGCCTCTTTCCTGCAAGAATTCTTCAAAGTCATTGGAGAAGTATTCTCCACCACCATCAGACCTTAGCCTCTTCAAATGTCTACCTGTTTGATTCTCAACTAATGCAAGATACCTTTTGAAACAATTAAATACTTCATCTTTATGTTTCATGAAGTACAAGACAGTCCATCTGCTATAGTCATCTATAAAGGACACATAGTACCTTGATCCAGATATGGATGGCTCCTTGCTTGGTCCCCAAACATCTGTATGCACCAATTCCAAGTAGTCTTCATGCATAAATCCTTTCTTGGTATATGGCAATCTGTGTGACTTACCAAACTGACAAGCCCCACACTTGTATATCATGTGTTGCTTGGATACATTAGGTATCCCAAGCACACATTGATCTCTACTCATTTGCTTTATTGTCCTTTCTCCAATGTGACCTAATCTTTTGTGCCACATCTCCAATTCTGATAGGGTTTGGTCCTTATAGTTGTACAAGGCAATATTCTTAGTATCTTCAAGTTCAAAGGTAAATAATCTACCTGACTTCTCTCCCTTGGCTATCCTTCTGAATCCATGTCTTGGATCCTCCACATATGCACCATGTTGAGTGAACCTGACCTGTAGACCTTTTTCAACAATCTGACCTACACTCATCAGATTCTTGGTGATTGTTGGAACATACAACACTCTGCTTAGTAAATTCTGATTACCATCACTTGTTTTGACATTGCCTACTTTAATCACTGAATGTTTAGTGTCATCACCTGTCTGCACTTGGTGCTTGCCTTTAGGTTCTTCCAAATCAGAGAGTAAGGCAACATTCCCAGCTACATGGTTAGAGCAACCTGAATCAATATAGAACAAATGATCATCATTGATACCTGATTTGGATGTCATGTTCATAATCAACAAGGAATCATCTTGATCCTCTGCATAATTGTTGTAATCCTTCCTGTTCCTGTATCCACCTTGATAATTGCCATTGTGATTGTAGCTATTGTTGTTGTAATTATTGTTGTAGCCATGGTAGCCTTGAGATTGATTGAATCTTCCTCTGCCTTGGGAGTATCCTCCTCTTTGGTGACCTCTTCCTCTTTGGTTCTTGTAGTTTTTGTAGCATTCATCTGTAGTATGGTTAGACAAGCCACAAATATTGCATGGAGATTGATTATAGGGTCTCCCCCTTCCTGACTTACCTCCTCTGCCCCTACCTCTAGATGATCTACCTCTCCCCGCATAGTTTGCTTGGGAGGTGGATCCTTCTTCATCAACCTTCTTGCTTTTACCCTTGTCTTTAGACTTCTTATCAGTATATAGGGCAGAGGGATTGTTACCTTTTGATTGCTCTCCATTCTTTGTGATCTTAGCTTCATGTGTGAATAGTTGTCCAATCAGAGTTGTTAGATCAGGTGCTTGGATGTCCATGTACAAGTCCATTGCAGTGGTAAAGCTCTCCCACTTGTCATCTGCCTTTAGTCCATTGATCACTTGTCTGACTATTTGCTCTTCTTCAATTTCTTCTCCAACACTTGCAAGTTGATCTGCAATGTCTTTGACTTTGGTGACAAAATTTGAGACACATTGTTTTGATTGCTTCCTAAGAGTTGTAAACTCAATCCATAGCTGATTCTTTCTGGCCCTTGTGCTTGATGAAAAGTATGTTGACAAGGTTTCCCAAGTCTCTTGGGAAGTCTTACAGTTCCTTACATGAGGTAGAAGGAAATCAGAGATAGAGTTTAGAAGATATGACCTTGCCAAAGCATCTTTAGCACACCATTGGTTGAGTCTCTCATGTTCATCCTTTGTAGGTAGGCCTCTGGTTTTGAATGAGGGCAACTCCTCATCTCCTGATATGTATCCATACAAGCTTCTCCTTTGTAGATAGGTCTTCATTCTCAATGACCATGCCTGGTAATTATTTCTATCCAATTTGTCAATGAAGGAAGGGAAACCATCACCCATGATTACCTTATTTGCTCTGATACCACTGTTGGAAGTGATGGCTGGATGCAATCAGGAGATCAAGTTGGTGCTGCTAGACCTGCTTCACACCTGCCCTCCTTTTTCTTCAGATATGCTTAGGAGACTCCTTGAACTTCCAAATGACACCAAGAAACTATATATGTGCTTTACAAATCAATTGTGTAATGATCAAATCAAAACAGATGATTTTGAATCTTCACAATTCCAAAAAACTTTCTATTCCTGTAATGATACCTGCTCAGTCTTAAGCTTAGTGTGTCCAGCACACTTACAATTGGATTAATTCCTTCTGGAAGTATTAAATTAACTTAACAAGCTACCATTAGCAAGTTAAATCACTCCAATTAATGAACTATGCACTGAGAATGATCTTTAGCAAAATCAGAGACACCCCCGACTTTTTAGGAACTACACAGAAAAAATACCAGTGACTGCCTCGACTGAGATTTCTCCCAATTGGCTGAATGGAATGACTTGAAACTTTGTAGTGTTGTAGAATACTTTGAGCTGGTTCCAATGAGCTTTGAATCATCCAATTTGGTTCAGTAAATCTTGAGATATGCCCTGTTGACGTTGACTGACTTGAAGATGGTCACTCAGAGAAAAAACAGAGACTAAATGTATATGTATTGATTAACACTAATGATTGTACATTCCCATTGGCATGTAAAGTGATGTCCAATGGTACTCAGAGGTGTAGGCTAAGTAGTAGCTCTCACACACTCAATGGTTTGCTTGGAATTGCCTCGGGAAGTGAGCAACTTACCCGCGACTTTTGACTTGTGACTTATATAGAGATTGAGTAAATTTTGAATTTCAAATTCATGTCAATCTCCTAGAATCATGTACCTAAAAGTGAATGAGATATTCTCTCAACCATTCATCTACTTTTCCACGACTTCCTCAAGTAGGTGAGTTTACAAGATTGATTAAAGTCATATAGACTTTTACATGAGATAAATAGTAATAACCAATTAAGCATTGGTTCCTATGATCATTGTTCCAAGTGAATACTTCCTTCAAGGGTCCAAACTTTAGCCTTCCAAGGTTCCAATTGTCCAAGCCTTATGTTGAGTCTTCAAGGTACAAATCAAAGCCAAGTGTGAAGGCTTGTTTGCACCAACAGCTTCCAGATCCAAAAAGTAGTGGCAATAGTGCCAAAAACAAAGAAATACAACCTCTTGATATAATGCTTGGCATTCTAGACAAGAGATGTATGTTCTCATTGTTATTTACAATTTGAGTAACTTGACACGGAAAAAAAAAATAGTCATTTCAACGCTCAACAGATATCATATCACATCATTTGATACTAGTACATGCATTGGAGCAGCTTTTCTGCATACTTCTATTCTAGCTCACAAAGTTGTTCTAATTACCACTTCAAGAATATGACCTTAATTAGCACTAAATGTAAAGGAAACCATACATCAAATACAACTGGTCCAACTTGATGTTAGAAATCAAGTCTAGAGGCTAGCTCGAAGTGAGGCATCGACCTTCTAGTCCAACTCGATGCCTGGCATCAAGTTTGTAGGCCAAGTCGATGCCATGCATCGACCTTGTAGTCCAAATCAATGCTAGGCATCGAGTTTGGGGGTCAGGCCAATGCCAAGCATCGACCTTTTGGTCTAATTCGATGTCACGCATCAAATTTGTGGGCCAAGTCAATGCTAGACATCGACCTTATGTGGGCCAAGTCGATGCCAAGCATCGATTTTATGTGCCAAGTCAATGCCACGTATCCACCTAGCTTGCAAACTTGATGTTTGGCATCAATTCAGACCAGAAGGTCGATGCCTAGCATTGACTAAGCCTGCAAATGTGATGTCAGGCATTGAGTTGGACCACAAGGTCAATGCCTCACATTGATCTAGCCTCCAAACTTGATGCCAAGCATGGATTTGGACCACAAGGTCGATGCCTTGCATCGACTTGGCCCCCAAAATCGATGGTTGGCATCGACTTGCCCCGCAAACTCGATGTCTGGCATTGATTTGGCCCCAAACTCGATGCTTGGCATTGACTTGGAAAAGTCAATGCCTAGCATCAAATTTTCATGCAATCCCAATGCTTGGCATCGAGTTGCATCACCGTGAATTAGGACCAAGATTTGAATTCTTTCAAACAAAATATTGAAATTTCTAGGGTTTTACAAAGGAATCTTTATTTTCTAGATAAATTTGGGTTACCTTTGAGAAATTTTGCTAGCACCCTTCTTCTCCATTACTGAATTTCTACTTTTCCTTAGCTTTCTTTGCTCTTTTTCTCTCTCTGTTCTTCTGCTCCCTGTGCTCTATCTCGACTCATGCATGTAGAAAATGAGTCTCAACTCCTGTAATCTATTTATGGACATTTGGATGATTTGAACAAAGAACTAGCTTGCTATAACTGAGTCAAAGTAGGTGTAACTTGATGGCACAACTAGACTATAGAATTGAAGTAGGAAGCAACATTCTGTCTGAAGCAACTATGCAAGATGAAAATGGAGCTGCTTTCGTCAATGCTCAATGTTAAGCATGAGTATACATTCCGTCAAAAACAGTGCTGGAAATTAGAAGGCGGTTCAAATCTTCAAAAGCTTTTGTTTTAGCATCCAATCTTCCCCATTGATTTTTTGTGGAAGTTATTCTGTTATTTCTAAGAAATCGTGATTTAAAACATTCACTCCTTTGCTCTCTTTAGGATGTGATTACATCTAAAATGACATAGCTTTAGTATGTGATTCCATATCAAATTAGAGACCACCAAATAATAAGTTGGGAAGATTACTAGTATTAAATTGATAGGTGAGGGACTTGATCATGAAGGTATACCTAAAGCTACTTGAAGTGTATGTTGTCTCCCCAACATTGCGCATCTTGTACCTTATGAGAATTGTTGTAATTTGGTAGCCAAAATGTTGGTCAATCTTAATTAAAGTCAAATAAATTCTAGGATTGTCTTATTTCAAACATAAGGATTAATGCACATTCAGAAGTCCACCAAAACAAAATAACCATTACCAACTTTTTTTCTAATTTCATTCAAGCTAAAATCGAATGGATCAAACATAGGATCGCCTCCATTTAGCAAGTTTGGTACACAACAAAAATAATTCAAGTGTCAATAAAAAACTAAAAATGGATGGCATGAATGAGATCAAGGTATTCAATTTGGATATAAAGCTCTAAAAGATCCCCGATTTGACAATTAGATGTTTAAAAAAAATCATGGATTGAGGTGATTAGGGACTTGTGAGTATTTTGAACCCAAAATAAAAATGGCTGGATTGAAATTGAAGAAAGTGACCCTAAATTAGAGCTTTGGGATCTTCTAAGAAGCTTGATTCGAGATCAAAACGAAGAGGAGCAGCTTCAACTGCTCACTAATGGACAATCAACCCATAAGAAATGGCTATGGTGGAAAGGGGGAATCCAATTGATAATGTCCCTTGATTTGATGAAGACAATGATCTTTGATCCACGATCAATATGAAGTCCAAAACCCAATGGTGGAAGATGTGATGGGAAGTTATATTCTAAAAGATATAATCCTTTCATGAAGTTTTGAATCCCATTAATTAATTCATCAACTTCTCTTTTCATGAGGTTCCTTATGAGTGCTTGCCCATCTTTCCAAGGTCTTTTCTTTCCATATTGAAGAATTTATCATCTTGGATCAAAGTTGTCCTTGAAAACGTTACATGGGTATTCAATTTGGAATGGTTTACATGGGTATTCCACCTTTATAGTTAGCATGATGTAATTCCACCTTGAAAGCATTTCTCAAAAAACACATGTCATAAATTTAGAACTAGAATATAGTTTGAAGGCGTATTGCATCTTTATGTGTATCTCAAAGCTAGAAAAGTTGCATAAATCCCATATGCGAATTCATAAATTTACTTGCTTGAAGATATGATACAATCCGTCATAAATTTCAAACATGGATCCTACATAGTACATTGATGGATTGCCTAACCAATTTTTAATGAGCAATGAAATCATACCTCTAAATGATTCTTGATTGTGTGCATTGGACATTGTGAAGCATTGTTGTGGTTTGAAATGTTTGTATGAATTAGGAATGAAGAAACTAAAGTAGGTAAGAGAGAAATTCTTCCATTTAGATAGTGAAAGGCAAGATTTATACCTTGTTTCTCACATGCAAATGATTGAGGGTAACATTTCAGTAACACATGCTACTTTTGATATTACTTTAGTCAAGAGTTGGATGCTTAACTATTTTAGTTTGCATTGTGAAGTTATGCCTACAATTGGAAAGTTACACTTGTCAGATAACTTTACTCATTGAGAAGTATTTCAAGTCTATAAAGAGGAGATGGCAAGTAAAAATGAGAAGTATGTAATGTATCAATATTTTCCTCAATTATGGAAAGAAGAGTTTAACAATGTGAGTATTCCTCATAAAGCTAGAATGGGTGAATGCTCAGTTTGTGCCACTTTGAAAAACATGGCAAAGGGGCCACAACACCACAAGAAAAAGATAATTTTAAAAGTCTTCTAAAGAACCATTGTGAGAGTCAAGCTTTAAAAAGCAACAAAGCAATTCATCATCAAAGTAAAGCACTGAGAAATCCAGAGCGGTATATGTGTTTGTTGATTGATGGTATGGATCAAAAGAAAACATGTCTGCCCCATTTTGCTTGGATTCCTAAGGACATTAGAGATGAATTCCTTGTGCAAATGCATTTGGTTGGTGCTTTGGTATACAATGGAACCGCAAAGTCAAAGATTTTCTTCACATATACCAATGTGCATAATGATCCAAACCTTACGGTTATTGTCATTCATAAAGTTTTGCAATCATGGGAGGGTCTTTTGCCACCAAATCTGTATTTGGAGCTTGATAATACTGCAATAGAGAATAAAAATTCTATAGTTTTTGGATATTTATGCATGCTTGTTGATAGACAAGTGTTTCAAAAGGTTAAGGTAAATTTCTTTTTGGGTGGGCATAGTCATGATCACATTGGTCAAATGTTGAATACATTCTCTAAGAGATTGGCACCCCATAATGCTTTTACTCTTCCAATATTATCTGTGTTGATTTCTAAAGCATATACTCCAAAGCTTGAAGTTCAATGCTTTACACAGATTTATGATTTAAGCAATCTTTCTTAGCAAGTATTGATAATAGTACTAAGGTTTTGGCTCCATTGCACAACATAAGTTTGGACCACTTATTCTTGATGAGGAGGCTTAATCACATTACTCTTTTATTCACAAAGCAATATTCATGTTCTCCAGGGTGTGAGCCTAAAGATGGATGTAGATTTTTATTGCATGTGCCTAATTTTTCTATGGATGGTGTAGAAAAAACACCATGTGAAGATAAAAGCAATATGGAAAGATGTGGAAATGTGGTTGAGCAAAGTAAAAGGTGGGTGCATGTACTTACTGAGAAGAAGAGACAGATTAAGTCTGCAAAAAAATATGTTGGAGATCAAGATGTATCTTGTTGGGATGAGTTTTTTAACCATCAAGGAGAGATTATAAAGAATACCATTGTAGGGATTGGCCTATTGATATTCCATTCACATGGTGTTTTAGCACACGAAGATCAATGAATGTGGACCAAGCATGTAATCATGCATCCACCAAAAAGGAATATTTATGTAGGCCCAAGGATGACAAAACATGCAGAAGCATGATGGCAGGGAAATTTGAAAGAAATAAATGTTGGAACACTTATTGCAGTCCTTGCTGATGGTGATGAGGCTACCATACCATTTTGGATAGCAAAAGTGTTAGAGGTCATCAAGGATATTGATCAAAGAAGAAAAGAGTCTTTGATAGTCCATTGGTATTATACAAAAAGCAGTAATGCATTCACTGGTAAGTATAACTTAGAAATGGTATGTGACACCAAACAAATAGGCTCAAAAAAGAAACAGACTATTTGAAGTACATCCATCCACTCTTAAAATGGATGATGTAGATATTCTTGTTTATGATTTTGCCTTGACAAAAACATGGTTGTTGAGGAAAGCAACCATTAATATGATAAAGCAAAAGCTTCTAGATGTACATGGGAGATCTAATCATAGGCAAACAAGAAGATCTGTGCATGATCCTGCAGAATTTGGTATGTTCTTGAATGAGGATAGAGCTCGTGTTGATATAGAAGAAGAAAAAGAAGAGATCTCCCAAAAGTCTCAAACTGAATCAGATGCATCTGATGATGGGGGTGTAGACATAAATCAAGAAAGTTGTGAATTAATTTGAAAATCTATACCTTTTTTGTGCTTATACAACTGCTTGAAAGCACTTCGCATAATGAAACCATGTTCTATTGCATTTTTGAATCACTATCAAAGATCCTATATCCAACACACGTTCAATCCTTGTTTAGATTTTTTTATCACTTTTATATTTCTCATATAGATTTCGGAGATATCAATGTTAAATGGATCCAAGTTTGGGGCACATTTTGACCTCCTAAATTTTCAAAAAAATTCAAAAAATTGCATGTTTTCACTTGACTTTTGAAATGTATATATACTGGTGTAAAGGATTTTCAAACATAAGATGTAAATTTCTTGATTTTTGATGAGGGAGTTCTCTTTTCACGACATAGTTCTCATTTGTTACGACTCATTGTTTTATATGCTAAGCATGAAAATGATGTGCTTCTGATCATTATTGTCTATGTTGATGACATGTTGCTCACTGGTCTTAATGAGTAGCATATTGGTGATTTTAAGGCTGATTTGCATGCCTCATTTGAGATGTCAGATTTGGGGCATTTATTTATGCAAGTTGATGGCAGAATAGCTTTGTGTTAAAAAAATATATTGACACATTATTGTAGGGTTTTGGCCTTGAAGAGTGTTAACCTATCCCCACTCCTATGGAAATAGGTTTATGGTTGAGTCTTCATGATGTTGGAGATGCATTTGATGTTGATCTCTATTAGTAGGCTATTGGATGCTTGATTTACTTATGCATTACTTGGCTAGATATTTAGGTTGTTGTCTTACAGATGAGCAAGTTTATGCATTGCCCAAGTGTCAAGCCTCGACAGGTGGTTAAGCACATCTTTCACTAGTTGAGTGCTACCCAGCTACTTGGATTGTTTTATCCCAAGGGGGGATCATTACCACTAGATTTACATGATTTTCTAACTTCGGCTAGGCCGGTTGCTATGACACTCATGTGTCTGCCAATTGTTTTTGTTTCATGCTTGGTAGCTCATGCATATCTTGGTTCAGCAAGAAACAGCCTACTGTGGCCACTTCTAGTTATAAGGTTGAGTATAGGGCACCTTTCATAGCGATTTTTGAGTGTCTGTGGCTCAAATCAGTCATATGTCACCACCATCTTTATTGATAGTCATAGGACATTGGCAATTGCAAGGAACCATGTTTTCCATGCTTGCACTAAGCACATTGAGGTGCACTATCATTATGTCAGGGAGAGGTTCTTTGCTAGAGAGGTCATTTTGGCATATGTGCCCACACAAGAGAACATTGTAGACCTTTTCACAAAGGCTCTGCCTAGGGAGAAGTTTGAAGCTTTTCGCAAAGCCTTGGGCTTACTTCATTTTGTGGATTGATACCACATAGCTTGGCACTTCCTTATACATGAGAGCTAGCTTCTTGTTCACTGCATCACTCCAACGGGGATTTGTTGATATATTTTGGTAGTCATGTGTGTGAACACACTAGCACCATCAGGGCACTTTTTTCACTCTACACCCTAAAACAACATGCTAAAAAACTACAAAAACAAGGTCATTGTCCCTATGTGATACATTGTATCTCATCTAGTGGTGCCATCCAACTAGCCACACCTAAAGATGATATTTTACCAAATTATGTTAGTGGTTGTGGCAGGCCACAAAGATGTAAATATTCCCTAAAATGTATTACTAGAAAAATGTAAAGGGCTACTACCCCTTCAGAGCAATTGTTCCAATTAATAGAATGAAACAAATTAGTGATGAAACAACACACAAGGTGTGAATTCATTGATGGTGCTTCATGCACAGAGTTTTTTTTTGCATAACTCTATCTATCTCCTTTATCAATTGTCTATCTATGTGTCATAATGGAATTGAATGGTCTAACGAAGAGTTTAATTGTTGAGCTTCTATTAGTTGATACTCTCTAATCATGATATTAGTGGAACACTATTGGTATCATTGTTAAATATTATTTATTATGATGATTGTCTAAGTGCAACAGTTATAGTTACAGTGATATCAGATACAATTAAGTTATGTGTTGTAATAGTGTGATAAGCAGATAAGAATAGTGTATTATGTAGATAGGAAAAGTTAAGGGTCCTATAACTAGGAATTTCCTTGAGCCTAGAACCCTAATTGACCTCGAATCTGTAGTGTAGAAGATTAGTATATAGATTGTTAATTAGAAGAATTACAGAGTGCAAAAATAGTGTACAAAAACCAATAGAGGTTAATGCTTGTGATCTTGCTAGGGACAAGCATTATGAAAGTAGAGATTATGTACTACTAGAGATACTAGTGATAGAATTCAATGAAGAATTGGTTAAAGATGCATGCTTGTGTTGCCTTATGGAGAAATTTACCCTAGACATAACCACATACAATACAAATTTGGTTAGGAGCCTCAAAAACATAACAAATAAAGAAGCAAAAATCAAAAGCACCCCATATTCCCATCTTTGAAGAGGATCGCCAGCCCATAACTACATCCAAATTACCTTCAATACTAACTCGTGACATTACGGCTTCATCAACACCACCATCAAAATACATTATGGTAGAGGTTGATCCACTAGAAATTACCAACAAAGCTTCTGGCATGGTCAGCAGCTACCAAATACCACCATAAGAGAGAACCTCTCATTTTTCTTTTTGTCATTTCTAGACATTAAGATGCCAAAATTTATGAGTTTAAGTACAAGAAATCAACATGTGGTATTTGTCAAGGGAGCACTAGATTGTGCTCTCTGACTACACTAGACAAGAATTTGAAAATACACTTTTGATTACAAGAACACCCACACAAGGAAAATGATACAAGGATATGTAACGGATACAAGACATCCCACAACCTGGGACCGATTGGTATGGAAAACTGGACTAAAGATGATACAGGAGATCCCACAACCCGGGATCGTAGGTTTGGAGCAAGATCTCTAAATTACAAGAACTCTCTTCAAGGAGATGAACTAGCTACAAGAAATAACTCAACAAGTTCTCATACTACGAGATTACAACAAGACAAGAAAGGATGTCCATGATACAAGACTAGACAAGAATGGAGCAAGGAACAAGACTAGAACTTGGAAAATACTTACTTGGTGGTCACAACCCCTTGAACTCCCAAGATTGGCATTGGCAAGACTTATTATGAATGTGGCCAACTCCTCCTTATATAGTTTTCCCAAGTGTGGTTACGACTTGATGATGTCATTGATGATGTCATCAATTGAACACAAGACCTTCGGGTGTCAGAATTGAGCAAATAGATAGTCGATCTTGGGGTTTTGACACGTTCAAGATGCAATGGAAGAATTACCTTCTCCAAACTATGATCCAATCATGAGATGTAGAAAGTGCCATGTAATCTAAGGATCGAGATGTTTCTTTTGTGTCCATGACATCACCTCCCCCTCAAGCGACGAGTTCCACAAGGAGCAGTTATGTGACTCTAAGATCTTCTAGGAATTGAATCTTCATAACTCTTGTTCTTTGTAGAGTTCTTGATATGTGATACTAGAACAAGATGATGATGGATATCCATGATGAAACTAGAAAAGTTTTGTAGCATATCGAGGTACAAAATCAAGGGCATGATCATCATGATGAACAATATTCTTCTTTTGACTTTGATGATGGTCCTTCTGATGTGGGATGGTGATTGTGGAAGTTCTAATCCCAACTTGTTTCTTCTTCTTAGGACATTTGAATACCATATGATCATGCCCTCCACAATAAAATCATAATCTATTATCCTTTCAATATTGTCTTTCCTTTGTTGTAAGTCATCTCACCATGATGTGATCCAATTGCATGGGTTCTGGTTGAGTTTCCTCGAGCATATGTTGTTGTGGAATAGAAGTAAACTTGTATTCTCGATCTCTAATAGAAGTTGTCTTCTCTTGCTTTCTCTCGAACAACCTATTATCACACTCAATTGCATGATTCATGAATTCATTCAAAGTATTTACCTTGGGCATGGTTAGCATGAGGTCCTTAACATCATCACATAAGCCCCATCGAAATTGGTTGATAAAATAATCATCATGCCATATGAGGTCACAAATGATTTGTCCAAATTTCGATGCATTCATAGATGTTGGCCTGTTTCCTTGATGTAGCTTCCTTAACTTTGTCTCTACAACAGGTGAACAATTGGTATCTCCAAAAGAAGATGTGAACTCTTGAACAAAGGCCTTGAAATCATACAAAATATCCATGTTCTTCTCTAGGATAGGTGCAAGCCATGAAAGAGCACGACCACATAATAGATTCCCATGAGTCCCACTTGAGAAGCATCATCTAGGTACCTCTCAGGTTGCATCCTTATAAAGAGCTTCACTTGTTGTAGAAATCCTCGAAACTTAGATCTTGTCCCATCAAATTTCTCAAGCATGCTCACTTTTGGACTTTTCTTCATATTGGTTGTCATCCGGGTACATGAAAGAGATTGATTTACAATGATCTGCAACTCTTGAATTTGCCTTTGAAGTTCTATGATTACATCTTGAATATTTTGTTGTTGAATCCTTTCTTGGTTTTCTCGCATCTCTTGGACTTGTTGAATGACTTTAAGTGTAGAAAAAATTTCTTCTCGAATAATCTCAATGGTGCTTGGTCTTCATGAAGGTAGTCTTGCCAAAATGTTAGGGGAGCACTAGATTGTGCTCTTTGACTACACTAGACAAGAATTTGAAAATACACTTATGATTACAAGAACACCCATACAAGCAATATGATACAAGGATATGTAACCGATACAAGACATCCCACAACCTAGGACCGATAGGTATGGAAAATTAGACTAAAGATGATACGGGAGATCCCACAACCCGGGATCGTAGGTTTGGAGCAAGATTTCAGGATTACAAGCACTCCCTTCAAGGAGATGAACTAGCTACAAGAAATAACTCGACAAGATCTCATACTATGAGATTACAATAGGACAAGAAAGGATGTCTATGATACAAGACTAGACAAGAATGGAGCAAGGAACAAGACTAGAACTGGAACTAGAACTTGCAAAATACTTACTTGGTGGTCACAACCCCTTGAGCTCCCAAGAATGGCATTGGCAAGACTTATTATGAATGTGGCCAACTCTTCCTTATATAGTTTTCCCAAGGGTGGTTACAAGTTGATGATGTCATCGATGATGCCATCAACTGAAACAAGATCCCCAGGTGTCAGAATTGAGCAAATAGCTAGTCGATCTTGTGGTTTTGCATGTTCCAGACACAATGGAAGCATTAGTTTCTCCAAACTATGAGCTAATCATGAGATACAAAAATTTCCATGGAATCTAAGGTTTGGGATGGTTTCCTTTGTGTCCATGATAGTATTCTAAACCATCACCAACTTTTTCTACACACACGTTAAAAAGACCTAACTAGGCCGAAAACTTATCCCATAATCATGTAGAACAATTTTCATCAAATTCAAAATATAAAGATATTTTGGACCCCCAAGACTAGCTCAATTTTCTTGATATGGAAACAAAAGATATGATTTTCATACGAGCATTCCCGGGAGGCATGATTTATGCCAAGTTTGCAGGGTTCTGGGGAGATGATCAAGATGCTCGTGTGAGATCTTTTGAGATTAACTATGGAGTGATGAAAATGGTCCAGGTGATGATCAATATAAGGATTGAGTATTCCAATCTACCTTGGTGAATGAAATAGCTCGGTGGTTGATGAAATTTGAAATAAACCATTTTTGCATGTATAGAGTAGTTAAAGATGTGAAGAGAGATGGTGGATGCAATCCGAAGATGAGTTGGTGCTGCTACAACCAGCTTCACACCAGCCAACTGAGACTTCAGAGTTGATTAGTAGAACCTTTGAGCTTGCTAGATCCACCAAAATATCAGCCAAGTACTTTGGAACATGTATCTCAAAAGTTTAAGTCAAGACACACTAGTTGCAAAATGACTAGCTCCCAAAACTTGCTATTTTTGAACATACACCTGCTAGAAAAAAGAACAGTGCTCTCAACCTAGTAGGAATTAGAACAATTCCTTTTGGACATAGCAAATAGACTTAGGTAGCTTGTTATTCCAAGTTGAACCACTTCAAATGATAAACTGAGCACTGAGAACCAATTTCATCAACATCAGGAACATACTCGCCATTCTCGGGGCTCTGCAGAGACAGAACAGTGAGCAATAAAATGAAGATTTCTCCCAAACTATAAGGCAATGACCATGAAAATTTATATGCAGAAACTAGACAGTAAAAGAAATCCAATGCACATTAAACTCTGAAAAAGGTTGATTAGAGCTCAAGATATGAGCTTCTGAAGTTCCTACTCTGAGTGAGTATAGCAGAGAACAAAATAGGGAAGTAGAGACTAATGAATGTATAGATTCACATATGATTACAACTACATTGGCAATGAATATTTAAACAATGGGATTAGAATGATAGAGCTATGGAGTAAGCTCTTCAATCTCTACAAAATGACATGAAGTGGTCACGTACAAGGCTTGCTAATCGCCTCTTCCTTCTTGCTCTTTTTATAGCTACTCTTGGAGGGAGTTTTGAATTCGAATTTGAATGGTTCCACCTAAAAGTGATCCCCAAAGTTAGGAAATATTCCCTTAGCTCATTAATTCATGGCTTTAGGTAGTTAGAGCCACGAGTTTGCTTTTTACATCATGGATGAGGTAAGCCATTCTTTTTCTTTTTTTCTTTTTCACAATTACAAGAGATAAAATGTACTCTTTTACAAGAGGTGTTGGTTTTTCTACACATATGGCTACAAATGAACATCATATCAAGCATGTAGGCTTGGGAAAAATGCACCAAGAAAAGATGCATTCTTGCATATATTTTTGAATAAAAAGAGTTCGGCCCAAATCTTTGACTTGTTACCAAACAACAAATAGAAACCCCAATAGTCAATGCAAGAACCATTTTCAAAACATAGCTCGGAAAAATTCTGGTCAACAATGCTTTGCTTGCAGATGTCACAACTCAATTGTTCATTAACAGCATCCTCCCATAGCTAAGATAGATTATGATCATTTTTTGCATTGTTGACATGACTTTGGATGATGTTGTGGACATGGCCTTGCCACTAGAGCACAAAGTTGGACGAGTCAGATTGGTACTCTATTAAATTTGACAAATCTCCACAAGATGACTTGATAAAACAAGTTTTCTTCACTAAATCAAGGAATGGAGGCCACACAATGGCCAATTGTACCTTAATTTAGCTTCATTGTGCAATTTGTCAATGTATTGAGCAAACAAAAGAAGGTTTTCCATATAACACAAAGATAGATAGTAGGCTTGCCATTAATGCTATCATCGAGGATCCTATTGCACCTTGTTCTAGTTGTGTTCGATCACACCAATGTACTTCTAAGTACCACAGTCACTCACAAAATCAACCATATCCTAATCAAAGCTTGGGTGATAATCGATGCTCATTTATAACAAATGGTCCAGTTATAAGGGGCTTGCCCATGCACTATTATTTCTATGGCAAATTGGGTCACATAAGAAGGAACTATAAAGATGCCTAGGAGTATGACAAAATAGAGAAGAAACACTAGGGACCAATGGCAAAGATGGTAATTCTTACTCCTATAGAAGTACACTAAAAAAAAGTCAAGACAAGGTCATGGAAGGTATCACAATCAGTAGTAGCACCTTTTGAGCCTAGATTTAAAGAACTTCTATGGATGGCTACGAGGGCAGCTACTTGGGGTCGAGAAGAGGTACCTGATTTTCCTAAGCTTGTATCTATTAAAGAACAAGATTCAACTAGTAGTCATAAGCACCGATCACTCTCCCACTGGGACAATTACTTACTCTATTTCCTAGAGTTCATTAGCAATTTGAGCAACATCTTCAACCAGAAAAAACAATGGCAATGGTCCAACTAGAACTTGATATGAGAGTGGATCATGCCATTCCATTCATCACCATCTAGTATAAAAACAAGAGTATCTCAAAAGTATTAATTGATGGAAGCTCCAATGTTAATATCACTACTGAAGCTTTGTGAATCAGATGGTATGGATGAAGATTGAACCACTGAAGCTCTACATGCGAATGGGTGATCAATCTCGGGTGCATCCCATCAGACTAATCGGAGACATTCCTATTTCCCTATAGGGAGCTACTTTTTTCTAGCTTTTCTGGTCCTCAACCTACCTAATTCTAGTCTCGACTATAAGCTTGTTTTTGGATGACATGGTTGAGAGATGCTAAAGTGAAGCAAGATTGGTCTTCACATAACCTCACACTTAATTATAATAATCTAAATTATGTAGCAAACTATGAACCAAAAGAATGTGTAGAAATAGTGAGAAAAAACCTATAGAGGTTAATAGTTTTAAAGTCAAAGTCTACAAAAAAACTCCTCATTGTAGAAATCTTAAGAGTGTGGACCATGAATATGTTGATATATTTAGGTAGTGATGTGTGTGAACACTTTAGGACCGCCGGGGCACTTTTTTCCCTCTTTAGGAGGTTTTTTTCCCCCGGCTTGTATATACGCCTATTGCCCTAATGGGCTACTTATCTTTGTACATTCTCTAGTAATACATTCAGTCTTGTGTGTTGTGCTCCAAGCTTCTTCCTCTTCCTTGTGCTGTTCACGTGCTTCCGCAGACGTCTAACTCCAACAATTGGTATCAGAGCAGGTCGTTGATTCTTCTAGGGCGCCGTCGACACTCCTCCGTTTGCAGTCTCAGATTCGCACAAAATTTGGTGAGCATACTCAGGGTGTTTTCGAGATCAAAACGGCTTCGCTTTGTGGTGCCGAAATCGCGATCTGAGCTCGTTTCGGCCTCCGAACGCACTATCACAGTGCTTGTGTAGGCTATTTCGTCCTTTTGTGCCAAAGGTATATACCAGTTTCTGTTCGCCAGTTTAAGCGTCTCGAAGTCTGCTACAGGTCTAGCAGAACTCGTCTGGGCAGTTCTGTTCAACTTTTTGAGATACAGTCAATTTTCTGCATCAAGGTATTTTAGTCACCGGCCATGGCTGAAAGCAGTGATGTATTCCGTATGTTGGCTGTTGAGGATAAGTTGGATGGTACCAACTACCCATTATGGGCTTATATGATGCGACATGTACTGGTTGCAAAAGGATTGTGGAACATTGTGCAGGGTGTTGAAAGACGTCCTGTTACACCTGTAACGACAGGTACTGCAAATACAGGTGTTGGAGCTGATGAAGATGGTGTCGAAGATGATATTCCGCAGATTCCTGTTCGTGCTGCTGTTTCTGTTACACCTACTGCAGAGCAGATTCGTTGGGATGGCAGAGATGCCCAGGCACATGCATTGATAGCTTTGTCTGTCAAACGTGCCATTATTCCTCACATTCGCTCTTGCAGAACAGCAAAGGATGCTTGGGATACACTTACCACTTTGTACCAGGCTAGGAATGAGGCTCGTGTTGCTTACCTCCGAAAACAGTTGGAGAGTGAGCACATGAATGAAGGTGATTCGATGGACAGTTTTCTTACAAAGATCAAAGACCTGAAGGAACAATTGATTTCTGCTGATGAGGTTATACCAGATAGCTCACTTGTGCAGACCGTTCTGAATGGCCTTCCTGATTCATATCAGAGTTTTGCCTCTACTCTTCGATTGATGATGAAAGGCAATCCGAATGCCTTGTCATTTGAGGAATTAGTCTCTGTTCTGTTGCAGGAAGATCAGTCCAGGCAGAACAGGTCCATTATGCGTGTTGCAGATCAAGCTTTCCTGGCTAGTCAGAAGGGCAAAGGAAAATGGAGCTCTTCTACTAGTAAGCAGAAATCTGCAAATGCTGCACAATCGAAGAACCAGGATAAAGATGAGAAGAAATCAGAAAAGCAGAAATTGTTCTGCAAGTATTGTAAAGGAAATGATCATATTATAAAGAACTGTCCAAAACTGGCTGCTAAAGAGGCAAAGAAGAAAGAGGCTGGAATGGTTGTTGCAGAGGCCTCTACACCAAAAACAGAGTCTGCAAATCTTGTGCAGGAAGAAGAATGGGCGTTTACTACTGTTTGCAGTTTTGACCCATCTTCTCATGATCAGTGCATGTCTGCAGTAGACTCAGATGTTTGGTACTTTGACAGTGGGGCAACCAAACATATTACCTCGCAGCGCAGTTTCTTCTCTTCACTCGAGCCTGCCCCTACAGGGAATACTGTCACATGCACCAATAACTCCTCTTATCCTGTTATGGGAGTTGGTAAGATCATTCTGACTACTGCTGATGGTAGTTCTTTCACTTTGCCAGATGCTTTATTTGTGCCAGGGATCAAAAAGAACCTGTTATCAGTTTCTGCATTAGCCAAGATTGGCTTGGTTGTGAAATTCGTTGATGACAGGTGTACAGTCCATGATCTCTCAAATGGCGATGTGATTATTGCTTCTGGCATTTTATGTTGTGGGCTGTATAAGCTCATAGACTATGAAAAATCTGTGAATGATTCGGCATGTGCAGTTCATGATTCTCAGGCAATGTCAGATGCAAAGCTTTGGCATGCACGCTTTGGTCATCTGAATTTTGCTAGTTTGTTACGCCTGCAGAAATCTGAAATGGTGTCCTCTTTGCCCAAACTTGAGGCACCTGGAAAACATGTTTGTGAAGGCTATATTTTGGGCAAAATGCAGTGTTCTTCCTTTCCAAAAGATGGTTCAGTTCGGGCTATGCAGAAATTGCAGCTTGTACATAGTGATGTCTGTGGTCCTATGCAGACACCCTCTTTTGGAAATTACCTTTACTTCGTGACTTTCATTGATGATTTTTCCAGGCATGCATGGGTATATCCACTCAAAGCAAAGTCCGAAGTGTTCATGTGCTTCAAACAGTTTTTGGTTTTGGCTGAAAATCTGTCAGCATGTAAAATGGGCACCCTCCGTTCTGATCGAGGGGGGGAATATATGTCTTCAGATTTTAATGCATTTCTGGCTGAACGTGGGATAAAACACCAGTGTACAGTGCCGTATACACCTCAACAGAATGGAGTTGCTGAACGAAAGAACAGGTCACTCATGGAGATGGCGAGGTGCATGGTCAAAAGTCAGGCTTTACCACATAGTTTCTGGCTTGAGGCTGTCATGTGTGCAGCATATGTACTGAACAGGTGTCCCACGAAAGCGTTGCAGTCTATCACTCCATATGAGGCTTGGCATGACCGCAAGCCATCTGTTGCTCATCTGCGTGTTTTTGGTTGTTTGGCATATGCATTAGTGCCTGAACAACATCGCAGAAAATTGGATGATAAGGCAGTAAAATGTATTTTTGTTGGGTACAGTTCTGAAAGTAAAGGCTATCGTCTGTATCATCCACAGACTAAATGCATTCTGGTTAGCCGTGATGTTGTCTTTGTGGAAGATGCTATTCAGCCATTGCTTTCATGTACTAAGGAGACATCTGTTAGCTCCAAAGACATGTATGATACTTTGATGCCTCTTTTACAGGTGGACAGGCTAGCGCTGGTCCTAATGAGGCAACTTCTCAGCCTTTGCAGGTTTCATATGATGATGCAGATCATGCCATTTCTGATGCAGATTTACATGATGCACTTGTTGATGAGAGAGCTGATATTGAACAGGCAAAAACTATGCCAAAATGGCTGGTGCAGACTTTGCGTGACAGCAAATTAGATGCACCTTTGTCATATCGTACTCGTTCAGGCTCTCATAGTACCTCCTTTGCATCAGATTGCTATGCTATGGCTGCATCTAGTCTCTCTGATGAGAATGAGCGTGTTTCTTTTGATGAAGCACAAAATTCAGAAAATTGGATGGCTGCTATGCAATCTGAATATGATGCTATAATGAAGAATGGTACATGGTCTTTATGTGACTTGCCTCCTGGCAAGAAGGCCATTGGCACTAAGTGGGTATACAAGCTGAAGCGTAAACCTGATGGTACAGTTGATAGGTATAAGGCTAGGCTTGTTGCAAAGGGTTATGCGCAGGAAAGAGGCATTGATTTTGATGAGACCTTTGCACCTACATGCCGTATGACTACTGTTCGGAGCATTTGTGCACTTGCAGCCCATCATGGTTGGAATGTACATCAGCTGGACATTAAAACAGCATTTCTGAATGGTGACTTGCATGAAGAAGTGTATGTTTTTCAGCCCCGTGGCTTTGTGCAGAAAGGGCATGAAAACCAGGTGTGCAGGTTAAAGAAGGCGTTATATGGTTTAAAGCAAGCACCACGTGCTTGGTATGAGAAAATACATGCCTATCTGATTGCACATGGTTTTGAGAACAGTCCAATTGAAAGCACCTTATATGTTAAGCGTGCTAATGATGTGATTTTGATCATTGTTGTCTATGTAGACGACATGCTGCTCACTGGTCCTCTTGAGAAGCATATTGCTGATTTCAAGGCTGATTTGCATGCCTCATTTGAGATGTCTGATTTGGGGCATTTGCATCACTATTTGGGCATTCAGTTTATGCAAGTTGATGGTGGAATGGCTTTGTATCAAACGAAATATATTGACACATTATTGCAGCGTTTTGGCCTTGAAGACTGTAAGCCTATTGCCACTCCTATGGAGACAGGTTTACGATTGAGTCTTCATGATGCTGGAGATGCATTTGATGCTGTTCTCTATCAGCAGGCTGTTGGATGCTTGATTTACTTATGCATTACTCGGCCAGATATTCAGTTTGCTGTCTCACAGATGAGCAGGTTTATGCATTGCCCAGGAGTCACGCATTGGAAAGCGGTTAAGCGCATCTTTCGCTACTTGAGTGGTACTCGGCTACTTGGGTTGTTTTATCCCAAGGGGGGATCACTACCGCCAGATTTGCATGCTTTTTCTGACTCAGATTGGGCTGGTTGCTATGACACTCGTGTGTCCACCAGTGGTTTTTGCTTCATGCTTGGTAGCTCATGTATATCTTGGTTGAGCAAGAAGCAGCCTACTGTGGCCACTTCCAGTTGTGAGGCTGAGTATAGGGCAGCTTTCACAGCGACTGTTGAGTGTGTGTGGCTCAGACGCCTTATGGCTGATTTGGGTGTTGGCCAGTCTTCTGCCACCACCATCTTCACTGACAGTCAGAGCGCATTGGCAGTTGCGAGGAACCCTGTGTTCCATGCTCGCACTAAGCACATTGAGGTGCATTATCACTATGTCAGGGAGAGGTTCTCTGCTGGGGAGATCAGCTTGGCATATGTGCCCACGCAGGAGAACATTGCAGACCTTTTCACGAAGGCTCTGCCTAGGGAGAAGTTTGAAGCTTTCCGCAAAGCTTTGGGCTTACTTCCTTTTGTGGAGTGATTTCCACATAGCTCGGCACTTCCTTATACATGAGTGCCAGCTCCTTGTTCACCGCATCACTCCCAGGGGGGATTTGTTGATATATTTAGGTAGTGATGTGTGTGAACACTCTAGGACCGCCGGGGCACTTTTTTCCCTCTTTAGGAGGTTTTTTTCCCCCGGCTTGTATATACGCCTATTGCCCTAATGGGCTACTTATCTTTGTACATTCTCTAGTAATACATTCAGTCTTGTGTGTTGTGCTCCAAGCTTCTTCCTCTTCCTTGTGCTGTTCGCGTGCTTCCGCAGACGTCTAACTCCAACAGAATAGATGACAAGAAGAACAATGGATCAATGCCAAAGCTCATCAAGAAGCCTTAGGGTGTATACACAAGAAAAGACTTCTTTTGAAGCACATAGCTCAAAACATGTACTATAATGTGCATAGAGAAATATCTAATGGAGTTTTTCATTTTACAAAAAGCATTTTCCATGGCTATGTGCTAAGTGCATTCAAGGGAAAAGTTGATCAAAGACAAAAGACCACACATAGATGCTCAATTATGGAACTCTCCTAAGAATATGGTCAAATTTCTCATTCACACAGGTGCCGCAACTAATGTGATTACAGTATCTCTCATAAAGACTTTCAAGGCTAAAATGAAACTCCTTGAACCCTACTTGATAAGTTGAGAACATATTCAAACACCATGCATTGAAGAACTTACATTTCCCATGCATTTGCATAAGACCAAAATATTGGTAAATTTTCTAGTCTACAAGGATAATGATTTAATTGAATAGCTCATTCTCACACAAGATTGGCTATTTCACAATTCTATTGGTTTAAGCCTAACAAACGACAAAATGATTCTCAACTGTGAAGGGAAAAATGTTGTTGTAACATTTTCCACTTTGTCCATAGCAGATGGATTGATACCTAAAGAGACTCAAAAAACTATTTAGCTTATCTCAAATGTTGTAGAAATACTCAGTCTACCACTTTTTAATTAGGTTAAAGCAAAACAAACACCTAAACAAGTAAAACGAAAACAAAAGAGCCTCGGGAAACACACCTCTCAAGAAGCTAAACATTACTAGTCTCTTATAGCTAGAGAAGCCTCTCAATCATGCATTTGGGTGCCCAAGAAATCGATAACTCCATTTGAAGATTCTCCTCATATTTCGTGGTCGATTATTGAAGCTTTCTACCAATAGTGTGTTGTGTTCAAGAAAAACATGAAAATACAAAAACTTGGATGACATAGTTAAGAAGAAGAGATCAAATAGAAGAAATTATGAAAATTCTTAATCAATCAAGTACGTCTTTTGGTGCTATTTTCTTATTGTAGATCTCAGGGATAAGGAGAAAAAGTTCCACCAATAATGGCCATTGTTTTTAACCTAGGTCGCTTTCCCTGATAAAACTTTGTGATGGTCTCAAGAACCCATATGGAGCAATGCCGTGGGGCTTACTTTTACATTCCATCATGATGTTCAAGGACTACTAAATAACAAATAAGCTATCAAGGTCTCCACCTTCCAACCTAGGAAAAGTTTCAAGGAGGGGGGACCATGCATGCATCATCATCATGTCAATTTTTTCGATCTTAGGGATTGTTTGCCTTATCACATTGAGTTCAAAAAAAATGGATAAAAAGAAGAAAGAAAAAAAAAAGAGGAGAAAAAACAGAACATAAAAGAAAAAAAAGAAAAAATTCACATCCCCCTAGATTAGGCATCCTTTTCATCGAATAACCCTTGGACACATCATTCAACGTCCGCATCTTTTATATATTTTTCAATAAATGCATCTGAAGTTGCATTCATAGGGCACTCTAAAACATCGTGCATGAGACACTATTGCTTGATACCCATTTACTATACTAAGTAGTCCCCTTATGAATACTTCCACAATCTTTCTCTAATATTTTTTCTTTTTGTTGGCCACATCATGCACAACCCTTCAATCTCAAACCAAATTATTTTTATTTTTCATTCATCTTTTATTTTAATTTTTGAAGGGTCGCAATTCACTCATGCACACCCTTCAATCTCAAACCAAGTTATTTTTATTTTTCATTCATCTCTTATTTTAATTCTTGAAGGGTCACAATTCACTCATGCACACCCTCATTCTAGAACCTTTTTCTCTTTCAATAGACCATTTATTTTTCTTTTTGAGGAAGCACATAAAAGATATTCAAAAAATTAGAAATAGTCTTCAAAAGCTATAATTTACCATTTCAAGAGGTTTTATAGGTGCCAAATATTGCAATACAACACCAATATTTAGCACTAAATATCTGCACATCAACACCCACGCTCACCCTGAACACCGAAAAGATGTCTCTCATAAATGATAGAAAGTAGTGGGGAGGAAGTGTTGGAGGAAGCTCATAATTCAACCTAAAAATTGTCAACACAGACAGTCAAAGCCCACTCAATGAATGAAGAATTTGGTAAAAGATAAGGACAAGCATGGAAGTGAATTAGGATGGGATCTAGTAACTTTTCATATCTCATATTACGCTTTTTTACAGATTTTACCCCAAAATATGTAAAAATGCCTACTTTTGGCATCATTTTCTATTACAATGTGGGTAGAGCTCTTAAAAAGTTTATATAAGTGAAAGATCTCTCATTAGTTAGGGTTACTCAGTTAGAGCTAAAAACCCTTTTGACCAGTGTATCTAGGCTATTGCAATAGACCGAGCTTCTTGGAGCAATCTATCTCTTGCCTACTTGTGAGTGTGTGTGCATATGAATGTGTGTGTCCTTGTGCACGCAAGCCTTGCTTGTGTTATAGGTGTGTGCACTTGTATATCATTGGGTGTAGATTTTCATACATATCAATTGGTCACTCCATGGATATGACATACTCATTTATCATTTTTGCTCTTTGTCTATAGGGACATGGCATTACAAGGTATCTTAGTAGGTTCTTTCTATTGTGTCGTTCTAAAATTCACATACTAATACGTAGGCATATATCTTATCATACCAAGCATGTGGCATTTGCTTTAATCCATACATTTTCTTTCATACTCTTTCTACACAAAACCAAGAGGTTGAAAAACACACAATACTTTGTAATCCCCCATTCAAAAATGCAATTTTGATGTTCAATTGATGCTTATTACAGCCATTGTGAGTGGAAAGTGCATAGACGCTATAAATAGATGCCATTTAGGTAGGTACATATGTCTCATTGAAAACAAGTCCTTTCTCTTAGGCATAACGTATAGCTAAAATCCTAGCCTTGTAGTAATCAATACTGGCATCACGCTTGCATTTCAACTTAGACCCATTTAGTTTCAATATCCTTCTTGCTGAGAGGAAAATCACATAAAGTACCATTCTTCATAATGTCACCATATTCAAATTGCATAACAACCATGCAATTTGTTGATTTTTTTGCTTCATCAAAGGAAATAGGAGAATTCTCTTCACAAGGCTAAAGATAGTTATTACATGAAACCGCAATGCAAAGAAAGCACCATTGAAGCCTCAGGAAGGTGAATCTAACAAACCATCTCTCAAAGTGTGCATCAACAATTTTGACATAGATTTTGCCTCATCGATATTTCCTCTCTCATCAATAATTACATCAAGAATATCTATTTTATAAATGGAATAATGTACGTTCTCATTTCAAACCTAAATAGGCTAATAATTTGCCTCACTAAGAGATACATTTTATAGTCCTCCAATGAAAAGGGGCGATAATGTTCATACACATCCTTTTGGGTCCTTGATGTCTCCTTGATGTTAGAGTTCTAGGATTGTAGAAGCACACAAATAGCACTTGGAAGAAGAAGAAGAAGAAGAAGCTTGGAGCACAATGCACACAATGTATTACTGAATGAAATGGACAAAAGATAAGTAACCCATTAGGGTTATAGGCTTATATACAAGCCAAGGGGCAAACCCTCCTAAATAGGGAAAAAAAGTCTCCTAACATTCTAAAGTTTCTTCACACACATCACTATGAAAATATATCAATAAATCCCTCTAGAGAGTGATACAATGAACAAGGAGTTGGCACTCATGTATAAGGAAGTGTCAAACTATGTGGAATGAAATCAATCCACAAAAGGAAGTAAGCACAAATCTTTGCAAAAAGCTTCAAACTTCTCCATAGATACAAACTTTGTGAAAAGTTCTCTAACATTATCCCATATGGGCACATAAGCCAAAATAATCTATCTAGCAAAGAGTCTCTCCTAAACAAAATGATAGTGCTTTTCATGAACATGGAACACAGGGCTCCTCTGAATAGCCAATGTCCTCTGAGTGCCACTAAAGATCGTGATCACAAAAAGACTAACCAACACCCAAATCATCCAAAAGGCATCTAAGTCACACACACTGAGCAAGAGGTGAGAAAGATGCCCTATAATCAGGCTCACAACTAGATGTGGACATAGTAGGATGCCTCTTGCTCAACCAAGATATGCATGTGTTACCAAGTATGAAGAAAAAAGCACTAGTGGACACATGAATTTCATAGCCACTAGCCCAATCTAAGCCAAAAAAATCATGTGAATCTAGTGGTAAGGATCCCTCATTGGGATAAAATAATCCAAGTACTTGGTTACCAACTCAAGGAGAACATATGTGTTTAACTTCCTACCAATGTTTGACACTTGGGATATGCATAAACGTACTCATTTGAGAGACAACAAACAAAATATCAGGCCGGGTTATGCATACGTAAGTCAATCATCTAAGAGTGTGTTGATAGAGAACAACATCAAATGCATCTCGAGCATTATGTGTTGGAGTTTGAGTTCTGTTGAAGCACACAAACAACACAAGGAAGAAGAAGAAGCTTGGAGCACAAGACACAATACTGAATATATTACCACTAGAATGTGTAACAAAGATAGTTGACCCGTTAGGGTTATAGGCATATATACAAGCCGGGGGAAAATACCTCTTAAAGAGGGAAAAATGTGACCTAATGGTCCTAATGTGTTCACACACATCACTACCTAAATATATCAACAAATTCCCCCCTTGGGAGTGATGCGATGAATGAGGAACTGGCACTCATGTATAAGGACGTGCCAAGCTATGTGGAATCAATCCACAAAAGGAAGTAAGCCCAAAGCTTTGTGGAAATCTTCAAACTTCTCCTGAGCTAGAGCCTTTGTGAAAAGGTCTGCGATATTCTCCTATGTGGCCACATATGCCAAACTGATCTCTCCAACAGAAACCTCTCCCTGACATAATGATAGTGCACCTCAACGTGCTTAGTGCGAGCATGGAACATAGGGTTCCTCACAGCTGACAATGCGCTCTGACTGTCAGTGAAGATGGTGGTGGCAGAAGACTGACCAACACCCAAATCATCCATAAGGCATCTGAGCCACACACACTCAATAGTCACTGTAAAAGTTGCCCTATACTCAACCTCACAACTAGAAGTGACCACAATAGGTTGTTGCTTAATTAATCAAGATATACATGAGCTACCAAGCATGAAGCAAAAGACACTAGCAGACATATAAGTGTCATAGCAACGAGCCCAGTTAGAGTCAGAAAAAGCCTGTAAATCTGGTGGTTGTGATCCCACCTTGGGATAAAACAATCCAAATAGCTGGTTACCACTCAAGTAGCCAAAGATGCACTTAATCACTTGCCAATGCTTGACACATCGGCAATGCATAAACCTACTTATCTATGAGATAGCAAACTGAATATCTGGCTGAATAATGCATAATTAAATCAAGCATCCAATAGCCTGCTCATAGAGAACAACATCAAATGTATCTCCAACATCATGAAGACTCAACCATAAAACTATATCCATATGAGTGGCAATATGTTTACAGTTTTCAAGGCCAAAATGGTGCAATAATGTGTCAATATATTTTGTTTGACACAAAGCTATTCCACCATCAACCTACATTAACTTGATGCCCAAATAATGATGCAAATGCCCCAAACTAGACATCTCAATGAGGCATGCAGATCAACCTTAAAATCAGCAATATGCTTCTCATGAGGACCAGTGAGCAGCATGTCATCAACATACAGAACAATGATCAGAAACACATCATTTGCACGCTTAACATATAAGGTGCTCTCAGTTGGAGTATTCTCAAAACCATGTGCAATCAGGTAGGCATGTATTTTTTCATACCAAGCACATGGTACTTGCTTCAAACCATATAATGAATTTTTCATCCTGCACACTTGATTTTCATGCCCTTTTTGCACAAAGCCACATGATTGAAAAACATACACTTCTTCATGCAATTCACCATTCAAAAAATGTAGGTTTAATGTCCAACTGATGTACATTCCAACCATGATGAGTTGCAAGTGCACAGATGCTACGAACAGTACTCATTTAGTATGTAGGAGCAAAGGTCTCATCAAAATCAATGCCTCTTTCTTGAGCATAACCCTTTGCAACTAGCCTAGCTGTATACTTGTCAACTGTTCCATCAAGCTTATGCTTCAGCTTGTATACCCACTTAGTGCCAATGGCTTTCTTACAAGAAGGAAAGTCACATAAAGACCAGGTACCATTTTTCATAATAACATCATATTCTAATTGCATACCAACCATCCAATTTTCAGAATTTTGTGCTTCATCAAACAAAACATGCTCATTCTCATCAAAGAGACTAGAGGCAGCCATAGCATAGAAATTTGATGCAAAGAGAAGCATTATGAGAGCTTGAACAAGTATGATATGATAGAAATGCATCTAATTTGTTATCTCACAAAGTCTGCACCAGCCATTTTTCAAAAATGGAATGATCTACATCATCACATGAAACCTATAAAGGCTGAGAAGTTGCCTCATTAGGACCAGCACTAGACTATCCACCTGCAAAAAAGGCAGCAAGTGTCATACATGTCTTTGGAGCTAACTGATGTCTCCTTCGCACATAGAAGTAATGGTTGAATAACATCTTCCACAAAAACAACATCACAGCTAACCAAAATGCATTTAGTATGTGGATGATATAGACAATAGCCTTTGCTTTCAGAACTGTACCCAACAAACATACATTTCATTGTTCTATCATCCAATTTCCTGTATTGTTGTTCAGGCACTAATGCATATGCCAGACAACCAAAAACATGCAGGTGAGCAACAAATGGCTTGCGACCGTGCCAAGCCTCATATGGATTCATAGACTGCAATGCTTTAGTGGGACACATGTTAAGTACATATGTTGCACACGTATTTGAGGCACTTATACTGCTGAACCGAAACCTATGCATATATATATATATATATATTTGGCATGAAAAGAGGAAATTGCCTGCACAAGTGCTGTGATAGTGCATTCGGAGTCTGAAACGAGCTCAGATCACAATTTTGGCACCACAAAGCAAAGCACTTCTGAACTCGTAATCACCTTGAGTATGCTCACCAAATTTCGTGTGATTTTGAGACTGTGACTAGAGGGGTGTCGATGATGCCCTAGATGAAGCCGCGACCTACTCTGATACCAATTTTTGGAGTTTGAGCTCTATGGAATCATGCAAACGAGAAGAAGAAGCTTGGAGCACAACACACGATACTCAATGTATTGCCACTATAATGTACAAAGATAAGTGACATGTTAGGGTTATAGGCATATATACAAGCCAGGGGAAAAAAACCCTCCTATAGAGGGAAAAAAGTGCCTCGATGGTCCTAATGTGTTCACACACATCATTACCTAAAAATATCAACATTAGGAAGACTCAACCATAATTTCCATGGGAGTGGAAATAGGTTTGCAATCTTGGAGGCCAATATGTTCGAATAATGTGCCGATGTATTTTGTTTGACACAATGTTGTTCCCCCATTAACTTGCATAAATTGAATGCCAAATCATGATGCAAACAAGCCAAATATGAAATCTTGAAAGAGGCATGCAAATTAGCTTTGAATTTACCAATATGCTTCTTATTAGGACTAGTGAGGAGTGTATCATCAACATATACAACAATGAACATAAGTACATATCTGTAGCTTAATATATAATATGTTCTCTATTGTATTATTCTCAAATACATGTGCTAGCAAGTAGGAATGTATCTTTTCATATCAAACATGTGGTGCTTGCTTCACTCCATGCAATACCTTTCTCAATATGCATACTTTTTTTTATGCCCTTTATCACAAAACCATAGGGCTAAAATATATACACTTCTGCATGTAAACCACCATTTAGAAATGTTGTTTTAATGTCCAACTAATGAACATTTCAACCATGTTGAGTTGCGAGTGCACAAATGCTACAAATGATTGTGAACCTATCAACTCTTGCATCAGCCTTATGTATTAATTTATATACTCATTTATTACCAATATTCTTTTTTAAGGAGGAAAATCACATAAAGAACAAGTGCCATTCTTCATAATGGCATCATACTTTGGTCGCATAGTATCCACCCAATTTTCTAATCTAAGTGCTTCATCAAAAGAAACATGCTTGTTCTCATCATAAAGACTAGAGATAGCCATTGCATAGTAATCTATCATTATGAGAGCATGAACAAGTACGATATGACAAAGTGCACTGATTTTCTACCTCTCAAATTCTACACAACCATTTAGGCATAGTTTTTTCCTCTTCAATATCAATTTTCTCATGAATAAGTGCATCATGTAAATTTGCATCATCATTTTAAACGTATAAAGGTTGATAAATCACCTCACTAGGAGCAACATTTGACTATCCAACTATAAAATGAGGTAGCAAAGTGTCATGCATATCCTTTGAATAGAGTGTTGTCTCCTTGGTACATGAAAGTAAGGGACGAATTGCATCTTCCACCAAAAAATAAAGAAAAAACCACAACTAACCAGAATGTCTTTAGTATGATGCTATAGGGAATTGTCTTTGCTTTTAAAATTGTACCCAAAAAATATATATTTCACAACCTTATCATCAATTGGCATTGTTGAGGCACTAATGCATATGCAAGATTGTAGCTCAGTGATGAGTAGCACCTCTTTTAATGTCAATCCGGGAAGACGTGAGGATGGTATGAAGACCTCAAACAAGTGATGGCACAAGTGGGTGAGTGAGAAGCACACTAACATGCACACACATACACACACATGCACACACAAGGTAAGACAAAGAGAGAGAAGCAATGGAATTCTTAGATTACTCAAAAGTGCTCTTACAAGTTCAATCCTACAACAATCTAACCTCAAAAATGAGCTCTCTAGCTCTATTTATAGTTTTTGACTAGTTTTTGGCCCTGTCCAGACCTAGTGTCCGACTAGTTAAAAATTAGGTTCTAGGGCCTATTTGAGGGCTCGAATGGAGTCTAAAAAATATGAAAATTGATAGGTAGGTACTTCTAATGCTCCTCAAGCTCAAGGACTCCTTCGCTTGCACAAAATGGAGCTACAAAAATGTGGAATGGTATTTACAATGGTGTGGAGTGACTAGAATCACTATTTGGGAAATATTAATTCAAGAAAAACATGATGGCCTATTTGCCAGATCTTCGTTGACTGCTTTGTCTGCTTGGCCCTTCTCGTTGACTTCCTTGTCTTGTAAGTCCTTGACCGCCTTGACCATTGCCAACACCCCCCCCTCTCGCGTTTGTCGTCTCTAACAGACCCTTGTTGTGTGGACCGTTCGATGTAGTACTCTACGACGTCTGTGGCTAAGTGATGTTCTGCTATTCTCAGTCCTTTGGCCAAATCAGTGAGTAAGGCATCCCAGTCTACTGGCCTAGGTACTTCCGGATGTGGCATACGTAGCTGTTCTGAGTGTAGAGCCTGTTCAAACGCAAATAGTTGTAATAAGTGAGATGGTCTGGGTATGAATATCTCGGAATGATATTCCCAGAACCCTGTGATAAACATTTCCTCAAATGTTTGCTTGAAGCAGGTTGGTAGATACTTGATATGAGCATGCCACGCGTAGACAACATTGATGGGTGGCGTGGTGCTCATATCATAAGCGAGATCCTGGTTGCCTTCATTGAATCCAAGAGCTGAAAGATGAGGTTCTTTGACATTTCTAAATGTCCTAAATGTAACCAGCATTAGTTCAAATATTTTCAGGCACATCTGTGCCATGATATCTGGTACATTTTTGAATCGGATCGCCCAATGCTGAATGGTTGAGATCATATAACTAACCGTTGGTTGGCCATGAGGGAGTGCTAAGTACACATAGTTTAGCCACTTTTCACATCCTTTAACTGTCAAAATTGTTTTGGTGTAGTCGGGCCATGACCGTCGTCGAAAGACAAGGCAGTAGCAAGGATTATACTTGATATATAAAGGCATGTTATTCCACGTGCGTACCATCTCGGGGTATGTTTCCAGCAGACGTATCCTCCAAGTAGGTTGAAATATATTCCCGTGCGTGGCACTTGCAGGGATATCCTCGGGTGCAAATTGTGTGGCCGAGGTTGGTGCTTTTGTTGTGTGTTGATTGATCTCAGCATTATAATCTGCCATTAATACGCAGAATGGGACATACAAATCATCGGACGTGCCAATCCACCGATGATGGGAGAGGTTTCTGAAATAGTCCGATTTGATGACGACTTCTTCCAATCGGGACATCGACTGTATCTGTACTACAACTCTCTCATCATGGGTTGCACCAACCTTTTCTAACTTTTGCATTCATTCAAGAGCTTCGATCTCAATTGTGTCCATTCCTTCCTCTATGTGCTTAGCCCCTGGTGCAGGCATGGATACGTATGGGTTTTCAAAAATCTCCTCAACTTCAATTGTGTTAAAGTGTTAACCGTACGATGTGTTACTGACTCGCCGAAATCGTTATCGAACAAATGTTAAACGTAAAACAGGAATGTTAACCGTGAAACAGTAATTCACCGTAAAACGTGTTAAACTTTAAGTATCATTACCGAAAGGCGTTACCAGACCAACGTGGGTTCTTGGGAGTGGTAGGGGTCTGTTAGAGAGAGGCCCTGTACTTATTTCCCAAATCTTCGTTACAACGTCAAAAGCGTGACTACTCGTCTTAGCTCAGTTACTAGCACTAACTAGGCAATATTTGGTTTCTATACTCCTGCATACAGAAATTCTCCAGACTAACCTACTATTGGAACAAAGTAGTAATCCATTCTACAGATTCACTAGTATGTAATAAATCAACCAGAGTGAATACGATAGCTGATAGATTCACTCGTCACAACACTTTCCAGTGATCTCAAATAAAAGGTTTACGTTTACCGAAAGCAATAGTTCATCATCGTCACCGAATGCAATGAGTTCAGTAAAACAAACAGAACATACTCAACAGTGCATCAGGTTAACTATTCAACTCATACGGTAATATAACTACTCAACACGACTGAGAGTACGAGAATAACTGAAGAACACACAGCAATACAATACGTTGACAGCAATCAGACACACAATCCGTCATTCAACTACCCGTTACAGTGAATTACAGTATAAGCAAACGATGCAGAACTCAATACTAACAGTACTCAGAACTTCAGAACAGTGTAAACACCAATCTCACAAATGTTAAGGCGAACTATCTGGCAATTCCAGAAAAGACGTCTCTCTGACCATTCTCCTTACATTGCTTTATATAGAATTTACAAGATGCGCGTACCAACTTTTCGCGCGTATTTCGAAAACTCCGTTACATCCAGCAGTCATTACATTTGTCCCACTCCAGCGGCCGACTAACATTGGCACGCACGGTGGACTCGAACCCGCAAGTTATTTTGCTTACAAAACTATTGTTCATCGATGATTCCTTCTAGATACATATTTCTGGCTAATCTAAATGTTCGGGCTATCTTTTTCTTAAGAGTTTCTAATAGTTGCTTAAGGGTGTCTGGGTCTAATATTTGCGCATCTACTCTAACAGAACTAAGGGCGATGGCTTCAGTAAGTAAAATTTCGGCCTGTGTTTGCAAAAAGGCCTCCTGTAAGTAGAAGTCGTTGGATAGTGCCGCATCTCTAGCTGTCTTTATTTCACTTACTTGCGGCCTTGGTTGTGTATCATTGATGGGTAATGGGCAGATAGGTGTTTCCTTCTTCTCCTTCACTCATGTCTCCTATCTTGTCCAAGGGTATTTCTGGCACTGTTCTATGAGATCCTACCTAGGAGCGAGGTTTTGCTACTTCTGGCACTTGATTGGCTACATGTTTCCACAGTTCTGGCCTAACCTTAAGTAATTCTCCTAAAGTGAGATTGCACTGCACTTTAGTATTCTTTACAACCTCTGTGTTCCTAGGTATGACCGAGTCTTCGTTTCTTACCATGACCATGGGTGCATTCATGCAAGTAGACTTTGCTTCCCATGGGCCTGTGAAATGAGGCAATTCTTGTAAGGAATTAGACTCGAAATCTAATCTCTCCTGAGATTGGGTACTCTCTTGCTCCTCATAAATGGAAGGAATATCTTGTGGGAATTGATCATGTTCGTCATCCACAAGTTCAATGGGAGGAGGGACTTCACACTCTTTTGCCCATTTCTCTTCTTGAATCTCTCGTAGGAATTCTGGTGTGTACCGATTCATAGAAGAAGATGTGTCTGGTTCTGTGGAGTTAGGCACATAGGCTTGTTGGGCAGGAAGGCTTACTCTTTCACTTGTCGTGCCCTTATTTGGAGGGTTGGGTTCCTTTTCTGATTGTGCAATTAGCCTCTCCAATCTTTCTAGCAGTCCATCAAAGTGCAACTGCGTCTTAGCTGAACTAGAGATGTTAAAGAGGTGACTAGCTTCAAACATGGTTTGAGCCAATTCCACCATCTTAGCACAGATTTTAGTTAGTTCAAGCTCTAGTTCTGCTCTAGGGTAACACTTTTCATGATCCGTCACGTTTGGCCCTTCTTGGATTCTGGCCTGATATGCCTTAAGCATCATATTTAGGTCCTCGGGAGTGGGATTTGCTAATACTGATCCTACTCTAGGGGATGGTGGGGTCGTATGAGGCGGGTTGAAAGGTGGTGGTGGGTTGGATGGAGATGGGAATGGTGGTGGTGGGGTAGTGAGAGGGTGAGGTTGAGAGGTGAGTTCAGTTATCTTGGCTCTCGTTTCTCTTAGGCTTTCCTCGAGTTCACTCATCTTCTTTGCCCATTGTCTTTTCATTCTCTCGCGGCTATCTCTCCAAGCTCTAGTCATCTTCTTGGTTATGCTCTCAGTTTCACTAACCTCAGCACTCTTTTCTTGGCCTAAACCTTGATTTTGTTGCAATGCCTGAGCTCTGGTGACCACCTACACTGGTGCAGTGGAAGTTACACTACCTGTAGAGTCTACAACTAACCCAATCACATTGATGGGAGTAATTTTTGTTACATTCTGTGGGTTCTTTGGGCAGTCTCGTAAGAGGTGCTCCTTTCCGCAATCTTGACAAAAGCCTTGAATGGTTACAGATTGGGGTTGTGTAGGGGCAGGCATTGGACAATCACGAATGAGGTGATCTCCTTGACATCGGTAGCATGGCCCTCTAGGAAATGGGGGTCTTACCTGCCTAGGTTGAGGTCTAGAATTGGGATTCGCATACATAACATTCGCATACCCTGGCTCCCAACTTGGTTCACTCGGTTCTTCGTAATAATAGGCCTCATTATGCTCAGGTGACTGCATGTAGTATGCCTAGGGACTATCAATATGAGTGGAGTCGAAACTATGGTCACTAGGGTCACTTTCTCAAAGTAATGGAGTTACTGGGACTATAGCTCTATTCAGGTTCTCTTCTGCAGCTGCGTACTTTACGGGAATCACGTTGGCTGGAGTAGGAGGTTGTTGGGCTAGCACTGGTTGAGGTCTTTGTTGGTTTTGGTAGGGTTTTTGATAAGGTTGTTGTGGCCTACTATATTGATGTGGAGGGTACTGGTTTTGATATCTTCCCTGTTGTGGATAGGGTTGGGGGTAGGTTTGCCTAACCGCTTGCTTATTGTATGGGCAATCTTGCGTAGTGTGATTAGTGTATTTGCTTTCTATGGTGCAGTATTGGCTATTAGGATTCACTTGGGGTTGAGCCATAATGGGACATACGTTCGCCATATGGTCACCTCCACAAATATAGCACCGCTTAAAAGGGGCAAATCTTGGAATTTGTTTGCTAGAGACACCTAATTTTTGAGCTACCTTCTCTGTGAGTTCCTCAATAGATGTGGATTGCATGGAAGATAGGCTAGAAGAACTATTTGAATCTTTGTAGATTTGTGAAAGCTCTAATTCCTCCCCTAGGTTATCTTCAATGTCAATGCACATGCGTACACACTCTTCTATGGTCCTAGGGTCCTTCAAGTACACATATGATCTCATTTTGGTACTTAGCAGTCCATCTAAGAAGAGAGCCACTTGTTTGGCTGGTGTGGGTAACTCTGGAACAGGGCATCTCTCTAAGTATTGCCTAAACCTTCTTCCTGCAAGTCTCACGGTCTCTTGAGGGGTTTGCTTGAAGCTATGAATCAGTGAGGAAGTGTTATGCCTTATGCCACTTTCGGAAAATTCAGTAATGAATGCCTCCAGAAGTTGGTCTATGTTCCTGAAGTGTCTCTCATTTAGTGGTTGAAACCACGTTAGAGCGGTGTTCCTAAGGGTTATACCAAAGGCATTGTATTGCATGAACAGGTCCTCAACTTGTTCAACTCTCAAGACTTGCCTAAATTCTGTCACATGGTCATAAGGGTCTCTAGTGCCATCGAAGTAATTCTTCATGGACTTGACCAGCTGGATTGGCCTCAGGGTCCTAGTGTGCTCTCTAGGCCTTGGCAAGGGAAAATCATCAGCAGTTCTTTGGTTTCTAGGTCTCTCGGGTTCCATTCTATCCATTTCTGTTCGCGTTCGTTCTCTTCCCATTGGTTTGGCAAAGCTTACCTCAGGTCTTTCTCTATTCCTGTCTCTTTGAGCTCCATGAGATTGGGATGTTCTAGCTCCTGGGTGACCATAAGACACATTAGATCTTGGTTGGGGGAAAATAAATTCACCCTTCCAAGTGTAAGCATGCCTACCATGCTCTGTAACAACATAGATCCTCTCTGAAGTGTTGTCTAGATAGGTCACTTTGCCTGGGCTATTGGGGTCTTTGAACTCATAGATCGTGATCGTTCCTATCTCATTCGACTGGTCAGGCTTATACCTCCAAAAAGCTTCATCAGTCTCTCGATTTAAAAGCAGGTCTATGCTCTTATTGTCCTGGGGAACCCATTCGGGATTGAGGATTCTCATTAGAACTGATTTACCTCGAGGGGTCCTAGGCTCTACACCTATGTTTCCTTGCTCTAGGTCACCTATGTCCATCTCTGGAATCACATTACCAAATTCATATGTCCTATCTGGGTGACTGGTTACTACGTATATGGTTCCTTCTTTGTCCAGGTATGCTCCATTTTCAAACTTGACTGCTGGATGCTCTAGTCCAATGGGTTGATCTGGGTTCTTGATCTAGACCAGAGATCTTCCTAAGCCATCCTCATAGATGCTAGCACCTAATCGGTCGGTTCTAAGGTATTCCAGCTGCATCTTGTAGGGGCCTTCTACCCTATGTAAATATGGCACACCTGAACTTCCTGTAGGTCTCCCCATTCCGTGGGACATTTCAGACTCGCTAGTTTCAGAGCTAGGGTAGTAAGAATGATGGCTCAACTGTTGGGCCCAAGACCTAGCAGTATGATTGACACTAGCCTCTGAAGATCTCAGACTTTGTCTATCTCTCCCTAGGTGTCGTCCTGATTTCAGGTTCATATGCCTAATTGAGTAACCCCAATTTTCCCAAGTACACACTCGTTGTTGAATTCTTTTGTATCTGTTACTTGGTTCCTTTTTAGTTGATTATCGTGTTTATGATCTTGTCTGATATCACGTCGTCAGGAATATTTGAGTGATTTTTCGCACTTGAAGTTGTCCGTACCACGTTAAGTTCTTTCCCTTTTAAGTTATCGATCATACAGAGATTATTTTTTAGCTTGAACTTGAGTATTTAGGTAGTCTTCAACTTGATAGATGCCTATCATTGCCCTGACTCACTTTTAGCACTACTCGCACTTAGCCTAAGCTAGGAATTGACAGAGGGAGTTGAGAGTATTCCAACCTCACTTGTTGATCCCTTGCTCTTTGGTGCTCAAGAACCCTGTTCTCAAGCTTGCAGATTGCCCTTGCTTTGGATGCCCTCGAGTGCTCTCAATAGACCTGTAAAGTCCCAAGGTTAGCTGAAGACTTAGATTCAAATGACATAATAAATCACTTTCATTCATGTAATTCAGATATCAACTTGCCCTGTGGCTTTATGGAAAACGATTCTAGAGATCCCTTAGTTTTGTTCCCCCTCGATATGGTCCACTTAAAAATACTATAGCTGATAATCCTGGTATTAATTTTACTGTACTCCCCACGAGCTTTCCAACAAAACAAGAATCATAGCAAACGGATTTCGTATGAGGAAGTTATGACAGTTCAGGGTTCTAGAGCTAAAACAGGGTTCAAACAGGCTAACAGTTCACAAGATTTTTCTCAAAAATACAAGTGTAGGGACCTCACAAAGTGCTAATTATTTGACATGTATGCCCAAAATTACCCCAAAATTGGAATAAAATACCCTAGAAATTTGGCCAAAAAAGCCTGTCAATCGCGATTGACAGAGGTGTCCGTCGGGGCCTGTCGGTCGCGATCTACACATCAATCGCGATTGACAGTGTCAATCACGATCGATAGAGTCGGTCGTGGGTCCTGTCAATGGCGATCGACAGTATCAATCACGATCGACACTTTTTCCGAGATTTTTGCCATGATTCCAGTCAATCAGGGTTCTATCCGTCGCGATGGATACGTGGCAATGCGAGTCTTTGAGTCAATCATGAATTTTGAGTCGGTCGCAATCGACGGTGTCGATCGCGATTGACTGAGTCCTACGTGGTAGTCCGTCGGGGTCTGTCAGTCACGATTGACAGAGTCTGTCGGTCGCGATTGACAGAGTCTGTCGATCGTGGCTGTCGATCGCGATTGACAGTGTCGGTCCGATTGATAGAGAAACACGGAATTTTTAAATTTTAACTAGTGATTTGGAATGTGCTCATCTTGTGTGTCATTGTGGTGTATTTTGTTTTACCAAAAGATGAAATTTTCTATCGATCGCGATCGACAGAGGTCTGTGACATAGAGACAAGACCGAGCTTTCCCGTACCTGCGCGACGTGAAGGAGATGATGGGACCACCAGATCCTACAAGGAAACTCAAAAAACATGCAAAAACAGAGCACACAAATCGCTCTCTCTCACAAGTGAAATGAGGGAAATGGAAGGGAGAAGGTGATATGATCAAAAACTAAAATTTCTCGTGATGATGGAGATGGAGGTGGGAGATGGTGAGATGATGATGGTGATGATGATGATGAAGTAAGAAAGAGAAAAATAAGGAAAAGTAAAGAAATTACCTACAACACCAACGTCACAACTCTACATCTTACCATCACATGCTCGTCCTCAAAGCTCGATCCCCGGCAATGGCGCCAAAATTTGGTGTAGCTCAGTGATGAGTAGCACCTCCTTTAACGTCAATCCGGGAAGACGTGAGGATGGTATGAAGACCTCGAACAAGTGATGGCACAAGTGCGTGAGTGAGAAGCACACTAACATGCACACACATACACACACACGCACACACAAGGTAAGACAAAGAGAGAGAAGCAATGGAATTCTTAGATTACTCAAAAGTGCTCTTACAAGTTCAATTCTACAACAATCTAACCCCAAAAATGAGCTCTCTAGCTCTATTTATAGTTTTTGACTAGTTTTTGGCCCTGTCCAAACTTAGTGTCCGGCCTAGTTAAAAATTAGGTTCTAGGGCCTATTTGAGGGCTCGAATGGAGTCTAAAAAATACGAAAATTGATAGGTAGGTACTTCTAATGCTCCTCAAGCTCAAGGACTCCTTGGCTTGCACAAAATGGAGCTACAAAAAGGTGGAATGGTATTTACAATGGTGTGGAGTGACTAGAATCACTATTTGGGAAATATTAATTCAGGAAAAATGATGGCCTATTTGCCAGATCTTCGTTGACTGCTTTGTCTGCTTGGCCCTTCTCGTTGACTTCCTTGTCTTGTAAGTCCTTGACCGCCCTGACCACTGCCAACAAAGACAATCAAAAAACTAAAAACACATAGATGAGAAAAAGTGTCTTGTGAACTTGTCAAGCCTCATATGCAATGATAGACTACAGTGCTTTGGTGGGCACATTTAAAGTACATATAGTGCACACATAGAGGCTAGAAATTTTGGTAAAGCCTAATTTTGAACCATACGCCTTTCCATTTCCATGAAAGAGCTATTCTTCCTATCACCAAATCCATTTTGTTGAAGTGTATATGAAACGATATGCTAATGTTTTATTCCACATTAAGCTAGAAATACATTAAACTTAGAAGACATACTCCCCTCTTGATCAGAACAAAGAGTGTCCATTTTACATGCAAATATATTTTGACACATAGTAAGGAATTTTTTTAATTACATAAATACCTTGGACTTTGTTGTTGACCGAAAAACCCATGCATGCCTAGAAAATTCATCAATGAAAGTCAAAAAGTATGGGTAATTCCCAAATGAAGCTATCTACATAGGACCACAGACATCACTATAAATAAGCTACAATTTATATGCAGCTCTAATTGAACCATACGTGGCGAAGAAAGAACATTGTGGTCAACCCAAATACAGCCCTCATAGGCATGCTTAGAAGGTGGCTCAAACTTGGATAAAGAGGTACCATTTCATAATTCTATATGCAAAAAAAAAATCAAAATTCATATGACCAAAGCATGCATGCCAAAGTTTTGCATCTAAAATAGCCTCAAAATCATGAACTTCACATGCTGAATCATTCTCATATTTTGCATAATCTATGAGATTAAAAAGCCCATTCCGTAAAATTCTAGAAGCAGTGATATTATCACATTTTAAGACAACATGAACTATAGATTTTTCATCAACAAATTTAACAACCAAGCCAATTTTTGTTAGTGTGGAAATGATAATCAATGTTTCTTGATCCCTCGCACATATAAGGCATCTGATAGTGTCAAAGTACTACCATCTACACTAGTAAGAATGATGTTTCAGACTTCCATGGTAGGATAAGAGGAGTTTTTAGCATATGTGATACTATTTTTAATTGGAGCAAGCTCAAGTGAAGTGAAGAAACTATGTTGTGAGGTTATGTGTTTGGCTGCACCACTATCTAAACACCAAACATCGGAGTCTAGTATGAACATACACTACTCATGATAAGATGGGTCATAGCTAGAATGGGTAGTAAACACCCATTCTTCATTTTGAACAAGATGAGCAAATTTTATGCAACGAACATTACACGCTCTTTCTTTTTTGCCTCTTTGCAGCGAGTATAATCTTCATGACATTATCATTTTCCTTACAATACTTGCAAAATTGTTTCTTCTTTTCTCTTTGCTTATCATCTTTATGTTCCTTTTTTGACAATGCAACATTAGAAGACTTCTACTTACTAATACATGAGCTCCATTTACCTTTTGACTAGCTAAGAAAGTTTGATCTGTAACATGCATACTTGACCTATTTTGTTTGGAGTTATCTTCTTGTAACAAAATAGATACTAACTCCTCAAAAGTTAAGTCATTTAGATTGTCCTTGATCACCACACAAAGAGTAGAAGCACAACTTTGATAAGATTCTAGAATACCATTAAGAACAGTCTACATAAATGAACTCTCTAGCAAGATTTTATGAATAGAAATCAATTTCTCTTTCAAAACCATGATCTTTGTCAAAAATGTGTTCAGTGAATCTCTTTCATTTATATGCTCACTCTCCAATTGTTGCAAAGGTAAGAAACGTGAGCCTCATTTCTTGTCTGGTATAGCGTGATAAGTGCATCCCAAGCATTTTTGTATTGTTTTGCATTAGCAAATGTGAGGGATAATGGGACATTTGACAAATAAAGCTATCAATGAATATGCTTGTGTATATTTGTCATCCAAAAAAAGCCACTCCATAGTAGTTGCAATAGCAACTATAGAAGGACCAAGAATTTCAAGATCATCATCTTCATCATCACTTGCTATCACAGCATTTGCAAGTGTAGGAGGATGTATTTCAACACCTTACACAATATTCCATAAGCCTTTTGCTACTAGTGCATGACACATCATGTGTGCCCACAATGGGTAGTCGGAACCATCCAACTTATCCTCGATAGCCAACATATGAAATACATCACTGCTTTCAATCATTTCCAATGATTGCCTTGATGTAGAAAATTGACCATTTCTCAAAAGAGTTGAGCAAAAATACCCAAATGGAATTTGTTTTGTAGGCTTCAAGAGGCTTGTATTGGGAAACCAAAAAATGTATATATCTTTGGCATAAAAGGAAAAGAGTGTCTACACAATCATTGTGATAATGAATTTGGAGGCCAAAACAAGCTCAAATCAAAATTTCGATGCCACAAAGCAAAGTAGTTTTGAACTTTTAATGACTCGGAGTATAGTCACTAGTTTTCATGCAATGCTAAGACTATGATCGGAATGTTGTTGACAATGCCTTGAAAAAATTGGTGGCCTACTCTAAAACCAATTGCTAAAATTCAAGGACTATGGAAGTATGCAAATAGCACTAGGAATAAGAAGATGCTTGGATCACAACAGATAGAGTAGTACTAAACAAAATACAAAAGGTAAGTAACCCATTACAGCCGTATATACAAGTCCAAAAAAGAAACTTCTTAAAGAGAGAAAAAAGTTCCTTGGCAATCCTAAATATGCTTACACATGCCACTACTAAAATATATCAACATTTGAGACATGAAAATAAAGGTTGCACAACATCCTCCACAAAAAGTACATCATGTCTAACTAGAATGCATTCAGTGTATTGGTGATATAAATGATAATCTTTGTTCTCAAAATTATACTTAATAAAATTAAATCCCAAAGCCTTATCATGCAATTTCTTGTGTTGCTCCTTAGGCACTAACGCATATGCTAGACAACCAAAAAAACCACAAATGAGCAATCAATAGCTTGGGATGAGTCCAAGCTTCATAAGGAGTTATAGAGTCTGCTTTTGTAGGACCACAAAGTAAAGATAATTACCACAAGATGGTGTCTACATAGGACCACAAATGTCATTGTGAACAAGTTGCACTATTCTTTCATATATTATTATACCAACTTTCTAAAATAAAGGATGTTGCATCTTACCGTTTACCCTTGTCCTTCTAATTATCAACACAAGTTTGATTTGTAACACAAATAACTGACCTATTCTATCTATAATTGTCTTCTTGCATAAAAATTAGAGATAGTTGCGCTTGAAAATTCAAGACATTTGGATTTCCCTTCATCATCAATCAAAGAATAGAAGAAAAAATATATGATGAAAATTAGCTAAACCATTAAGAAGAGTTTTCACAATTGAATTTCCCAACAAAATGTCATCTACAACAATCAATAGCTCCTTCAAATATTTTCTCTTTTTGGGAAACGTGTACATAGAGTCAACTTCAATCATATCCTCACTTTCTAATTGTTTCTAAAGGTAAGCAACATGAGCCTCATTTATTGCCTCAAATAGTGTGGCAAGAGTATCCCAAGCATCCTTTGTTGTTTTGCATTAACAAAATGGTGGATAATGGCATGCTTGATTAACACAGAAATCAAGCCATGTGCATGTCCATTCTACCATCCCATCAAAGTGGCTTTGTGATGATTAGGTTGTTGATGGTGTATTCGAGATACTCGAAATCGGAGTTGCAAGAGGACTCAAAATAGGAATCGCACTAGAACTCGAACCTACAACATCCTCAACATCACCGACAAAGCCACATTTTGATCATTTTTAGTTGTGATCAGATGTATTCCAACCCCCTCCACAATATTCCACAATTCATGTGCAACCAATAGATGTTGCAACATGTATTCCCATAATGGGTAGTTGGAACCATCCAACTTATCCTCAATATCCACCATGCAAAAAGCACCATTTTTTTAGCCATGGCTGATGAATGTACCCTAATGCATAAAAAATTGACTATTTCTTAAGAAACTTGAACAAAATTACTCAATGGAACTTTGCCAGATTTGTAGAGAACTTTGAGTCGCTTGTATTAGTGAATAAAAAATTTATATATATATTTGGCACAAAAGGGCCAAATCGCTTGCATGGTTACTATGATAATGTACTTGAAGGCCAAAATGAGCCCAAATTGATTTTTGAGCTAAAAAAATTCTCCAAAGAGAGTAGATTTGAAGTATACACTATTGTGAGTATGGTCACCAATTTGCATAGCAATCCAAGAATATGAGCAAGGGTGTGTTGATGGCATGCCTCATGAAGCAATGACACAATTGTTGGAGTTTGGAGGATTGAGAATGCATTAAAAAAATAGGAAGAAAAAAGAGAAACTTAGGATCACAACACAGTGTATTACTAAGTGTAGAACATACAAATATAAGTAGTTATGGGCATATATACAAGCTGGGGGAAAGAACCTCCTAAAGAGGTAAAACGTGCCCTGATAGTGCTCAAAGTATACTAACATTAAACCTCTAGTTTCATGTACCAGGAAGACTTCAATGAGTTCAAAGGATGTGTATGACACATTTTCACATCTTTTCAAGGATGGTCACTCAAATGTATCTTCTCGTGAGCAAACTTCTTATCTTATGCATGTTTTGAATGTAGATAAAGATCAATCCATCTTTTATGCAAATCAGTTATTGGAGAGAGAGTAGACATTAATGAGGAAAAATATGTGCCAAAAATGTTGTTGAAGATATTGAGAGACTAAGTTTAGTTGTACCTTTTCCTTATTTTACTCGTTAAGCTCCGAGGGTGCCTCTTTCACACAATTTCTACCCAATTGTTGTTTCTGGCATCCTTGACAACCATTTATAGCATTTATGCACATCTCCTCAAAATCGTTGCAATTGGAAGACTTGCATGAAGACATATGTGTTTTTATACCTCATGTTTTTTTGTGAAAGCGGACATGGAAACAAAGTTTGCATGTTAAGGAAGGCATGATCAATTAAAGCAAGCACCATGTTCTTTACATGGGAAAAATACATTCCGTACTTATTAGCACATGGATTTCATAATAATCAAATATAAAGCATGCAAATGGTGTACTTCTAACAAATGTTGTTTATATTAATGATATGCGACTCATTGTTCTAATGAAATGTGTATTTCTAATTTTCATCATTGATTGGGCAATCGTTTCATGCAAGATGCTAGAAGCATTGCTTTATATTAAAAAATATATATTAATACTTTACTATAGCATTTCAACCTTGAGGAATGTAAAACCATTTCAACTCCCATGGAGACAAGTTTATAATTGTCTCTATTATTAGCCCGTGGATTTCGTACTCTTCCAACTAAAAGCACTTGGTATGTGAAAAGATTGTGTACTTATAACCATAGTTATGTATGTGAAAAGATTGTGTACTTCTAACCATAGTTATTTATGTTGATAATATGCTACGCATTTGTCCTAATGAGATCCAAATCATTGAGCTTAAGGCTAATTTTCATACCTCTTTTGAAATGTCAAATTTAGGGCAATTGCATCATTATTTTGGCATTTAATTTATGCAAGTTGGCAAAGGCATCATTGTATGTAAAAAAGAAAGTCACACTTTCCTACATCATTTCAACATTGAGAATTGTAAACTCATTTTGACTCCCATGGAGAAAAGTTTATGATTGATTCTTCATTATGTTAGAGATGCATTTGATGTAGGCATCTACTAAGAAGTCGTTGGATTTCTTATTTATGTAAGCATTTCTTGGCATGACATTCAACTTTTTATCTCTCATATGAGGCCAACTGGCAAGCATTGGCATGCAAATAATTGTATCTTTTGTTATTTCTCTGGTTGCCCATATATTGGGTTGTTTTATCCCAAGGAGGGATTCGTGTCACTAGCTTTACATGCTATACTTAGTGTCACTAGATTTACATGCTTTCTTTTACTTTGATTGGATTGGATGTAATGAAACTTGTGTGCCCACAAGTGTTTTTTGGCTCATGGTTGGTAGCTCATGCACACCTGGGTTGAGCAAGAAGCAATCTATTGTGGCCATTTCAGTTGTGAGGTTGATTATGGGATAACTTTCACGGCTATTGTTGAGTTTGTGTGGCGCATACATGTTATGGTTGCTTTGGATGTTGGTCAAACTTCTGCCACCACCATTTTTTATTGATAGTTAGAGCACATTTTTTTTTAAATAAAGGAAGTTCGGCCTTAGCCTATTCTCCCGGACTTGAATTAAATAAAGGAAAAATACAAAAGAAGGGGACTAGTACCCACGGGATTCCCCAAATCCCTGAGCGCGGGGGAAGCTTTTACAGAGTGTAGATGGCTTTACAAGAAAAAGGTTAATCGCCCACTCATCACATATATGCGAGGCCCACATGGGTAACATGTGACCTTGATCAAAAGGAATACTTGATGACTCCTAAAAAAAGGGGGGGTTTCTTACAATTAGTGATCCTTTTGCCAAGGGGGAACAGTGAGTACTCAATCGACCAGAGTTTCAAGTGTTTCGGAGAGTCGCGAAATGACCACTCGCTTCTCCCAACAGAGCTGGCATCCAACTGATATAATTTCTTATGACTAATTTTCATTCCGATGATCTGCCATAGCCTTTGTGGTAGGCCTTGCAAGGCTTACATGGAGTTATAGAGGAGGTTGATAAACCTCGCATCCCCATCATGTGGAGCCCACTTGGTTTTAAGCTTATTGTTCACATATTGTAGCTCTTTGTGATGTCTAAAAGGGGGGGTTTTCTTACAGTTAGCAATTCTTCTACCGAGGAGGAAAAGGAACTTCTCGATCGACCACTCCTTGGGGGTATTGCCAAAGTTTTGAGCACATCTTTTACGCCAAATCTTCCAAAGGATCTCTCCCCTAATAGCATTCCACAATGCCGCAGAGCAGCCGATGGCTTCACCAATGAGGGATTGCTTCCAATTGATTTGTTCTTGGAGTCCCAAAGAACGACCAAGGACCCTCCATAACCGAAGGGATTTAGGGAAAGCAAAGAATAGGTGACCAATATCCTTTTTGCTATGGCAACATTACTTGCACCAAGGCGGAACTCCACAGATCTTGTTGGCTTTTGCATTGGTCCATATTCCACGGTGTAAGATTTGCCATAGGAGAACCGACTTTTTGTTTTCAATGAGAGGGTGCCAGATAGACATAAATTTCATATCCCATCGAAGTTGCGTCCAGTTGAGACACCATTTCTTGTTAAGACTGATGTGGATGTCATTGCTAACTTCGCCATATGGAAGCTTGGAGAGGTGATTACCATTATACCATTTAAGGCCCATTGGGTTCGAAGAGTCCTGTCCCATAAGTAGTCGGATTTTAGATCTGTCCCAAGCGTGGCATCTGCTCAGTAAAACATTCCATTCCTCGTATGTGACCGCAATAGTAGGGTCAAGGTCCTCAAAGTCCACCCATCTGTTCGTGTCTTATTTCCAGAGGTGCTTCCATTGTTTGAATCCCTTATTCCAAAGTCTCTTGGCACTCAAGACATTCCAAGGCCCCACTTTTCTCCTGGATCGGGAAAATAGAGTCGTTTTGTCTTATACCTACAGCCCACTTCCAATCTTCACTGATTCTGATATGAGGTTTGAATGTGTTCCAGCTCAACCACAAGGGCTTACCACGATCGATCCTTTGGGTGAGACCGGAATCGGAGAGAATAGGAGGGTGAGGATGTCGAGGGTTTTCCATCTAGGGTAGCCTATCAAAGTGATCGCGTTTGTGTTTCTGAGAATTAATGTGGCCCAAGAGGAATCTCTGTTGCACCACGCCTTAATCATCCAGTTAGCCGCAAGTTTATTGGCCATGCTGCCAATGTCCATAATACCCAGACCCCCATTCTCCTTTCGGCTAGTGCATATGGACCATTTGATTTTAGGCACTCCCCTCCTGTTATGGTCCCCGGTCCAAAGAAAGTTCCTACAAGTACTTTCTAATTTGGCTAAATCTTGATTCTTCGGTCTCTAACAAGAAAAAAAGTATATGATTGAGGATATGAGGAACGTGTTGATCATCATGGCCCGGCCAGCAAGATTGATTTGCAAACCCCTCTAGTAGTTAAGTTTATTATTAAGTCTAGCCAGGACCCAAGCCCACCTTTGTTCCAGAGTGACACCGAATGCCAAGCGGATACCAAGAGCCCTAAATGCAGTCTTGGTATGGTTAATTTTGGATCCAGAGGCCTCACAAAATGTGTCGAGACACCACCAGAAGGTTTCCAAGCTGGTATCGTCATTGGCAATTGTGAGGAACCCAGTATTACATGCTCAATTAAAGCATATTGAGATGCACCACCATTATGTAAGAGAGAGAGAGAGAGAGACTCTATTGGTGAGATCAATCGAGCTTATGTGTCCACATAGGATAACACTGCATATCTTTTCACAGAGGCTCTGCCTCATGAGAAGTTAAAAACTTTGTGCAAAACTTTGGGCTTGATTCCTTTTGTGAATTAATCTCAATGCACATTCCTTTGCACTTCTTTATGTGAGTTTTGTGCAAATCTTGTTAGAAATAAATCACAGCCTTAATAAATTGGAACCAAACTACATGAAATTCATAACTCTGTCTTGGAAAATTCATGACTCAAATCAACAAATTTGCATTTCACCGCGAATGCTGAAATGAGAGGAAATTGACCTCTGCAAGCATGAACTCAATATTATGGATGGTAATATATGGTCAACTCAGTTTTACATCCGTAGCACAATCCCATGTGTCGCAGAAATAATAAGTCCTCACAAGATTGATATTGGGAGGATAAATTTGCAAATATAAATTCCTTGGAAATCACGAGGGCAGCTACTGTTAACCCCAAATCTAGATGTGCAACCTCATATAGCACATTATTTGACTCTACAGTGTTGAGACCATAAACCTAATATACAATTGCTGGAAATCAAAACCCGAACATGGTCAACAACTGTGAGCTTAAACTTGAAAAACATGAATCCATATGTGAGTCAGATTCAGACTTTATAAATCCGATTCTTCAAGTGCCCAAAATTTGAATCCCATGGACAGAGGCTAAGCAGATACTGGAATGGCAAATTTTCACATCCATCTAAGTCAGGAGTAGCATTTATGTTCAAGAATCTGAGTACTGTAAATGAGCACCTGCTCATTTGAGTTGTAAACCTGCAAGATAATCTAACATTATTCTATGCCCGACTTATCACAGGAATCCTGCATCCGGTAAGCTTATAAAGTTATGTGCTTACATCTGACATAGGATGTGCAAATTCAGGAAGTTTTGGAATGGATGAGATTAGCAAAGACAATCATGTACACAGATTCAAGAAGCACAACTTGAATCGCATATTCTTCTAACTGCATTTGAACCTGCATTATTTATGGTTTACATGTATTAAATTCATTTTACATCTGGTCTGCTTAGAGTAAAAGATCCATCATTCTTTTGGTTACAGGTGCTAAATGATTTAACCAGAACAATGCCACCATACAAAATAGATACAAATCGATGTCAAATAATGATCAGATTCAATGCACCCAACAAACCACTTGCCGTGAACATAGCTTGTTACGAAAGCAGTAAGCCCTGAACAGTACATCAATTCCTGCAAACTTTTCTTTCCCGGAAACGAAATTATTCAAAGACTGAGTAGAAAATGAGTCCATTACAGTATCGTCACCAGTCTTACACCGAGGACTTTTAAAGCTTTATCTCAGAAATCCTCATGGATAGCTTGGTCGCCTTCACCGTTGACACAAGATTGTCTTTTGCAATTACTCTTCATGTAGAGAGGTAGCTTCAGTGAGGAGGTTCATACCTTTCAATCGAAATCGTTTTCTCTGTTGTCAAATCCCTTAATCTGTTCTTATCTCTTCCGCACACATATCCCTCGGAAGTCGGTCCAAATAGTGGTCAGACTACTGCGTAGGTTTTGATAAGTGCACAACTCCTTTTCGGATGCGTCATCCATATGGATTAGACCCCAGAGTAACCCCCTCCTTTCCTGATGCTACTACTGACCTTCCCCTCGGAGGATACCACTTGAACAGCGCCCCATCATAGCTGTTACCTCCGACCACTGTAGCACCATGATATGACCCCATCCCGTCCTTGCCCTTTGGCCTTTCAGCTGCGCAAGCTCCTTTGAGCTTTGTCCTGTGATTAGGCCTCGCCGTCCTCTCTAAGTCCTCTCATGGTTCTCCTCTGGTCGTCACAGCTAAAACGTGACTTCAGTACCCTGAATTCCACTACAAAGCGTCGCCTTGAGAGCTACGCGGTCCAGCTATCCCAAGTCGTGACCGACAATGAACAATATGCCTAATGGTTATTCTTGTGAAGTGATATGGGGTCGATAGTGGGATCCATGATGCTATGCTCGCCTTCACTTGTATCTTTCAATTATTCACTCATAATAGAAATAGAAAGAGGAGATCTCAATGATCTAACTTTTGTCAAGTGATATGGAGGGTTCGTATGCGGGATCTATGATGCTATGCTTGTCTTCATTTGTATCTTTCAAGTATTCACGCTTAATAGAAAGAGAAGATCTCAATGATCTAACAAAACTGAAGTGATATGGAGGGTCCATATGCAGAATCCATGATGCTATGCTCGTCTTCACTTGTATCTTTCAATTATTCACTCTTAATAGAAAGAGGAGATCTCAATGATCGAATTTTCTTTTCAAAAAGGCAAGCAAGTGAATCCTAATGAATCCTTGGGCTATGCACATTGTAAGTAATTAAATATGCCTACCTCTCAAAATTATGTATGAAATTTTAAAAGACATGATATAGTGGTAAAACTCTTGAACCTTAAATGGGTAATAGGTTGTAAGCTCGAACTATCGGAAAAAAAGTGTAGAAAAAGTATCGAGGGTATGGAATTATAGAATTTGTTGAGTAAATTCCTACAGTCGGTATTGTGTTATGAAACAAGGGTTGTGGAATTATGTATAAACACATTGAACTTTTGGATTTAAGGTCCAAAGTTCAATGCACCTAGATCAGTCTCATGTTAATCCTTGAAAGTGGGGATAAACGAGTTCTATATATATATATATATATATATATATATATATATATATATATATATATATATATATATATATATATATATATATATATATATATATGTGTGTGTTATACATATATTTTATTCATAACATAAGCCTCACGATATCGTACTTTAGGGAAAGAGGCTCCCCTCATGATTATGTGTATCTCTTTGCCTTTGTATTCTTATTCTTCTCTCTATGTGCAAGAATATTCTCTCTCCAAGCCATTGTTGACAAGGAGTTCTCTCTCTCTTTCGTCACATGAATTTCTTCTATCTTCATATCCACGCACTTTTGCATTCTACAAATGGTATCAGACCCATATTGTGATGTCAAATTTTTGTCACTTTCCTCTATTCTGGTTATGTCCATGTATCATGGAAAATAGTTTGACTTGCAGGTATGGTCATAAAAGGTGCTGCTCGTTCAATGCAAAAACAAGCACAACTTTTGGAATTTGTCCCTCTGAATATTTGTCTTTGGAGGATGCAAAACAAAGAGAATTAAGTTTAACAATGCAGCTAGATGTTTGCATTACCAGGTGAGAGGAGAGATCCTGGACAATGAGGTAAAGGGAGAACAAATGTAGGCAACCTACATATTCACTACACTAGGGATCAAATGGGATTTTGGTAGGATTATGAGGATTGTAGGATGAAAGACGATAAACTTGCTACCATTTCAACATAATTGATGTTCCTATGCAATCATGAGAAAAAGAGGTTTAACACCGTTGAGATATCAAGTTCAACGTGTGATGATCCAGGATGACATGTATCACTTTTTTCATTTCTCTAACATGTACAGTGGTCACATCGGTATATGTTAGGGATACTTCATTGAGCTTTACTAGATTTATCTACTAAGAGTGATGGCACAATTGTTTTCTTGCCAGCTCACTCATTTGTGAACATTAGGATTTTCCTTATGTATTTTTCTTTACATATTGCACTAGTTGTATTGTTGTTTTAGGTCATTCTTGTACATTCATTTTATGTAATAGAAGAAGAAGAAGAAGAAGAAGAAGATCATTCTTGCTTGCCTCAATCTATGTGTGTGCTCCTCTTTGAGTGTGAGAATGTGTGAGTGAGCTCTCTTCTTAATCTCCTTCCTCATGACATGGTATCAGAGCCAGTGTGGTTGTTGAGAGCTCGTGGAGAAGGCCGATGGTGAAGAGTACGCAAGAAGGCATGGAGAAAGAGCGATTCACAAAAGACCTCATATTGCTATGGAAATCGATGTGAAGGTAGAAGGCTTCAAAATATGTTCGTGAGTTATCCCTTTAGGCTCACTCATTTTAGTCAGATTTCTATTTCGGAGCCATCTCGACCTCTGTTTTGAGCCCAAAAGGTGGGGCCCACATAAAAACCAAGTCAGTTTGCAAAACTATAAATTGCCTCTTGCTCGATAACACTCAAGTATTCTAGATCCAGAATTTCAAGTGATTTTGTGTAGTGTTGATACACAAAAACTGTGTTTTTCTTAGATCGAACTATCACGTCGAAGTGTGAGAGTGTTCAAGCAGAAGTACTGCTTGTTGTGTTTTTGCAATGTTGTGAATTGCTTTAAATGGCAAACATGGATGGAATGAGTCAACTTATGAGCGATAAGCTGGACAAGAACAACTTCCATGCTTGGAGATTCAAAATGATGAATTTCCTGATGGGAAAAGGACACTGGAAGTACATCAAAGGAGAGAACAAAAATGTTGTATAGTTACTAGAGAGGAATCGGACTGCAAACCAGTTAAGAGCATATGAAGAATGGAATCAAGAAGCACGAAAGATAATGTATTGGCTATCTGTTAGCATACAAGATAGCATGATTGGTCACATATAAGATTCCAATAATCTAAAAGAAGCTTGGAATAGTTGGTCACATTTTATGAGACCAACACAAAGGCACGAAAATTGTAACTCAAGAATGAGCTGCATACACTGGAGAAAAATGGCATGTCGGTAAGTGACTACACCCTGAAAATCAAAAGCATATGTGAGTCACTTGCATCTATTGGAGTGAATGTAGATGGTGATGATAAGGTGGAAGTGTGCTTTCGTGGTTTAAGAGTTGCATATAAGCAGTTGAGAACTTCTATACAGACCAGGTAATATATTTTGAATTTGCTGATCTAGTATCCATGCTGATTATTGAAGAAAATAATCTTGGTGAGAATTCAAACTCCCAAGGAAAACCTAGTTCGGAGGAGGTATTCTACTCTAGCAAAGGAAGAGTCGGAGGTAGAGGCTTCGGAACTGGTAGAGGACACAATAACCAAGATAGGACAATTTCAAGGCAAGGGGAGCCAAAGAGGCCACAAAATTTTCCAAAGAAATTATTCAGGTAATGACCGTAAAGGGTGTTGGAATTGTGGTAAATATGGACACTTTGAACATGATTGCAGGTTGAAGAATCAAAATAACAGAAAGCAGCAAAACAACTATGCATCCACAAGTACATATGATTCTGCGAAGTTTTTCATGGCCCAACATCATATGATGAATACAATGTCTGTTGATGTTTCAAAATTGAATGGTAATGTCTAGTATAGGTGCTTCAAATCACATGACTAGTAATGCGGAATGGTTTAATAGTTTGCAAAAATTGCCAGTTCTTGGATATGTTGAAACAGGTGATGAAATATCACACCCTATTGAACATACAAGAAACATAGCATTGTCTATGGAGGATGAGAAGGTAAAACATCTTGTTGATGTGCTCCATGTTCCAAATACAACAAACAATCTCGTTTTTGTAGAACAAATGGTTGACCAGGGGTTACAAGTCAGGTTCAATGCCGATGGGTTATATGTAGACAAGTACAAATAGGATGGAAGATTGATTGCCAAAGGAAACAAAGTGGGTAAGATGTTCACCTTAAATGTGAAAATTCTTGAAATGAATGGAACCATGCTTGCAAAAGGTGCAAGAGATATTCTTGATATAAAGATCTAGCACAAACGAATTGGACATGCAAATTTGCAAAGACTGAAATTGATGCAATCAACGGAGATTGTCAATGGACTACCAAATTTCAAGGTTGCAGAGATACAAAAGGTATGTGAAGCATGTCAATTTGATAATCAATCAAGATCATCATTTCTATGGCAAAGATGAACTTAATCTTGAACCAAATGACAAAGAAAATGTTGAAATATCAAGTGCAAAATCTCAAGTTTTGAGTGGACCACATGGGTCACCAAGCAATAGTTCAAACTCAAATCCATGGAGTGGAAGATTGCATGGAAATTTCAGTCTAGCAAATTCATCAAATACATCCAAGAAAGGTAAAGAAAAGATTTCTACTGGTAGTAGAACATCGAAAGGTATTGAAGACATCAATGGAGATTCAAGCAGTCCAGAAAAAGGGTCTTGATGAGGAACTTGGATTGCCTTCTGTGAAGACTCCAGGAGTAAGAAAGGCACACACAAATGATACAAGGAGAAGTGACCCAAGACCTATAAGTCTTTTGGATTTTTAAAACTTTAGAGATTGGCCCCCATTTTACATGATGATAAATTTTATCCATAACCAAGAACTTTTTAAAGCATATAAATACTTCTAACTTTGGTTTCGATGGATCAACCCATGCATTCCTAGAAAGTTCGTTGATTAAATTCACAAAGTATAGGTAATCTCCAAATGAAGGTGTGTGCATAGGACCATAGAAATCACTATGAATAAGCTGCAATTTATGTGTAGCTCTAATTGAAACATCTTTTGGGAAGGAAGAATGCTAAGTTTTATCCAAAATATAGTGCTCACAGAGTGTTGCTTAGAAAGTGCCTTAAGTTTGGGTAGAGAAGACACCATTTCAAATTTTTATAGGCAAAGAAAACTAACAAATTCATATGAACAATGTGTGTACACCAAAGTTTTGCATCTAAATTAGCCTAAGAATCGTGAACTCTACATTCTGAATCATTGTTAAATTTTGCACAATCTATGAGCTTATACAACCCATTATATAAAATGCCAAAAGCAATGATAACATCACATATCAAGAGATCATGAATGCTACATCTATCATCAACAAATTTAACAACCAAGGGTTCCTTGAAACCCTCAAGGTTTGTCTCCATGACTTGCATTTCTTCCCCTACCCCTGCAACTCGGCAAGCAAACATCTTCTACAACCTAGAGAAGGAGGTCAACAAATTCAATTACCTAGAAGGAAGGAACCAATACATCAAATGCAATGACAGAAAAACACACAAGGAATTTGGCAGTAAAGAAGACAACCAAGAAGGTTACATCATGAGCAAAGACGATGGATTCACCACCAGCAATGAAGATAATCAAGATAGTGAAAGCTCCATCATTGGATCCACAATTCTTGAAAAGATTCCAAACTCAGTTCAAAAGAAGGAGAACTATAAAGGGAAGCAACCTATGGAAATTCCATGGAAGAGCCCTGTAGCTCAGTGATGAGTAGCACCTCCTTTAATGTCAATCCAGGAAGACATGAGGATGGTATGAAAACCTCAAGCAAGTGAAGGCACAAATGTGTGAGTGAGAAGCACACCAACATGCACACACATACACACACACATGCACACACAGCAAGAACAAAAAGAGTAAGACAATGGAATCACTTCTATTACAACCACGTTCTCATACAAGCTCAAAACTACAAGAAGCTACCCAAAAATGAGCTCTCTAGCTCTATTTATAGTTTTTTACTAGCTTTGGCCCTGTCTAGACCTAGTGTCTGGCCTAGTTAAAATTTAGGTTCCAGGGCTTATTTGAGGGCTCAAACGAGATCTAAAAAATATGAAAACTGGCAGGCAACTACTTCTAAGGCTCCCCAAGCTTGAGGACTCCTTGGCTTGTACAACATGGAGCTACAAAAAGATGAAACGGTATTTACAAGGGTTTCTAGTGATAAGAATCACTTTTAAAATGATGTAAGGTTTGGAAAAATTTTAATAGGTTGCCTTAGTGCTAGATCCGCATGCATGCCCATACTTGGCTTCTTCCCATATGATGCCAACACTCTCCCCCCCCTAGCGTCTGTCATCTCTGATAGACCTCTGCTCCACAGTTTGATCAATGTACTACTGCAGTAGGTCGGTTGCCAATTCTTGTTCTTTGATGCATAGTCCCCTGACCAAATCTCTCTGTAGGGCATCCCAATTAACTGCGCCAAGTATGTCAGGTTGTGGCGTGGTGTAGAGTTCTGAATGCATTGTTTGTTCGCAAGCGAATAATTGTAGCAGATGAGTTGGGTGTGGCGCGAACACTTCTGAGTGTGCTTCCCAGAACCCCGTGGTGAACATGTCATCAAACGTTTGCTTGTAGCAAGCAGGGAGATATCTTATTCGTGCATGTCATGCATAAGCCACTCGGATACTCGGGGTCGTGCTCATATCATAAAGTAAGTCATAGTTACCGTTGATGAAGCCCGGAATTGGCGGCTGAATATTATGTACATTTCGGAAAGTCTTTAACACTACTTGCATCATGTCCAGTATCTTGAGCATCATCTGCGTAGCGACGTCAGGCATGGGGTGGAGGCATGGCATCCAATGTCTGATGGTAGCCATCATGTATGCTACTGTTGGCGTGCCTGTTGGGGGTGCGATAGAGGGGTAATTCAGCCATTGTTTGCAATTTGCATTGTTCTGAACCTTTATAGCAAATGCTTTCCATGATCTTCTTCTCTGCACTGGCCCAAAGCAAGGGTTATATTTCAAATGCATGGGAGCGTGATCCCATGTTCTTAGCATTTCCGGATAGGTCTCAAGTAATTTTTGCCTCCATGTGGGTTGGAATATGGCCCCTTTTTTGGTTGCCTCTAGAATATCCTCTGGTTCGAACTGTGTGGCAAAAGTAGGGTACTTGTTGGTGACTCGTTTGATCTCAGCGTTGTAATCAACCAATAGTACAAAGTAGGGTTTATATTGTAACTCCGAGCTGGTTATCAGTCTTCTAGGGGCGAGGTGCCTGAAATATTCTGATTGAAGTATGGTGTCTTCAATGGTCTTCATGGCCAGCATCTGCGTGGATATCCGCTCCTCATGAGTTGGCCCCATTTCTTCTACATGTTTCATCCATGCCGAAGGGGGTTCCTCATATGTGTCTTGTCCTTCCTCCGTAATTCTGCCTCCGGGATGGGGTTGAGGCTCATAGTTGTCTTCAAATGTTTCCTCCATTGGAATGATTACTGCTTCTTCTTCTATTGGTTGATCAGGTGGAGAGGGGGTTCATTCATACTGTAGCAACTTGATCTTTAATTCTGCAACTTGTTGGCATAGCTCAAGTAACTCGTTGGCCGTCGAAGATTCAGGCGCTGGGGAAGTAGCAGTATTGACCATCTCCTTTGGTTCTGCCATATATGGGGCGGGCATCGGTTGCCTCTGTAGCTCCTTCACTTGGTCGGCCAAGAGATCATGTGCTTCTAAAAGATCTGCATAGTTTTCCAATATTTGTTGGATACTTCCCGAGGGGATAACTAGAAATTTGGCAGGATCGATAGGTGCCCCTGGGGTGTTCTCAATGGCTGCTTCTAAATTCTCTTGATTCTATTGTTGTAATATTTTGTTCTCTTCTTGTGCGGCTGCTAAGTGGCGGTGAAGCAAGGCCATGTTCTTCTAGCACTGCGGGCTAGCTGATCTCTGAGTTGTTCTTCCATTGCTTTACCCGTCTCTGTATACTTGGTTTCAAGCTCTGCAGTTGATTGTTGGAGGGTGGTAACTTCTTGTTGTAATGTTGCATTACCCAATTCCAAGGCATTGACGCGTGCCTGGAGGTGGGATGATAGAGTACACAGCTCCTTATTGTTTTCTTCCAATAATCGGTATTCTTCCTGAAGCTGGGCAGTGGCATCGAACATGGTGTCCAATGCATGACTGAATGAGGTGGATGCAGAGGTGGAGGTAAAAGATGCAAGGGGCCGGGAAATGGGAAAGGGAAAAGTGGATGTTGTGCTGACAGTGGGTGTGTGCGGTGGCATGCGTGAAGTTACAAGTGGTGATGTTGAGACCAAAGTGGTGGTGAGTGGTCCTGTGGAAGGTGAAATGTCCATAAGATCAGACGTGATGGTGTGTGAAGTGTGAATCGTGAATACAGGAATGGTAGGTGGAGTGTTAGTGGTGGCAGTGAATGTGGGGAAGGTGGGTTGGGGAAGGGACTTTTTATTATAATTCTCAATTTGTTGAAGTATATTTACAAGGTTTGTCAAGAATGGAGGTCGGGTGATGTGTGTTGGTTCTGAGAAGGTCGAGAGGGGCTCAATGGTTTGGGGTTGGGAAAGAGGAATAGTATTGGTGAATGGAAATGGGTGTGTTAAGGTTTGGGTAGTCACATGTGGCTGTCCAAGAGCTGGTTGAAAAGAAGGGTGACCTATGATGGTTTGATGGGTGGCAGGATGACCTAAATGAGGTTGGGAAGATGGACCTGCAATGATAGGGGTAGAGACAGGTAAGGACGACAAGATGGTGGTGTGCGATATAGGTTCACTATGGGTGGACACTGGTCAGGAAGGCTAGTGGTGAGGGGTTCTGAGGGCTGGATGGGAGGTGATGGTGGAGATGGTATCTGTATATTTACATCTGGTTCATCTCTGTTAGCTGGGCTGGCCATGTGAACATCTTCTTGAGTGGTGGTAGGGAGTGAGGTAGAGACTTCCATTTGAATCATTTTTCCCCTTCGTGGTCGCGTATCCAACCGTCGTTGATCATATTGAGGAGGGTTGCAATGTAACATGATCCGCATAGCTTCTATAATCCCATATGTCTCAGCTAAGAGGTTCAATGATTCAACAAAGTGGGGATCTGCGTTCTCTGCTTGAAGCATTTGATTCACCATCGCTCTATTGTCCTCTTCTGATAGCTTATGCCTCTTTTGTACCTGCTTGATCATCTTGTAGATCTGTTTGAGTTGTGCGGTGTAAGAAGGGGCTTCTTCCTCACTCTCCTCTGATTCATTCCTCTGCATCTCCTCTTGTTCACGTGTGCCTCCCGTCTGAGTGTGTTGTGCCTCATCTTCCCAATGTACCCTTCGTGCTTCACCATGTGATCGTCCTCTCTGGGATGATGATCCAGGTCCGTTGGTCTCTGAGAAAAACTCACTCTCAGATAATTGGGCTGTTTGCAAGAAGCTTTCAAAGTCAAAAGATGGATCCTCTGCCAAAGTAGCCATGGATGCAAGCTCAGCATCCGAGGGTAGTGGAGGGGCTAATGGAGTGGGTTGTACCACGCCCTCAGATTGTGGTCATTGGAGATGGATTGTGAATGGGGCTACTTGTTCTTCTTCTCTACATAAGGCTTCTGTGGTGACCTCGCGAGGAATTAGAACCTGTGAAAGAGATCCATGCATTCTTTTCGCGGGTTGAACCCCTGACTTTCCGCCCCTGGAAGAATTCCAACTGTGAGTACTTAAGGGCCCGTGCGATCGGCACATCATAGGCGAGGCATCTATAGATGATTCTTGTAATGGCACAACAGCCATTCAAAGTGGGCTTCCGCACTCCTCGCTTGCCTGCTTCATATAACTGGTCAAGTATCCACACTGGCATTTTAATAGGTAAGCTCTCGGTCTCTGCTAGGTATAACCCATACCAGATCTTCTTATGAGGCTGGGTGAACCGGTCTTGCGCCGAAAATGCAAAGTGTTGAAGGCACATCCGCAGTGGTATGGCAATGTTGGGGGTGAGAGCACACATTTCTTTCAACTTCTTGAGTTTATTGAAGAACTCCGGTATCAAGGGATCTCGATCGGACGGTACATGGGTGCCATACATCTGAAGGGCCTCCCTCATTAAAGTGATAGTCAACTCAAACTTCTTCATTTCCTCCTGGCTTGATAGAGAGGGTACCAAGAATGTGCCTGAATGATCTTTATCTCCTGTAGCCTTCAGAGTTGCAATCAAGTAATAGCACCTAAGGAAATCAGGTTTCGGCAAAGCTACACTAAAATAATCTTGCAATCCCGCTTTTTGCCAGATATCTTGAAGAGGAGCTACATTCTATAATGCTTCAAATTCTCGTGAGAACAACTGAAAGGTCCACCAAACTCCTCCAAATTCCAACTTGGATTCCCAAATATGATCAGCATCTCCCAAATCTCCGGGCATCTCATTGAACCAATGAGAATGTCCTTTCACTCTCTCTGTTAGGCCACTCGGTGGATCCGAGATGGGAATTCTTCGCACATTCAGGAACTCTTCAGGCCTCGCTGTCAGTGGAGCCTCCACAGGCATGGTATCCCAATCGCTTTGAGTACTAGTGCCCGCCTGAGAGCTTGTTCCTGCTGTTGCTGCCATGAGACTGCTGATGCTTATCTGCTAGAAGAAGAAAGGTACATTAGTGTTGCATAGGAAACAAGATGTAATGGTGTTCCCTCCACAATACTAACATGACAATCCAGATAGTTAGTGGTTAGAGGTGAAGTGTTTGTGATAGATGTGAGTGGTGGTTAGTGGTTAGTGTCATCCTAGATGCATGCTTGGGATATGCAATGTACTCAGAATGCATCTACACCAGAGTGAATGGATTTACAAAATTGGGTCAAGGGGTTTGATACAGGGTTTAAGTCTCCAAACTTTGATTGAGGATTCATGGATCTTAGAGCTGATGACAGGTAAAGATCGATGAACTAGATTGTGCTCGATTTGGGACCTTTTGGGCACCCATTTCCAGAAATTTTTAGGTTTGACCGAAGGTGTAGCAGTGTGAGGTGTAGGTATCTTCCTTGAGTTATTTTCCAAGGGTAATTGAGAGTGTTGATTTACGTTAGTGATTGGAGGTGAAGTTATTTGGGCTTGTAAGCAGGCCTTGGGCACCCAAATCCGTCTAGCATTAGGGCTAGCCTTCATTGACCGCTTAGGGACCCAAATAGAAATGGTATAGCTAGGGTGTTGCCTAGGGAACTCCTTCATTTTGGTCCTTGATGGTGTGGCTCGCTTGATGCTTTTTTGAGAACGTGTCTCTGGAGCCGTGGTTTTTTCTCCCTTGCGTATCCAGATCTGCTTCATGCCACAAGGTACTTCATAATGCCCAGGTTGGTGCCCCTACTTCTTGATCATCGATCTCCTTAGTGTCGTGTGATGCTCAGCCTGCCTTTTTAGAATCTTCTTTGGAACAACTCGGAACTCCTCCTTGACTTCTGCTCCTTCTATAAGAGCGACAATCCTCTGCACCATAGAACTTTGGACAAGAACAGCATTGTTATCTTCAAGTGGGTTCTTGGAGGGACCAGGAGTTGGTTCCTGTTCTAATGGTTTGACAGCTTGATTTTCTAATTCAATCGTAAGGCGGCTTTGGCCTGCCCAAACCTGAAGAAGTCCACTTCTTAGGTTGAGGTTGACTGCTTGATCATAGATCCAGTCTTGGCCTAAGACAAGAGGTTCGGTAAGATCCTCGTCTTCACACACTAGCACTTTTGCTGGCATTAGTGTTAGCTCAAAAAATGGTTGATTTTTATGCCCTAATGTGGTTTTATTTGGCAGGAAATTTGTTTGATTTCAGGTATTGCAGAATGAATTTGATAATTGATGAGAAGCATGCGGAGATATTGATTGCAGGGATGTGGAGAAAAGGTTTCACTTGAAAAAGGCCATTGTGCTTTTGATGTTGGAGGATATTTTATCATCAAGGGTTCTGAGAAGGTCTTGATAACACAAGAGGAGAAGTCCAGAAGGCTTATTTGCACGTCCTTACGTAATGGTAAAGGTTTTCATGCAAGATATCCCTTGGCAAATAAGGGAATGACATCAAGGATTTCAAACATGATAGTGAGCTTCAAGTATGATGTTGAGAAAGAAGGGGGATTCATTGATGCACCAGAAAAGAAGCCTAATGTGGTTGCTCGGATCCTTTTTTTTTTCAGACCTGAGATAAATGCAGTGGTTTTGCTTCGTGCATTGGGTATAACTTCAGATAGGGAATTGATTGAAATTATTGGTCTGGATGTTGAAGATACCAAGATGTTCGATTTGATTAGGCCTTCTTTAAAATCTGCTGAACTAGAAATGTTGGGCTATCTGTGGGATGATGAAAAGAAACGTCCGAGATATGGAAACCAAGACATTAAAGATGCTGCCTTGCTTACTATAAAGAAAAATTTGAACAGCCGGACAGAAGAGTCAGCTTCTCAAATCTTGGACCGATGCCTTTTTCCAGATCTAGGATATAATGACCTCATGAAGGCCATGCATGTGGGGTACATGATTGAACAGGTTCTGACATGCTGCCTTGGCCGAAGGAAAGAAGACTTCAGTGATAGCCTCAGCATGAGGAGATTAGAATTAGCTGGAGATCTCTTGCTGCTTGAGTCAAAGAGCAAATTGTTCAAATTTCGAAGGGACCTGCAAAGGGCTTTACAGAAAGCCCTTGTAAAAGGAGGAGCCATATGTTTACAAAAACACATTGTACCCTTTTCCCTTGAAAATGCATTCTCGACAGGGAATTGGGCTCAGGCTCCGGGGGTACTAACCCCAAGGGAAGGCGGACTTGTTGTGCCTCTTGATAGGGCCAACCCATTGGCCACACTCAGTCATCTTCGTCAAACTGAACTTTCAGTCAATTCAAGAGCAAAATTGCTGGATTCACGTTATCCGAACTTGTCTCACTTAGGAAGATTTTGCTTGGTTCAACCATCAGATTGTGCCAGAGTGGGGCAAGTCAAAGGTGTTCGGAAGTTTCTAAATGCGTGAATACTTTGGTAATAGCGAAAAGGAGGACCACAGCACCATGTGATCACGATTCACCGCCAAACAATAGAATTCATTTTTGATGATGTGAATGAAGTATGCTTATGCCATCTGAATCTGCCTATTTATGTAAGTTGTGCATTGACGTGGATTTTTGAAGGTAAATTAATTTAGTATACAATCAGTATAAGGGGCAGACCCCCATCAGGAACGCATAGAGTATGATAGGCAGCCCTAAGGACGGGCTACAGGACATTAAGAATACTCAGCAGAACAAACTCAATGAATGGACAGCACCATAGAAATCTACCAGTAGGAAGTATCTTAGAGATCGACCAGCCAGGGGGGAGTACATAGAGAAGAGATAAATCTTAACGGTGATGCCATTCACCAGTCCACACAGATGCTGTTTATCTGCTCTCACAGGTGAGTATTCGCCTCTGCCATGGCTCTCTGTGAACATATGGAAGTGGAGGCTGCAGAGCCATCCGAAAGTTTTACTGCGAATTAAGTATTTGCGTACGTAGAGGATGGAAGAGTTCTGGGGCAAGTCCGTTTTTGGCTCTGACAAGGGAAACAGAAAAGGGGGCAGTTTCTTTTTTGTTTGGATCTGTACAGGCACACATGGGGGGTTCGCTTTCTGTTACACACGACCAGGGGCGGCAGCAAAAGGGAGGCTCTCGCTCAGTTTTGGGGGGGCCACGAACAGAGAAAAGGGGCGGCATCTCTCATGGGGGGCGCTCTCTGAGTTCTTATCGGCACAAAAAAAAAGGGCGTGTTCTTCTGCTGGGGGGAATTGTTTTTTTGTGGTTTTTTGTGCAGGTTCGAAGGGAGGGAACAAGAAGGGGCAAACGGCAGAGAATTCTGGGGACGGCTGTCAAAAGAGGGGAATCGTGATCGAATTCAAGGGACCTGGACGAGGAGCTGATGGAAAAAAATCTATGAAATTAGGATGGAGGGACTCTTGTCCTGGCACCCAACATCTGCATCAGAACAGAAATTCGAAAGGAAAAAGGACTAACAATCGGAGGACGCTACTAGAGATGCATGGACTTCAGTGACAGAAGATAAGGCTTCAGTTGCAGAACATCACGGAGCTTGTCATGGAAAAGGCGGAATCATTCCTCTGGCTTCGGGGGGCTGCATGCTTATTAGGAAAAATGGTTCGTCTCTTCGGGCACATGTGATGTAATAAAACTTTCACATGACAACTAGATCAGCATGGAAAATGGATACATCTCAGCAGAGAATTTATGGTTGGGGAGAGCGCTGAGTAAGAGTGTGCATTATGGGACTACATGAGCCTCCTTGCGGGTGTCCTAGCTTTGGATGCAACAGATAGAACAGCGAGTGAAATTGGAGAATGCTTTCCTGGGAGTTCTAGACGAGCATCGACTAAGATGTGGAAGTTTCTGATGTGGGAGTTTGTTGTTATAGCGTGGGGATCCATTTACAGTGCATCTGTCATGCTATGAGAGAGACAAAGCTCTTGACCCACTTCAGTTGGGAGGAAATTTTTACGGTGAACAAGAATGCAGAGGAAGATCCAAATACGCGTTTCAAGCTTTGTTGTACGTGGAAAATACAATGAACCGAAGCAGATTGCAGAGGACGAATCGTATATCCTAGCTGAAAACATTACAAGTGTTGTAGTTGAGTAGCTGTGGTTCGGTCGGAGGAGTTTACAAAAGAAATTACTAAGAGCCACATTCTCGAGATGATGGGAAATGCAGAGGAGGTCCAAAGCAGTCCTTTGCTTCACCAAGGCAGATTTGAAGGAATTTATGGGATGATTTGTTCAGTATGGATGTTGTTGAGGTAGCAATGAGCAGAATGCAATTATCATCGGTCTTCGATACTATTACGGTTTGATTTCAGAATTTTGAAGCTTGTGATTAGTAAAGAATTGCAGTTTTCTTTGGAATGTTTAAGAATGCTCTTTAACGCAAAAGTCTGAATTCATTTTTTGAAGATTTAACTAGAAGTCAACATTCTGTTTCTTTTTTCGTGTAGTCCTGGAGTGATAATAACTTATTATGACGTGCATACTTTGCCACTTCAGGGATCAATTTGTTTTGTGAGCAAGGATATGTTTATGTACGTTCAAGCACTTACCATGTTGAAGTCGAAGAGAGTTTTGGTTCGTTGATTCCCATGGAAAATTATGCCTTGAGCTGCTCGATAATAGGAATTTTGAGCATATCGGTACTTCATAACAGAAATACTCTTGCACGTAGTGGGACCTGAGCAAAGCATGAATGACATTAGGGAAAATTCTGAAGCCGTACAGTTCACACTTAGATGGTTAATAATTCCTTTTCCCTCCCCTTCCTTCCAAGTCTTCTACCACAATCTGTTGCTCATACCAAGTAGTAGTGTGTAATCACTCCCATCATATGAAGTGATTTATGTTTAACAGTGTGAAATGTTGTGAGAATTTATGTTTAATACTGTGAAGGGTTAAACTATGCTCGCTCTTACGATACTTCTGAGATTTGAAGCATCAACATTCACCCCGGGAACATATGAGCTAGTGCATTGACATAGGAAGAACTCCTCGAGAGATAATTGTGGGCTCTAGGTAATCCAAGTAGACCAATTTCGAGGGATAAGTAACCAAATAAAGTCTCCCATAATAATTTGTTCCGTGGGCTCAAGACCTCAACATTTTGGTGCGTTTGTCGGGAATTGGCTTAGCACATCTCATCGAGAGTGCTACGAGTTTGCTTGGTGCCCCAATCGTGTGGCACAGCCAAGTCGATCCCAAATCTGCTTCAACCTTCATGAAAGAAATGGCTCAACAAAAGCCAGCATGTGGTTTGGAGAATGCCAACATGAGGCAACCAAATTTTGGACAAAATAGGAGATGGATAGATTTTCGTCCGACCATGAGACATCATGTGAACCGAGGGTGGCGATTTGGCCCGATATCAAATTATGTGAGATGCTGGTGTTGCGAGCAGATTGGGCATATAGACAAATATTGCCCTCGTGTATGCACCCCGTTGGATTTTGTTCCCACATGTGAGGACTGCGGGAAAAAGAGACTATGCGAGCACGTGTGTGGCTCAAAAGAGGTGACTGGCGTAAAGGTCACAACGAATCAATCTGATAGGTGTTTATCCTCTTTGTATGTGGAAGTTGACAAGGGTGGAGTTACTTCATCGACGGAAACTACGGGAGCAAGTGAAAGCAAGGACACTGGATCTCATGATCGAGACTTGATGGAACTTGTGAAGAGCTTGGAATGTCAAGTCAATTGGTTGCAGGTGGAGCGAGATAACGAGAGGATCAAAATAGCGAAATTAGAGGAAAATCAAGTGAAAATGGCCGAGGTCCTAGGAACTTGGGAAAAGCAAGTACGAGTGTTGAAAAACGAAAACAAGGAGTGGAAAAGAGTAAACAAAAGCTGGAGGCAAGATCTTGTGAAGCCCGAGAGTGAAAACGTGGTCTGGGACTTGAGATCCGGTTTGATGGTAGCCGACTGCTTTGGAGTTGCGATCGAAGAAGAGCTCTCAAGAGACGAGGATGACCTGATGAGGAGAGTCGAGCGAATGGAGCATGAAATTGAGAAGGTACAAAGCACAATCTGTCGATACAGTGATCAAGCGGGTAAGGCATGTGACGAGTTCCACCTGGAGTTAGAAAGAATGAAAAGTGCCCAAGCGGAGAGTGATGAGAAAATGAGACGTGTAGAGAAAGAGAATGCAAAGCTGAGTAGCAAGCTCGGTAGGTGGATGAATCAGAAAGACGATGAGACCCGAAAACGAGTAGAAGATCCGAAAGTAGGTAGAATAGAGGAAGAGCTAAAAGTGATGTTGGACAAGTTAGAGGCGATAGGCGTGGAGTTAGAAAAGGCGAAGGAGTTGTCGAAAAAAGTGGATGATCTGGAAGTAGAAAATATGAGTAGAATCTGGGAGGAGAGGTCGATTCGAGAAGAGGTTGGAAAGTTGTCTGGCCAAGTCGAGAGGAGCGAGGAGGTTCCTTTGGAAATAGAAAGAAAGATGAGCCATTTAGAAGAGGAGAAGAAGAAAATGTGGGTTCGGTTCCATCAAGTGGATGATGAGATTTTTCGACTCCAAGGCAGTGATGAGCGAAAAGAAGAAGGGATAAGGGATTTAGCTTTGAAGCTCGAGGCATTAAGAGGTGTAGTAATGAATGGTGGCCTTCCAGACCGTATCGCCTGGCTAGAGGACAATATCAGCAAGCTGTCGAATCATGTGGAATCTCTGCGAGGCAGAGGATGGAGATGAAAAAGAAAAAGATGATATGATGGATGCCGGTTAGGACGGCTTGAGTTTGATTAGGGTTTGCTTTGCGGATTACGAGTCTGAGATGTGAGGACGGATGGACCAAGTCTGTTGTACGCTTAAGAACTAAAGTGACATTTTTTGAGGTTTCAGGTCGACAAGGTGATTAGTATGTGCGGGTTTTGCGAGGACGGGTTGACCATGGCATTAGTGGCTGGATTTTGGCTTGAGTGGCAGCAGAGAGGAGATATGTCTCATCGGGATGTCCACGAGGGGAGTTTATGTGTGTGTGTCGTGATTGGTTGGGTTGGGAAAAAGTCCTTTCTTTTGTCTCCTAATTCTCGAGATGCGGGAATGAAAAGAAAATGAGAAAAATATATGTTTGTGTATGTGTGAGTGTGGCTACGCGCCTATGTGGGCCGATAGGTGGGTGGACCCACTTTGGCCGGGTGGTCAAAGCCACGAACCGACGTCGGTTTCACATAGGGCTAGTTGTCTGTGTGTCGCGCGCTGCGTTGGGTTGGTAGATGGGTGGAACAAACTCGATCGGGTGATCGAGTCCACGAGTCGCATCCAGCTTCGGCGTAGGCCGGCAAGTGTAAGTACCTATGAAAAAAAAATGATGAAAAAAGAGAGAAAAAATGTGGAAAAAAATGAATGAGAAGAATTCCTCGCTCGAGGGGGGACAGAAGAGAGGTGAGAGAGCATGATGCTCAGATAGGGAATATATGTGTTTGTGTTGTGGGGATTTGGGTTATGTGTGGGCTCCCGATGAAACATGTCAAATTGAAGCTTAAGCTCGGCTAGGGTTTTTGTTGCGATGTGTCTATGGAAAGCTTGGACTTGAGGAATCCAATCGTGCTAGTTGCATTGTTTGTCTGCAAACCTTCCGGAAGTGTTCGGTTTGGCTCTTAGGTGGTGCAATGACTTGTGAAGTTCGGAATCGCGTCGACGATGAGTGATCTTGTTAGAGTGAGCTCGTGTTAGGCTTGAGTAGTCCTTATCGTGTATCCATCAAGTTAGAGTGGTGTGGTGGTGACCTAGCATATGATCTAGTCGACGAGCAAGAAAAACAGAGAGATACACAGGAAGGCAAGTGGGAATAGGAAACCCTAGGTTGAAGAGGCATGAAAAATAAAAAGGAGGACTCGATTGGAAACGGAAGAAGAATTGGGGGGAGGTGGCGGTATAGCCTCGAAGGTAGGAAAAATGAAATTCAAGGATGGTACTTGCTTACATATATAAGCTGTGTGTAGAAAGTGTGTTGATATGTGGAATAAAGATGTGTGACGTGTTGAATGAGTAGTCGAGAAGAGTGACGAGAGCGAATGTGCACATGTCTTCTGTTTGCATGTATGTATGTTGTGTGTGACGAGAATGCATGTGTGACACGGCTCATGATGTGTGTGCTGAGTATATATGTGTGATGTGTATGAAGGATATAATTGTCTTTTCATTTTGGTTGTACATATTGTGATTTGATGAAGAAAGGTTCTAATGTTTTAATGAAGTTTGTAGACAGGTGGACATGGCGGTGAAGATGCGAGAAGATGGACAAAGATGGTAAGTGAAATGATTGGATTTTGGTACTGACAAATGATTGTATGAGTATGATTTCAGGTGCTACATTGAGGAAGAAGAGTATGGTCATGTAAAGTAAAGATTTGTATTTGATTGAGTGATGATCACATGTTGGATAACTTGAGTACAGGTAGCATATCGCTCGTCGAGGACGACTTCGCAATTAAGAAGAGGGGAGTATGTTAGCTCAAAAAATGGTTGATTTTTATGCCCTAATGTGGTTTTATTTGGCAGGAAATTTGTTTGATTTCAGGTATTGCAGAATGAATTTGATAATTGATGAGAAGCATGCAGAGATATTGATTGCAGGGATGTGGAGAAAAGGTTTCACTTGAAAAAGGCCATTGTGCTTTTGATGTTGGAGGATATTTTATCATCAAGGGTTCTGAGAAGGTCTTGATAACACAAGAGGAGAAGTCCAGAAGGCTTATTTGCACGTCCTTATGTAATGGTAAAGGTTTTCATGCAAGATATCCCTTGGCAAATAAGGGAATGACATCAAGGATTTCAAACATGATAGTGAGCTTCAAGTATGATGTTGAGAAAGAAGGGGGATTCATTGATGCACCAGAAAAGAAGCCTAATGTGGTTGCTCGGATCCTTTTTTTTTTCAGACCTGAGATAAATGCAGTGGTTTTGCTTCGTGCATTGGGTATAACTTCAGATAGGGAATTGATTGAAATTATTGGTCTGGATGTTGAAGATACCAAGATGTTCGATTTGATTAGGCCTTCTTTAAAATCTGCTGAACTAGAAATGTTGGGCTATCTGTGGGATGATGAAAAGAAACGTCCGAGATATGGAAACCAAGACATTAAAGATGCTGCCTTGCTTACTATAAAGAAAAATTTGAACAGCCGGACAGAAGAGTCAGCTTCTCAAATCCTGGACCGATGCCTTTTTCCAGATCTAGGATATAATGACCTCATGAAGGCCATGCATGTGGGGTACATGATTGAACAGGTTCTGACATGCTGCCTTGGCCGAAGGAAAGAAGACTTCAGTGATAGCCTCAGCATGAGGAGATTAGAACTTGAGTCAAAGAGCAAATTGTTCAAATTTCGAAGGGACCTGCAAAGGGCTTTACAGAAAGCCCTTGTAAAAGGAGGAGCCATATGTTTATAAAAACACATTGTACCCTTTTCCCTTGAAAATGCATTCTCGACAGGGAATTGGGCTCAGGCTCCGGGGGTACTAACCCCAAGGGAAGGCGGACTTGTTGTGCCTCTTGATAGGGCCAACCCATTGGCCACACTCAGTCATCTTCGTCAAACTGAACTTTCAGTCAATTCAAGAGCAAAATTGCTGGATTCACGTTATCCGAACTTGTCTCACTTAGGAAGATTTTGCTTGGTTCAACCATCAGATTGTGCCAGAGTTGGGCAAGTCAAAGGTGTTCGGAAGTTTCTAAATGCGTGAATACTTTGGTAATAGCGAAAAGGAGGACCACAGCACCATGTGATCGCGATTCACCGCCAAACAATAGAATTCATTTTTGATGATGTGAATGAAGTATGCGTATGCCATCTGAATCCGCCTATTTATGTAAGTTGTGCATTGACGTGGATTTTTGAAGGTAAATTAATTTAGTATACAATCAGTATAAGGGGCAGACCCCCATCAGGAACGCATAGAGTATGATAGGCAGCCCTAAGGACGGGCTACAGGACATTAAGAATACTCAGCAGAACAAACTCAATGAATGGACAGCACCATAGAAATCTACCAGTAGGAAGTATCTTAGAGATCGACCAGCCAGGGGGGAGTACATAGAGAAGAGATAAATCTTAACGGTGATGCCATTCACTAGTCCACACAGATGCTGTTTATCTGCTCTCACAGGTGAGTATTCGCCTCTGCCATGGCTCTCTGTGAACATATGGAAGTGGAGGCTGTAGAGCCATCCGAAAGTTTTACTGCGAATTAAGTTTTTGCGTACGTAGAGGATGGAAGAGTTCTGGGGCAAGTTCGTTTTTGGCTCTGACAAGGGAAACAGAAAAGGGGGCAGTTTCTTTTTTGTTTGGATCTGTACAGGCACACATGGGGGGTTCGCTTTCTGTTACACACGACCAGGGGCGGCAGCAAAAGGGAGGCTCTCGCTCAGTTTTGGGGGGGCCACGAAGAGAGAAAAGGGGCGGCATCTCTCATGGGGGGCGCTCTCTGAGTTCTTATCGGCACAAAAAAAAAGGGCGTGTTCTTCTGCTGGGGGGAATTGTTTTTTTGTGGTTTTTTGTGCAGGTTCGAAGGGAGGGAACAAGAAGGGGCAAACGGCAGAGAGTTCTGGGGACGGCTGTCAAAAGAGGGGAATCGTGATCGAATTCAAGGGACCTGGACGAGGAGCTGATGGAAAAAAATCTATGAAATTAGGATGGAGGGACTCTTGTCCTGGCACCCAACATCTGCATCAGAACAGAAATTCGAAAGGAAAAAGGACTAACAATCGGAGGACGCTACTAGAGATGCATGGACTTCAGTGACAGAAGATAAGGCTTCAGTTGCAGAACATCACGGAGCTTGTCATGGAAAAGGCGGAATCATTCCTCTGGCTTCGGGGGGCTGCATGCTTATTAGGAAAAATGGTTCGTCTCTTCGGGCACATGTGATGTAATAAAACTTTCACATGACAACTAGATCAGCATGGAAAATGGATACATCTCAGTAGAGAATTTATGGTTGGGGAGAGCGCTGAGTAAGAGTGTGCATTATGGGACTACATGAGCCTCCTTGCGGGTGTCCTAGCTTTGGATGCAACAGATAGAACAGCGAGTGAAATTGGAGAATGCTTTCCTGGGAGTTCTAGACGAGCATCGACTAAGATGTGGAAGTTTCTGATGTGGGAGTTTGCTGTTATAGCGTGGGGATCCATTTACAGTGCATTTGTCATGCTATGAGAGAGACAAAGATCTTGACCCACTTCAGTTGGGAGGAAATTTTTACGGTGAACAAGAATGCAGAGGAAGATCCAAATACGCGTTTCAAGGTTTGTTGTACGTGGAAAATACAATGAACCGAAGCAGATTGCAGAGGACGAATCGTATATCCTAGCTGAAAACATTACAAGTGTTGTAGTTGAGTAGCTGTGGTTCGGTCGGAGGAGTTTACAAAAGAAATTACTAAGAGCCACATTCTCGAGATGATGGGAAATGCAGAGGAGGTCCAAAGCAGTCCTTTGCTTCACCAAGGCAGATTTGAAGGAATTGTATGGAGAGTTTCAATTGGGATGATTTGTTCAGTATGGATGTTGTTGAGGTAGCAATGAGCAGAATTCAATTATCATTGGTCTTCGATACTATTACGATTTGATTTCAAAATTTCAAAGCTTGTGATTAGTAAAGAATTGCAGTTTTCTTTGGAATGTTTAAGAATGCTCTTTAACGCAAAAGTCTGAATTCATTTTTTGAAGATTTAACTAGAAGTCAACATTCTGTTTCTTTTTTCGTGTAGTCCTGGAGTGATAATAACTTATTATGACGTGCATACTTTGCCACTTCAGGGATCAATTTGTTTTATGAGCAAGGATATGTTTATGTACGTTCAAGCACTTACCATGTTGAAGTCGAAGAGAGTTTTGGTTCGTTGATTCCCATGGAAAATTATGCCTTGAGCTGCTCGATAATAGGAATTTTGAGCATATCGGTACTTCATAACAGAAATACTCTTGCACGTAGTGGGACCTGAGCAAAGCATGAATGACATTAGGGAAAATTCTGAAGCCGTACAGTTCACACTTAGATGGTTAATAATTCCTTTTCCCTCCCCTTCCTTCCAAGTCTTCTACCACAATCTGTTGCTCATACCAAGTAGTAGTGTGTAATCACTCCCATCAGAATATGAAGTGATTTATGTTTAACAGTGTGAAATGTTGTGAGAATTTATGTTTAATACTATGAAGGGTTAAACTGTGCTCGCTCTTACGATACTTCTGAGATTTGAAGCATCAACATTCACCCCGGGAACATATGAGCTAGTGCATTGACATAGGAAGAACTCCTCGAGAGATAATTGTGGGCTCTAGGTAATCCAAGTAGACCAATTTCGAGGGATAAGTAACCAAATAAAGTCTCCCATAATAATTTGTTCTGTGGGCTCAAGACCTCAACAATTAGGACCTCTTGGATGTAGAGGGGAAGTTCCACCTCTCCCATGCAAGGGGTTTCAACTCCTCCCAGCCCTATGAGATATGCCTCGATAGGTTTGACCTTCAATTCCAATTTTTGGCAGTAAGAGAGCCGGACTGCACTAGTGGCTGCTCCTGAATCAATTAAAGCTCTCACTGTCCTTGCATTCTCTCCTTGTCCTACTTCTAGGGTCGCAAAGGGTCGGCGATCAACTATCTTGTGGGTCTGTTTACCTGAGACCTCGCACATGGCCATGTGATAACCTAAAACTTCTTGAGAGTCAGGCATGGGCTGATCTCTACATTGTCTTCTCAATTTCATTCGTCGAATGCGTTCTAAAGCTTCAGCCTATGCTTCCTCTCGAATTTGCCTTTCTTCTTCCTTGCGTTTCTTGGCAGTGTTGAGTCGATTTAGCATCTCTTCAGTCAGGGGTTCTTGATATAACTTGACTCTGCATCCGCTTATGTAGCTAGGGAGAACATCGCCTTCTAGAGTGGCTAATTGCACTGCTCCACTTGTGGATATCCTATTGATAATCATTGGTCCATAGCCTCTTTTCTCTAATTTTTGTGGATGTTGCTTCAATGTGTAGTCTAGGACGAGGTCTCCTACTTTCAAGCCTTTATCCTTCACATGTGTATCAAAATATGCCTTTTGTCTCTTCTTGGCTGCATATATTCCTGCTGCAGCCTTCAATCGTGTCTCACCTAAACGTTCAAGATCAAAGATTCTGGAGGAGAGTTCATGGCCTGTCCAATCATGCTCCTGTGCTACTTTCAATGTAGGTATCAAAAAGTCCAATGGTAGCACCGCATTCTGGCCAAACACCATCTGAAAGGGTGTGGCTTGGAGTACCGTTTTATAGGCAACTCGGTATGCCCAAATAGCGTGGTGTAGCTATTTGTCCCAATCAGAGCGTTTATTATTCACTAATTTGGTGAGCACATTGCACAAAATCTTATTTGTGCTTTCAGCTTGTCCATTAGCTTGTGGGTGATAGGGGGCAGATTTCTTGTGTACTACCAAGAACTCTTGGAGAAGATTTTCAATAACTTCATTCAAGAAGTGAGTGCCTCTATCACTGACTAGCTCTATAGGTAGCCCGTATCTGGTGAATACATTCTCAAATAAGAACTTAGCCGTGGTCTGTGCATCGTTCTTCGTCGTAGCTTTCACTTCTACCCACTTGGTTAGATAATCTGTGGCAACAATGATGTATTCAGCATGTGAACCCTTAGTCGGAGGGTTAATAGGGCATACGAAGTCTATTCCCCACTTAGAGAATGCACGTCCACCCATCATAGGTTTCAATGGCATCTCATCCTTTCGTATATCGCTGACAAACCTCACACCTCTTCACATAGGTATGTGCATCCATGTGAAGAGTTGGCCACCAAAGACCTGCAAATAAAATTGCTTTGATCACCCGATCTAGTCCAAAGGGTCCTCCTGCTACACCTTGGTGAGCAGTCTCTAATATCTTGAGGTACTCGCTCTCATGAACACACAGTCTTAGGTAACCATCTTTACCACGTTTGTATAAATTATCCCCAATTAGTGCATAATCTAAAGCTTCTTGTTCCAAACTTCTTTGTTTAGCCAAATTCATACCTTGAGGGAATGTTTTCGTCCTCAGAAGGGCTACTAAGGGTTCACTCCAATCTGGTACTAAAGATATTCAATAAAGAGTAGCATGTTCCACTAGTGGTTTAGAGCGACAGATTAGGCATTCTTTGCACATTCTATGGACATCAACTTCCATAGTTGGCCAATGCGCTCCAAGTCTCCTCAACGTCTGTAAGGTTCTTTGTCGCGAGTAGTGTTGCTCCAATGCACCTACATGTGCTAATTGCAACCATTTTACGTACTTATCCTCTTCCACACAACAGGCTAATACTCCTTGCTCCGTATGTTTGTACATACTTCCTGCCAAGATATGATACTTTTGAGCTTTTACTATCTCTCTATCTTCTGTGTGTATCACCGGGTGATTAGGCCCGTATGTCAATACTGGCACTAACGGCTTAGCCCACTGAGGTACAACTTCCAAATTAAACAAGTAAGCATCAGGTAAGTCATCTGACACTCCTTGTGGGGCCTCTCCTGATGTGAGCCTTGAGAGATGATCTGCTCTCAGGTGGGTCTTGCCTTTCCTCACCACAACCTCAAAGTCGTATTCCATTAGTAAGAGGAACCATCTTACCAATCTGTCTGTATTGCATGGCTTGTTTACCAAGTACAACAGAGTTTGATGATCAGTAAAAAATTTAAACTTATTTGCAAGCAAATAGTGTCTAAACTTTTTAACTGCATATATCATGCCTAACGCTTCTCGTTCAGTGGTGGTATAATTTCGTTCAGCTGCATTCAACTGTCTACTGGCATAGGCAATTGGAAGATCCATGTTACCTTCACCTGTAGGTTATGCTAGCACGCATCCAATAGCATAATTGGATGCATCCACATGGACATGGAATGGCTTGTTCCAAGCTGGTGTGGTCAAGATTGGTGTTGAACATAATCTTCGTTTGAGCTCCTTGAAAGAGTTCTCACATTCCTCAGTCCACTCAAAGTTAGTTAGAAGAGCATACAGAGGCTTTGCAATGACGGCATATGTAAGGGAATTGAACTCACAACCTCTTGGTTAGGAATGTGATGGGCTAACCACTTGCCCCAAAAGCCATGGTTGAGGATTACTTCCTAATCCTCTCTCTTAGGGTGTGGTTCAACCATCTCCTACCAGGATTATGTTACATTCTTCCCCCCTTGAACTCCCTAGGGAATGTACCCTGACCAGCTATGGGACTGGTAGGATGTACCCTGGATGTACCCTGGCAGGATGTACCCTGACCAGCTATGGGACTGGCAGGATGTACTCAATCAAGTTCCATCCAAGGATTCCCAAGGAATTCACACATTGCAAGGTAGCTCATTAGAAAGTTCGTTCCGAGAGCTTTCCAACGGTATATTACACGCCTCAATCCGACCTACGGATTGGGAGATACACCCCAATCATTGTAAGGTCCATCATTGAAATCGACGCGCGCCTTCCACAATTCCTACCCTTTCACATGGAGGATGCCCAAGCGCCTTTTTTAGAGGCCATTGGATCATTCCACTTTGCCCAAGCCTACTTCCTAGGCTCTGATACCAATGTAAGGGAATTGAACTCACAACCTCTTGGTTAGGAATGTGATGGGCTAACCACTTGCCCCAAAAGCCATGGTTGAGGATTACTTCCTAATCCTCTCTCTTAGGGTGTGGTTCAACCATCTCCTACCAGGATTATGTTACAGCATACATGTGAATGAACCGGCGGTAGTAACCAGAATGCCCCATGAAGGCCTGTACCTCCTTGACATTCCTTGGCCTAGGCAGTTCTGCAATGGCTCTCACTTTCTCCTCATCCGTGGATATGCCATTCTTTGACACTATGTGCCCTAGGATCTTGCCTTGCCTGACCATGAAAACACACTTTTCTGGGTTCAAGCAGACTTGATATTCTCTACATTTGTCAAAGATTTGTCTGAGTTCAGGTATATGGGTCTGTCTAATGTTGGAATGAGCGCAAAGATCATCAACATAGACTTCTAATTTTTTCCTCAAGAACTCTTTAAACACGTGGCACATCAGCCTCTGGAAGGTTGCAGGTGCATTGGTAAGCCCGAATGGCATTATCCGAAAAGCAAATATGCCCCACTCTATGGTAAAAGTCGTCTTATGCTGATCTTCTGGTGCAATGGCTACTTGATTGTAGCCAGAGAACCCATCTAAGAAGTTGTACACTTCCTTGCCTACTACCCTTTCTAATAGATGCTCAATGATAGGAAGCGGATAACTATCCCTGATAGTGGCCGCGTTAACCTTCTTCAAGTTAATGCATACACGTAATTTGCCATTCTTTTTGGGCACCACTACAATGGGGGATACCCATTCAGTGTGCTCAATTTCATAGATAAATCCAGCTTCAACCAAGCGATCTATCTCCTCTTTGATCTTGGCAGCATAGTTGTCATTGTATGTGTATGGCTTTTGTTTAGAGGATCTGGCATCTGAGGTCATGGGGATCGTGTGAGAGCATATGTCGGGGTCTACACCTTTTAGGTCCTTGTAGCTCCAAGCGAATACATCTCTGTACTCTCTTAGCAACGCTACCAGCTCTTGCTCTTCTTCTTCCGTCAAGTCATGTCCTATGTACGTGCATCTTTCCTCTCCCTCTTCTATGGCTACAACTATTTTCTTGGTAGTTTCCTTGCTATCATAGGCCTCTCCTGATTGTGCCTTGCGTTTAGGCATTCTTATCACGACTCTCCTATCGTCTATCTCATATTTTTAAAGTCTTCAGGGACCTCAAACAAGGATTCTTCTTCCTCCGGAGTGACTTCCTTCTTCTTCCTCTTCTTGCCTTCAGTTTTGGTGGTCACTTGGGTGGTTAATCTCACATCATTAGTGAGCTCTTCATGTCTCTGAGGGTAAACTTCTACCTCATAGAAGTATTCTTCCTCTGATGCAAATGGGGGGTCCATGATGATTGACTCTAAATCGGAGTCATTTTCAATTCCATTCTCGTCGGCCTGAGTGCTGGCTTGCCCCAATGCTTCCATAGGGAAGTGGTAGCAATTGCAACTCCTGCTCCTGAGTCCAAAATTGCTTTGGTTGTGTATTCCTGATGGGTAACTGGGAGATAGGTATTTCCTTCTTCTCCTTCACTCATATCTCCTATCTTATCCAATGGTATTTCTGGCACTGTTCTATGTGATCCTACCTGGGAACGCAATTTCGCTATGTCTGGCACTTGTTTGGCTACGTGTTTCCACACTTCTGGCTTAACTTTGAGTAGCTCTTCTAAAGTGAGGTTGCACTGCACTTTAGTGTTCTTTACCACCTCTGTATTCCTAGGTATGATCGAATCTTCGTTTCTTATCATGACCGTGGGTGCTCTCATGCAAGTTGACTTGGTTTCCCATGGGCCTGTGAAATGGGGTAGTTCCTGTAAGGAATTAGACTCGAAGTCTAATCTCTCTTTAGATTGGCTGCTCTCCTGCTCTTCATAAATAGAAGGGATGTCCTGTGGGAATTGATCATGTGCATCATCCACAAGTTCAATGGGAGGAGGGACTTCACTTTCCTTTGCCCATTTCTCTTCTTGAATTTCTCTCAGGAACTCTGGTGAATACCTATTCATAGAAGAAGAGGTGTCTGGTTCAGTGGAGTTAGGCACATAAGCTTCCTGGGGGGGAATGCTTATTCTATCACTTGCCCTCTCCTTAGCCTGGGTGATGGCTCCTTTTCCAGACTTTGTAAGTAACCTCTCCAATCTATCCAACAGACCATCAAAATGCAACGGTGTTCTAGTGGAGCTAGAACCATTGAACAAGCAACTGGCTTCAAACATGGCTTGCGCCAATTCGACCATCTTAGCACAAAGCTTGGTTCTCTCTATCTCTAGATCGGCCCTAGGGTAACATTTATCATGATCTGCCACGTTTGGCCCTTCCTGGATTCTGGCCTGATATGCTTTAAGCATCATGTCTAATTCCTCAGGAGTAGGATCGGCTAGGACTGATCCTACTCTGGGTGGTGGGTGGGCGATGTATGGTGGATTAGAAAGTTGGGGGATGGAAGGTGATGGGTTGGAGGGAGATGGAAAGGGTGGTGGTGGGGTAGTGTGAGAGTAGTTTTGAGATGCGAGTTCACTTATCTTTGCTTTGGTTTCTCTCAAGCTCTCTTCAAGTTCGCTCATTTTCTGTGACCATTGTCTTTTCATTCTCTCCCGACTATCTCTCCATGCTCTTGTTCTCTTCTTGGTTATACTCTCTGTCTCACTAACCCACAGAAATCTTTTCCTGCCCTACTCCTAGGGTTTGCTGCAAGGCTTGAGCTCTAGTGACCACATGCACTGGGGCAGTGGAAGTTACACTTCCTGTAGAGTCTACCACTAACCCAATGATGTTGATAGGAGTGATTTTAGGCATGTTATGTTGGGAGAGGATGGTTGGATGCACTCAGAGATTGAGTAGGTGCTGCTAAACCTGCTTCACACCAGCCCTCTTTGACTCCAGGAATGCTTAGTACACTTGATTAGCTTCCAAATGATACCAAGAAAGCATATATGTACTTTGCAAATGATATGTGTAATGATCAAATCAAAACAGACTACTTGAGACTTCAAAAATCCAAGAAAACTTGCTATTTTGGTAATGACACCTGCTCAGTCTTTCACTCAGTATGACCAGCACACTTACAATTGATCAAATTCCTTCTGGGCATATTAAATTAGCTTAACAAGCTACCATTTGCAAGTGGAATCATTCAAATTGATAAACTATGCACAGAGAAATAACTTTAGCAAGTTTATGGTCACTCTCGACTTTTTAGGAGATGTGCAGACAAATACCAGAGACTGCTTCGAAGACGATTTCTTGAAAATGGCTGAATCAAACTTCTTCAAACTTTGTAGTCTTGTAGAATGCTTTGAGCTGGTTCCAACAAGCTTTGAATCACTTGATTTGGTTGAGAAATCACCAAGATATGGCCTGTTGAAGTTGACAGACTTGGAGTGTATACTCAGAGAATCACATAAATAATGAATGTAACTCTTTCTATTAATTCACATGAATGTACAATCTAATTGGCATTATAAGCATAGCCTAATGAGTTGGAGAGGTGAGGTCTAAGATGTAGTACACTCACACACTCAGATACAAAAGAAAATGAACTGGGGAGATGACCCTGAACCCGCGAGTTTTGTCTTGAGTTTTATATGTGTAGGAAGTAAGTTTGAATTTCAAATTCAAATCTAAGGCTCCCTATAATCACTCATCTAAAAGTGGGGAGATATTCTCTCCACTTATACATTCTAATTTCCACGAATCCAATCAAGTAGGTGTGATCATTTACATGCCAAGTCATTTAGACTTTTACAAGGGGGTAAAGAAGTAGGAACTTATAAGCATAAGTTCACATGGTCCTTTCTTCAAATGGATTAAGCTTCCAAGGTTTCAAAACCAAGTTTCCAAGGTTCCAAGCCAAGTGTGATGGCTTGAATTGCACCAACATGTTATTAGGGTTGTTTGGGCAATCTCGTAAGAGATGCTCTTTTTTGCAGTCTTGACAGAAACCTTGAATTATCACTGGTTGGGGTTGCGTAGGGGCAGGCAGTGGACAATCACGTATGAGGTGATCTCCCTGACATCTGAAGCAAGGTCCTCTAGGAAATGGTGGTCGTACCTGCCTAGGTTGAGTTCTAGAGTTGGGGTTTGTGTACATAACATTAGTATACTTAGGCTCCCCACTATTTTCACCTGGGTCCTCATAATAGTATGACTCGTTATGCTCGGTTGACTGCATGTAGTAAGCCTATGGGCTATCAATATGTGTGGAGTCAAAACTATGGTCACTTGGAACACTGTCTGATAGCAATGGGGTGACTGGGACTATGGCTCTGTTCAAATTTTCTTCAGCAGATGCATATTTCACTGGGATTACATTGGTTGGAGCAGGGGGTTGTTGTGCTAGCACTGGTTGAGGTCTCTGTTGGGCTTGATATTGTGGTTGATAGGTTTGTTGAGGCCTAGCATACTGTTGTGGTGGGTACTGGTTCTGATATCTTCCCTGTTGTGGATAGGGCTGAGGGTAGGTTTGCCTAACCGCTTGCTTATTGTATGGGCAGTCTTGTGCTGTGTGATTTGTGTATCTCTGTTCTATGGTGCAGTACTGGCTACTAGGATTTGCTTGGGGTTGAGCCATAATGGGACATACATTCGCCATATGGTCACCTCCACAAGTATAGCACCTCTTTATTGGGGAAAATCTTGGGATTTGTTTGCTAGAGACTCCTAACTTCTGAGCTACTTTTTATGCGAGTTCCTCAATAGATGTGGACTGTGAGGAAGAGAGGCTAGTAGAACTATCTGAATCTTTGTAGATTTTGGAAAGTTCTAATTCCTCCCCTAGGTTATCCTCGATGTCGATGCACATGCGTACACACTCTTTGATGGTCCTAGGGTCTTTCAAGTACACATATGATCTCAAATTTGTACTCAGCAATCCATCTAGGAATAAAGCCACTTGTTTGGCTGGCGTGGGTAACTCAGGAATAGGGCATCTCTCTAGGTATTGCCTAAATCTTCTTCCTGCAAGTCTCACGGTCTTTTGAGGTGTCTGCTTGAAGCTATGGATCAATGAGGAAGTATTATGCCTTATGCCACTCTTAGAGAATTCAGTGATGAATGCCTCTAGAAGTTGGTCTATGCTCCTGAACTGTCTCTCATTCAAGGGTTGAAACCACGTAAGGGCTGTGTTCCTAAGGGTTAGACCAAAGGCATTGTATTGCGTGAATAGGTCCTCCACTTGTTCAGCTCTCAAGACTTGTCTAAATTCAGCCACATGATTGTATGGATCTCCAGTGCCATCAAAGTAATTCTTCATGGACTTAACTAGTTGTGTAGGTCTCAAAGTCCTGGTGTGTTCCCTAGGCCTTGGTAAAGGGAAATCATCAGCATTTCTTAGGTTCCTTTGAACCCTAGTTCTCTCTGTTTCTTCCCTATCTGTCTCTGCTTGCGTTCGTTCTCTTCCTATTGGGTTGGCAAATCTTACCTCAGGTCTGTCTCTACTTCTCTCCCTTTGAGCTCCATGAGCTTGGGAGGTCCCAGCTCCTTGGTGGCCGTAGGACACATTGGACCGAGGTTGGGGAAAAACAAACTCACCCTTCCATGTGTAGGCATGTCTGCCGTGCTCAGTGACCACAAAGATCCTTTCTGATGTATTGTCTAGGTAGGTTACTTTGCCCGGGCTATCAGGGTCTTTAAACTCATAGATTGTGAGAGCACCTACTTCGTGAGGCAGGGCAGGCTTATATCTCCAAAAAGCCTCATCGGTTTCTCAGTTTAAAAGCAAATCTATGCTTTTATTATCCTGGGGAATCCACTCTAGAGTCATGATCCTGGTCAAGACTGATTTACCACGGGGAGTCCTACTAGGCTCTCTCTCTAAATTCCCTTGCTCTATATCACCCATGTCGGTTTCTGCGATCACATTCCCAAACGCGTCGGTTCTATCTGGAACGGTAGTGACTACATAAATAGTCCCTTCTTTATCTAGGTATGCTCCATTCTCGAACTTGACTATCGGGTGTTCTAGTCCATGGGGTTGATCGGGGTTCTTAATATAGACCACAGATCTTCTCAGGCCGTCTTCGTAGATGCGAGCACCTAGACGATTAGTCCTGATGTATTCCAATTGAGTCTTGTGAGGTCCTTCTGGCTTTTCTAGATACGCCACCCCTGAACTACCTATTGGTCTCTCCATGTTATAGGACATCTCAGAATCACTTGTTTCTGATCGAGGAGTGTATGCGTAATCACTCAACTGCTGGGCCCAAGACCTAGCAGTGTGATTGACACTAGCTTCAGATTTCTCTACCCCCTTGGTTTCTCTACCCCCTTAGTTTCTCTACCCCCTTGGTCTATGCCTGATTTCTCTACCCCCTTGGTCCCAAGTACACTCTCGTTGCAGGTTAATTTGCACCAATCTCTTTGTTCTTTTTAGTTGAATATTATGTTTATGATCTTGTCTGATATCACGTCGTCAGGAGTACTTAAGTGAATTTCGCACTTGATATTTGGTCGATTTAAGTTTACTTTTGTTCCTTAGAATTTTCGCACTTAAGCTCTACTTAATGCTTGTACTTTGTTGATTAGTTCTCTTGGACTTGATTTGTGCCTAGCGTTGCTCTAATTAATCACCACACCTAAGTCGTACTAGCCTAAGCTAGGAATTGAAAAAGGAGGGTTGAGAGAACTTCCAACCTCAATCCTCTGGTTGCTCAGACCGCTACACCAGCCCAGGAAGCCTTCTCCCAAGCTTGGTACTCACCCTTGCTAGCTTGCCTTCGAATGCCTTGAGTGTATGCAATGTTCCTGAAAAAGTTCACAAGTTAATATAGCTCCTTTACCACAATGGATTGAAAGACACACATCAACAATTATAGGCCCCCCTTGGAGTAACTCACTGTACCCCCAAAATCTTATGACCACCTAGTCTACCTAAAGCCAACTTAAAAATACGTGTTCTAAAACTCCATGTATGATTCTTACAAAATCCAGTCAAGCTGCACGTAGGATTCTCAACAAGCTTTCCAAGGAGACCAAAATCTCATCAATCGGAGTTCGTATGGTGAAGTTATGACCAATCAGGCACTTAGGGGTCAAAACAGGTTCTCAGGGTTCAGGAAATTCCTCCCTGGTTTTTAGGTATTTCGCTCACTTCTAAGGCTCTAATATCCTCCCAATGTGTCCAAAATTTAATCCCAAAAGTACCTCAATTCAATCCATTAATTCATCCTAAAAATTCATGCGTTAAGCCCGTGTATTGCGATAGGTCGGGTCGATGTGTCGCGATACGTCGAAGTGTCGCGATACTTGGGAGTGTCGCGATAGGTCGAGGTGTCGTGATAGGTGGAGGTGTCGCGATACTTGGGAGTGTCGCGATAGGTTGAGGTGTCGCGATAGGTGGAAGTGTCGTGATACTTGGGAGTGTCGCGATAGGTCGAAGTGTCGTGACAGGTGGAAGTGTCGCGATAAGTCGAAGTGTCGCGATAGGTCGAGGTGTCGCGATAGGTCGAGGTGTCGCGATAGGTGGAAGTGTCGAGATACTTGGGAGTGTCGCGATAGGTCGAAGTGTCGCGATACTTGGGAGTGTCGCGATACCTTGGTGTGTCACGATAGGTCGGGATATGGTGAATTTTCCTGATCAGGCTAGTGATTCTAAGAGCTCTCAGCCTGCGCAGTGTCGTGGTGCACTCAGAATTGTGATTGGGTCAACTTTTCGGTGTGTCGCGATAGCTTGAGCTCGACGCCTCGGGGCTTGCATAGAAAGATTCCGTACCTGCTGAGCTTGCTGGAGATGGAAAGGATGCTGAAACCTGCAAGAAACATGCAAAAACACACAAAAACAAGAACGCACACTCGCTCTCTCTCAAACTCGCACAAAGCAAATGAGGAGAATGACAAGGAAGAGGGAATATGAAGTGGAGAAGGAGATGGAGATGGAGGTGGATATGGATATGGAGCTGGAGATGGAGATGGAGGTGGATATGGATATGGAAATGGAGATGGAGAAAAAACAAGAAAATTACCTACTACTTACCATTCCAATGCGTCCTCTCTATGTCTTACCATCACACGCTCGTCCTCAAAGCTCGAATCCCCGGCAACGGCGCCAAAATTTGGTGTAGCTTAGTGATGAGTAGCACCTCCTTTAATGTCAATCCGGGAAGACATGAGGATGGTATGAAGACCTCGAGCAAGTGAAGGCACAAATGTGTGAGTGAGAAGCACACCAACATGCACACACATACACACACGCGCACACACAGCAAGAACAAAAAGAGTAAGACAATGGAATCACTTCTATTACAACCACGTTCTCATACAAGCTCAAAACTACAAGAAGCTACCCAAAAATGAGCTCTCTAGCTCTATTTATAGTTTTTGACTAGCTTTGGCCCTGCCCAGACATAGTGTCAGGCCTAGTTAAAATTTAGGTTCCAGGGCTTATTTGAGGGCTCAAACGAGATCTAAAAAATATGAAAATTGGCAGGCAACTACTTCTAAGGCTCCCCAAGCTCGAGGAATCCTCGGCTTGTACAACATGGAGCTACAAAAAGATGAAACGGTATTTACAAGGGTTTCTAGTGATGAGAATCACTTTTAAAATGATGTAAGGTTTGGAAAAATTTTAATAGGTTGCCTTAGTGCTAGATCTGCATGCATGACCATACTTGGCTTCTTCCCATATGATGCCAGCAATCCCCCTTAAGGGCAAGCTCCTTTGTCAGGACCCTTCCACCACGAAGAAAAAAGATGAAGAGAAAAACAAGAAGAAAAGGGACAAGGCCCCTCTCCGCAAAGATACTAACCTCCGATTATGATTATCATCTCATTCAATGTTCGAGGGTTGACTGACCCCTCAAGAGCGGCCATTATTGGCATCTGGTTATGGGATAATAGCCTAAACTTGGACTTCATCTGCCTTCAAGAGATCAAAATTGATGGGGAGGACCTGTAGAAGAGATTAAAGCGTATTTCATCGTTGCATACCTGGATCTCCACCATGCACCCCAGAGGAAATGGTGGATCGGCTCTTGGTACTAATAACAAGTGGATTGATAGACTCATGAGCACCCAAGAGGACCAAAATCATCGGTGGATTGATGCTTCCTTCGGGAACCCTTTTTATTTCATTCCATGTATGCTCCCAATTTCAACTCGGAGAGGATTACCACTTGACATTCTCTGCTCTCTTTCCTACAACGTTGTGCTTTGTGGGGATTTCAACATGGTGGGAGCTCCTTCTGATAGGTGGGGAAATAGAGGGAGGATTATTGATGGGCAAGAGAAAGACGTTTGGGACCTTATCAAGCTCTACTTGGACCTGGTTGAAGTTAAAGATGAGACTAGCTTTTCTTGGTCAAACCTCCAATCCGGTGTCGATTTGAGGAAAGCTAGACTTGATAGAAGCTACATGGACCAAAATATTATCAAGGAGTAGGGGCACCCCTCTCTCTCCCAGTGGTGCGACCTTACTATGTCGGATCACTACCCTATTATTCTTACATTTAAGCCGATCCACAATCTTAAGAAAGCTCCCTGGTTTCATGCCAATATGACGACCTTCTCTCTCCCCTCTGTCCAACTAGAGATTGCTTCTGCTTGGAACTTGGCCTTCTCCTCCCATTCATCACTGGCCAAATGTTGGAGGATCGTTGTTATGGAGACTCGTCATATTTTGGCTAGGGCCCAGATGATTATTCGTAAGGTTCATCGAGTTTGGAGGGAGAATCTCTATCGACGACTGAGATGTCTAGAGATGGAAGTGAACAAAGGCCATTCTCGATACTAGATGGGGCTACGAAAAATCAGAGGTATGTTGAGATACGAAGAAGAAATTCAAAGGAATAATCTTCAAATGTTCTTTAAACAATGGTGGGTAGGTAAGGTAGAGAAACCTACTAAAGAGATGTGTAGACTCCTCAAGAAGAAGCAAGCGATGGATTCGATCCCCCTAATGTTGGACATCAATGAGGTTGAATGCAAGACGATTGAAGAGAATCACTTGGTGATTGTCAATCACTTTTCCCAGCTTCTAGGAGTCTCTATCCCCCTTTCTCCCCACAGGCATGATTGCATGGCGAGCATCTCTAGAGTCAAGACCTGTAAAATCCCACAAAATTTGAAACCGCTTCTAGAAGCTCCCATTTCGGATGCTGAGATTCTCGAAGTTATTGATTCACTTCCTAATAGGAAAACCCCGGGTCTAACCCGCCTCACCAATGAGTTTTTCAAGACCTTCCAACATGTGGTGACTACTCCTCTATGTGTGGTGTGGTCAAGAGGCGGTTTTGTTTGGTGCATTACCTAAATGTCTCAATAATGGTGTTATCAAGCTTATTCACAAAAAAGGAAACAAAAATAGGATTGAGAATTGACGTCCAATTACAATGTTACAAATAGGTTACAAGATCCTTCCTAAAGTTATTGCTAATAGAATTGCCTGCCACTTACAAAATTGGTTGAGTGAAGATAAAAACGGTTTCATCAAGGGGAGATCCATCTTGGAAGCTATCATTGACGTCTGGGAAGGTCTAGGTTTTGCTAAAGAATCTGCTCAAGATGTAGACTTTATTAAGATTGACTTTGACAAAGCCTATGATAGGCTTGAGTGGGACTTCCTTCTCCAATCCCTGAAAGACCTCGGTTTTGGTCACAAGTTCACTAAGATGGTCTCGACGTTTGTTTGGAAATGCATCAGCTCAAATAAACATCACTGGCCAACTTTCTCAAGCTATTAGACTAAAACGGTCTATCAGGCAAGGATGCCCCTTGGCCCCTCTCCTCTTTGCTATTGTTGCTGATGGTCGTAGCTGCCTTGTGAAGCACTGTTTGTAAACCTTCTCCTTTAATATAAAGTTGTTTGCACACACACAAAAAATCCAGCCTCCTCCATGAAGCCAAGATGGCATCCAAAGATCATCTTGTCCAAGAATACTCCATGGAGGTGGCCAATGTTGATCTAAGACAATTCGCCCTAATATTTCATGTTTCAACGTCATCTCAGATTACCATTCGTAATCTACATTCTTAGCTAGAATTTGTGACTCATACGACCCTCAACAATCATAGCTGAATTTCGCCGCCATTTGTGTGGTATCGTGTTCAATCATCAACATTAGGCCCGTCGTCATATGACATATCCATGAGGTTAGTGATAGGCCTAAACTTTTTTCGTGGTCGTGACTCGTAAGTCAAGGGCAACGACAATTCAACAAGAATCCTCTCTCTCTCTCTCTCTCTCTCTCGCTTGCCGTAGGATCCGAATAACGTTGATTAAAAGTAGAATAAATTGAAAAGGAGTTTACACAAACCACACAGAATCCAATCCCAATCATCTGGGGGGCATTCCGAGAATCGAACTCGGGACCTCTCGCACCCGAAGCGAGAATCATACCACTAGACCAAGTGCCCTTTGGTTGAAACTTGCAGATGAAAAATAATCCTCCCTTGTTCTTCTTTTCCTCTTTAATTGTTATTCTACGCTAGAATACTAATACCTTATATGTTTAATTGTGTTTATCCCACCACCTATTGTATGCAAACAATTATCTCTTGAGATCCTTTCTCCTTGCCCTCTTATTACTCGTTTACTTTCCCCATATCTTATTTTATGCAAATAGTGGATATGAAAGTTCAAAATCAGCATAGCAAGGGGTATTCCTTGTCTTTTCTAGTTTGAGTCAAAGAATGAAAGATTGTGGATTCAACCTTTCATAGGGACTTGATCCTTCAATTATGAAAACATGTTTGGCCTTCACACTAGTTAATTGACCTCTATAGTGGTGTACTAATGGGTATACATTTAAAAACTTAAGTGGGCACTCAAATTTATTGCTTTGCAACCTTCAAAAAAAATCATAAGCTATGGAGGGGCTTCAACAAATCAAGCTATATCATTTTCTGTCAAACTTTGTCTCTTCATTTGTTGATTTATTGTGGCTATATTGTAGATTGAACCATCATGAGCATGTACGAATCTATGTTATTGATGCTTGAGATTAACAATTCTTGAGGTTTTGGGATCATGAATCCAAGTATTCAAGCTTGAATCCATCTATTGATCATAGAAATTTCCATTATTTCCTTCCAAGACTCGTTTGACAAGTGTATGGGGAAGATTGCACCCATAACATGCATTATCTATGCTTTCTTCTCTTTCTTTCTCTCTCTCTCTCATGTCAATTTTTCTATACACTCTTTGGTTGATGTTCTTCTTGCATCATCAAAATGCCCATGTGTGAACTTGCTCATGGAGTGCATGCATAGAATTTTGGATAAACATGATCCACGCTAGTGGTGTTAGGCCTTGCCTTTGACTACCAAACTTGTTAAAATCATCATTATACTCATGGATGGACCTATTTATCTATAAAAAGATAGGTCAAAGTTCAAGAAACCTAGCCAACTACCTACACCTATGCATCTACTATCGGTTAACTTTTCACACTCCTCAACTTATGACTAAGGCAAAATTCAAGGCATAGAACTTTGAATTACGTTGGCTATCTTTGGTACCTTGGCCCCAATATTCCATTGTAACTATTGGCTATGTGAATAAAGCATCTTCAAACCAAGGGAATGGAAACAAGGAATTCCATATTCACCAAGGGTAAGTTTGATCCCACTACCTATTCATCATGTTTTAACCACTATAATATGTTTATGTTATGTATCACTCGTCCTAAATATGACTACTTAATTTTAATTGAATCCACTTTCTATCTTTTTACATTATGAAGGAATACACTTATTTTTTCTTTAAGAAAATTTTCTCCTCTACATTGACCAAGTTCTTTTGCTTCTATAAAGGATGTATCCATACAACCTTATGGGAGATTTTGGGGACCCACCTCTATTCAACATAATGATTGAGAAACAACTTCACTTATTTGAGCATGGTCTTCAAACTTCCCAACACAAAATCAAAGAACATGATCTAAAAATTCAAGAAATTGAATCACAAGATGAAACACTTACGTGCATAGTGAAAGAATTAATCAAACCACAAAAGAATGGAATGAAATTCAAGATTTCTGCTATAAACTTACAAATTTTAAGATCATATGGGAGTAAGTTAAGTTTGACTAGGTAACTTGTGGGAAAATCACAACTTTTGTAGAATATCTTGGTTCATAGCATCGATCATCCAACTATATGGGAAAAGTTTCAAGATATAGTGAAAAGACCTTTTCTATGATTGCAATTGGAATTACATGCTATGAGATCTTGGACCACTTTTCCAAAGAAAGAAGGCAATTATATTTGAATTTATATGGAGTGCTTTGGGCAGTTATTTCTTATATGATTGCTTATGGAGGTACACTACAATGCAAATATGAAGATGGTTTAGATATGGGAATTCTAACAGAACTCAACACTCTACATGAGGTGATTCTTTCATCCATTGCATTGAGACGAAGCTCAAATTTGTTGGAAACTCAATCTTTCTATGATACCCTATGAAAAAGAATAAAATTCCTCCAAAGTTTTTTTTTTAAATACCATCGTTTCTTCTTCACAACAAGAAGCTAGAGTATCTATTAAAGCAAAGCTATTTTGAAGAGGAGAAGAAAGTTCATTGTGCATGGTGCATTAATAGGTTCTCCATGATAAATTCAAGAAAGTAAGAAGGAGGAAGTGGAGATGAAGAGCATGGATGAAGAGAAGAAGCAAAACGAAGATGTAAAGCAAAGAAAAATAATTTCCAAACATAAAAGAGGATAAAGAGGAAAAGAAGGTTAGTTTGGATCTTGTTCTTATATTTTGAGACCATGCATATGTGATGTACCTTGGCGCCATGCATGCTCTTGAATCCTAAATGTGAGGGTGAGAAACCTTCCTCATCTCTCCCTCATCTATCTCTCTCCAAATTTTGGCAAGATACCTAGAAAGTTTCATATGGGCATATTGTTGGATCGCAAGGTTTGTAGAAGCACACAAACAACACAAGGAAGAGAATAAGCTTGGAGAAAACACAATATTGAATGTATTACTAAGTGAATTTCCAAATAAACGTTACCCATTAGGGTTATAAGCGCATATACAAGCCAAGAGACAAAACCTCCTAAACAGGGAAAAAAAAGTGCCCCAATGATACTAAATGTGTTCATACAAGTCACTACCAAAATATACCAACAAATCGCCCCTAGAAGTGATGTGGTGAACAAGGAGTTGGTACTCATGTATATGGAAGTGCCAAGCCATGTGGAAAGAGATCAATCCACAAAAGGAACTAAGTCCAAAGCTTCATGACAAACTTCAAACTTCTCCATAGGCAGGGCTTTTATGAAAAAATTTGCAACATTATCTTGTGTGGGCACATAAGTCAAACTGATCTCTCCATTATATAACCTCTCCTTGACATAATAATAACCTCTCCCTGACATAATAATTATGCACCTCAATGTGATTTGTACCAGCATGGAACATAGGGTTCCTCACAATTGCCAATGCACTCTGATTATTGATGAAGACTAACCAACACTCAAATCTATAAAAAGATGTATCAACCACATACACTCAACAATTTCTATGAAGGCTACCCTATACTCAGTCTCACAACTAGAGGTGGCCACAATCTCTTGCTTAACAAAGATATCAACTACCAAGCATGAATAAAAAACAAAAATGTCATAGCAAAAATTGACCATTTTGCAAATATTTGAAATCAAATTAGGTTGAAATGAAATAGATGCAGCTTAATTGATGAATTTAAGGATTTTTAATCCTTAAGTATAACATCAAGACATGGACAAAGTCATGAGTATGAATTAAAATAAGAAAAGTGATAAGATCTTAAAGGGATCTCTAGATTATAAGAAATTATCACATAAATCAGACTACCATGTTTTTTATGAACTAAGAAAAATTCGGTACCCGATCATTTGTAAACAAGCCATGTCTAATCAAAACTCTTGAATAGTATTTTCAAAAGTATCAAGGGTTGTTTATACAAAATACCTTATATTATAGGATAAGATCATAATAAGGAGAAACTATTGGAGTAAGCAAGGAAAGAATAAAGAGAATCTAAGTTCATCTAATCAAGTTTTCTTGATGAAATATCCAAGATAAAATGACTGAGATAATCCATTCAAAGGAACATATAATGCCTACCAAGGCTAAGACTGAAGAGTTATAACTCGACTTTTGAAACATATTTGAAACTTTTGGTGCACATAAAGGAAGATGCATTTGAAGTAGACATTGTTTAAAAAGTCAAGAGACTAGCAAAATATATTAACTAAGTGCATGAATTGTTTTTAAAGATTTAACAAGAAGGGCAAAAGGAATGATGTATCTGGACTTTTAGATATAGATATCCACACATCTATGTTGGATGTAAATATGGTGGTACATGCACTAGACCTTGCATATTCACATGTAGGAAATATGGTATGGGACATCAAACCTTGAGATGGTGGATATCGTTTAGTCTTGAAACTCCTTAATGAAAGCAAGAGTAAAGTTATGAGAAATAAGAGTATCTTGAGTAGTGCCCAAGTAAGTGCTAAACTATGGATAGTTGTACTTAAGTCTTGTGGATGGTATAAACAAAATGTGTACCAATCCTTAAAGAGACGTGCAAGATTTCAAATATGAAAGGCATGAGTGGATGCTTAGAATTTATTGGAGAGGGTGATCTCTAGAAAATCTCGGGGGTAAGCTATTATGATTTGAATTAGAAAACAAATATCTCAAGATAAAGACTATTTTTTTTTTCACCATCACTTGATGAATAAGGATTGATCAGACTTGAAACAAAATTATCCAAGTGTTTGTAACTACAACTACTACAAACTTTTCCAAAGCACGAAGGTTTGGATCAAGAATATCCTCAAGTACTCACAATAAAATCATGAATGAATCTTAAAGTAAAAGCTTTACCTTGTAAGTATAAAGTACCTAGTAGGATTGGATATTGGGAAGATTTTTCGAAGATGAGATATGAAGAGGCAAAAGGGTCAAGAATTATCCAAGAAACAAGTTCAAACTCTAAGCGAAGTTAAGTGCATTGATTATCTATTTGAGGGATGTTAACTTTGAAGATTAAGAAAGTAGTAATGACTATAAATACTTTATGCTTTATTTTAAAGCATGAAATGAAAGGCGTTTATATAACAAAGACTTCAAATATTAAAAATTTACATAGTGTTCAATTTCTAGTAAGCATTAATGACATTGAATACTTGTGTGGCTTGTTTTAAAGCATAAAAGGAAAGGTTCAACCTAGAGAATGGTTAACATAGTGTTCAATTTCCACTTCAAGGTTTTTGAATTAATAGAACTCGAGTTGAAAGAAAAAGTCATTGCACAATAGTGTAAATGTGGGCTTGGTGGTCTAAAACACCAATTTTGCATTAACATCAAAGTGGTTATGGTGGTATGGGAAATTATATTTAAAAGACAATTGATGCCCAAGCCCAAGTATATTGGTCTTTAGATCTAGTTCATCTTTGAGAAAAGTATCCCAAGTTTGGATGACTATGAGATTATAGGAAATTCATGTAGAATGTGTTTTGTTCTCCTTGAAGTTAGATTGAACAAAACTAAATGCGACTCTTCCTTCCTAGTTTCTACCAAGGAATTAAAGACTGATTCGACACATCAGTCCTACAATTAGGGGAAAGGTTAGTAGATAATGGTCAAATGTGGAACCAAGTTGAAACATCCATGATAGATGTTATGATAAACCCTTGTAAAACTTAATTCATCCAAAAAGAATCCGAGTGAACTTGAAGAGAATCTTGAAATCCTTGAGATATTTAGAATTTTCCATCAAGTTTTTGGAAGCATCCACCTATTTATGGAAAGTTTTACACATAGGTGCCTAGTTGAACTGATAAGACATAGATGGAGTATCATTTTGGTCCAAGTCCTCTCAATTGAATAAAATGTTCACCCCAATTATCTATTCAATGCATAAAAATACATCTACATGCTTACAAAATCCACCTTTTTCACTAGCCACTAGATTGGGACCAATATTTAATGAATCTAAAAGGAATACTTTCTAATCCACACTTATCATTATTTCCATCCCTAGAGCAATAACAGGTTGTTCAAATGTTTTCAATGGTTTTTGCAATAGATGTCAAAAATTTATGTCCCTTCTCCTTTTTTGATGTTAGAGAATCAAATGCAAATTGTTTCTAATTTTCATACATCAACTATGCTCATATGTTGGACAAAGCTATTGTTGGCTTTCACACCGTCTACACTAGAAATCAACTATGGATGATAGTAACCATCTTGATTGTATGAAACCATCTTCTCTTTTAGTACACTCAATTAATGGGGAATTTTATCTTATTAATAGCTAAGCTAAAATGATAGTAACCCGAATTCCACTATTCTTGACTGTGTGAAACTCTCTTCCCTTTTAGCACACTCAATTAATGGAGAATTTTATATCCTTGTTTGTGTGTGTCATGTGAGAAGATTACCTTAGCAATCCTCTAAAACTACTATCCAAATGTTTGATATGTATATAAATGTGTAGGAGTTCCATGCTTCTTGGGGTATTAAGAATCAGAAAATTGCAATACACCATTTTTTTGATGCATTGACTTCGAGATGTTGCTCTAGGAGTCGGAAGTGGTTTGATTTTGGGTTTCTCATGCAACTATTGCATTGTGCAAAATCATTTACAAATATAACTTTGTTTTTTTTGTACCATTTTGTTTTTTTTTTTGGGAGATGATTAGAGTTCTCATAACGACGCTGATGATTGGAAATCTGTCAAATTTTTGAGATGTTATATTTCATTTCAAAAAATTTGATGTACTTAGTATTAAGCTAGCCAAGATGGATGGAAGTTTCTTGTTTAATGCTAAGATAGCAGAAACCACAACAAACTGCTAAGGGCTATGCCATGGCCTTTAAAACAAATTTATGATAGACTCTAGAAGATAATACTCTACTAGAAGATGTGACACTCAACGGTTCATTAATGGGTTATTACCTAGATTGCGATAGATAATTATTAGTAGATGTTTTGGAGGCCTGAATCTAGACGAGGTGATCGATATGGCTTTACAACTAGAGAATAAGGGGGTGGGGGAGGGGGATTTACAGAAGATTTGAAACAGTTAGACATAAAAAATTTGTGGAGGATCCTTTGAAACAATTGCACCACTAAATTATGGAACAATTAGACATTAAAAAAAAATAAAAAATTTTATGGAGGATCCGTTGAAACAATTGCACCACTAAATTATGGACCTGAGCATATTGTAGCCAATTGCACATTAAACACATTATATTGCACCATATACAATACCAATGATCACCCTCTTACTACTTGTATTTATAATGCTAAAGCTCAATAGAGTAGGACAATAGTAAATTCCATTGAATATCATTATTCTAGAAGCTAGTGAACCTATTTCCACTTACATTCCTCCTCATCAAAATTCATAGCATAACCCTAATCATCCCAAACGACAATAAAATTTTAATTTCCACCACCTGAATTTGGATATAGTGGGTTCATAATAGCAATACTATTACCAGTCCCATAGGGATGTGTTGCCACTTTTGTGGTGAATATGATCCTATTTAGCAAAATTGCAAGGATGGCCAAGAATATGATAAGAAGAAGAAGGAAAAAAAAGGTCCTAGGATCAATATGTAGGCCATATTGCAAGAGGATCTACAAGCATCTACAATAAAACTAGATCTCGATGGGTATTATTGCCTAATGCAACCATTTTTGAATGGGAATTTGAAGACCAACAAAAGTTTGGCTGCTAAAGTGGCTATTTGGGTTAAGGATGCTTCACTAGTTTTTCCTACAACCACACTAATTCTCCAACATGATATAGTGGATTATCCATTGAAAGGATGAATAAGTAAGGACCAAAATAGTACTATGGTAACATGACAAAACATTGAGTCTGCTCAAACATTTCCCATGAAACCTGTTGATTCTATATCAAGCAAAACTAGACTTTGTTGGCCCAAGCACCTATTACCCTCCCTTTAGGCCAACTCTTGGCCCTGTGGCTACCTTCCATTAGACACTACTTTCATAACTATCCCAAGAGGTTTTACTTGATGTTGCATTAGCTTCAACAATAATACAGTTTGATCTCGATATACAATCCTTGATAATACAATCGATCATGATTTAACCTTAATCATGGTCTAAAATAAGAGTAAACGCATTCCCAAGGTTTTGGTTGATGGTGGTTTGAGAGTTAATATTGCTACACATGCATTATGTAAACAAGTGGGATGGGAAAGTATTGAATCCATGAGATTTTTTGTGTGCATGGCTGATCAGTCCTAAGTCCACCCGATTGGGTTACTCGACAATGTACCTATTTCTTTACAGGGGGCAATGTTCCGAATCACATTTTTTATAATGGACCTACCTCAACTCTAATACAAATTATAATTTATTCTTTGGAAGACCCTAGCTAAAACAGGCTAAGTTATTGTAAGACTAGTCTTCACATAATTTGACCTTTAACTATAACCACTTAAAGTATAATGTTCCTCTTGATGATGTGGAACTGAAGTATTTAGATGGCAATGCACCGCAGTGCACTCTCCTTCTCACGATCTCCACGACGATATCCTCGGAGTAGAAAACCGAGCTCCTAAGCCCGCACACGGTACTCCGCACAAAGACTATAGAATACGGAGAAAAGACTTCTTAGGTCTTACAAATGCGGTCAAACTTACTGTCTGTGACTGACCAAGCCACTATATGTTTATTAAAGAACATATAAAAAGAAGTGTCCAGTGGCCATTTGGCCTTTCACATGGACACTAACAGTAACAATCTCCCACTAAAGGCCAATATGGCCAAAGTAACTATGGGAGAAAAATAAAGAATGATAAAGAATACCTGAGTGTAACTATACAAATTATACCTCCCATTTGAGGGCATGTTACACAATATACAAGTGACTGTGTAAGATCATGAATCAAGTAACCCCCATCAAGTGACAACTGTGTCGAAAGCTATCTTGTGGTAGAGCTTTAGTCAAAGCATCTGCAACATTATCTCGAGTGTGAACCTTCTCAAGAATAATGTGCTCAGCGGCTAAGCAATCTCAAATGAAGTGATACCTCACCTCAATATGCTTGGTCTTTGCATGATAGACCGGATTCTTAGCCAAAGCAATGGCACTCTGACTATCACTGAGCAAACGAGGTACATGTTGAGGTAAACCCATATCACAAGCAAGACGAGAAAGCCACAATGCTTCCTTACATGCCTCACTTGCTGCAACATACTCTGCTTCTGTGGTTGAAACAACTGTACATTCTTGAAGACAAGACCTCCAAGAGATAGCACCTCCAGCAAAATGAAAAATGTACCCTAATGTAGACTTACGATTGTCTACACAACCAACATAGTCAGAATCTGTGTATCAATAATGGATGCTTTCCCTCTACCTAAGCATAAACACTTGTCCTTAGTGCCACTCAGATATCCTAAAATCATCTTGACCACTTCCCAATGTTTCTTGCTAGGATTAGACATATATATGCTCACAACTCCCACTGCAAATGCAATGTCTGGTCTCATAGCTACCATAGCATACATGAGACTACCAACAGTAGATTGATAGGGAATTTTGGTCATGAATTCCTTTTCCTCATCTGTGGGTAAAGATGTACTCAATGCCTTTCCACCCTACATATTGAACCTGTGAAGTACTTTGGATATGTACTCACTTTGAGACAAGTATATGCATCTTTTGCTCCTATCACGAGTAATGCGCATGCCAAGAATATGTTTGGCATCCCCCAAATCCTTCGTATCAAATGTCTGACTCAAATTCTTTTTGAGAATTGACAAATCATAAGAGGACTTCCCAGCAATCAACATATCATCGACATAAAGTATCAAGCATATCAAGCTGCCATCTGAGCATCTCTTTGTGTAGAGACAATGATCCTCATTGCTTCGAGAATAGCCTTGAGACTTCATAAAAGCATCAAACTTTTGGTACCATTGTCTAAGGGACTATTTAAGTCCATAAAAGCTCTTCTTAAGTTTACAAACTAGACTTTCCTTGTCAAGAACTACATAACCCTCTGGTTGTTCCATATAAATCTCATCTATAAGATCTCCATGCAAGAAAGCGATTTTCACATCCATTTGGACTGGCTCTAAGTCCTCCATTGCAACGAATCCAAGCAACATGCACAGGGTAGTCATCTTGACCACTGGAGAGAAGATTTCCTCGAAATCAACACCATGTTGTTGCTTAAAACCCTTTGCAATAAGTCTTGCTTTATACTTTGGAGAAGCACTATCTGATGTGAATTTCAGCTTATATACCCATTTACATGGTAAAGCTTTCCTACCCTTTGGCAAAGGTACCAAATCCCAAGTACCATTCTTGTGAATAGAATCCAACTCACTCTTCATGGCATGCTCCCACTTGACATGATCCTCTGTCTGCATAGCCTCTTTGTAGCAAGAAGGCTCACCGACATCTGTTAGCATAAGAAAATCTAAACATGGAACATATCTATCAGGTGGATGTGAGACACGTGTAGAACATCTCAATGGTTGCTGAACAGGAATATGTGCAGACTGATCTGAATGGACATTCTCTTGAACATCCCTATGTGCAACATTTTTATGCATGCTAATCGGAGGACTAGTATCCTCAAACACCACTCTTCTCACTTCAACCTCCTTAATGGGCTGTTTATGCATCTTAGACTCATTGAAAGTGACATCACTACTTTTGATCACTGACCGTGTTTCAGGATCCATAAGCTATATCCAAATTGTCCTTCTCGACCATATCCAAGAAAAATGCATTTCTTTGACTTATGATCCAACTTTTGTCTAAGATTCTTTGGTATGTGAACATATGCTTCACACCCAAAAACTCAAAGATGATCATAATATGGTGGCTTCCTTGTCCATAACTCATGTGCCACTTTCAAACCTTTGGCAATACTAGGTGAAAGGTTAATCACATGAACTGTAGTCAATCATGCTTCTGCCCAAAAACCTTGTGAGAGGTTTGCATGATGGAACATAGAGGTTACTCTATCATGAATAGTTCTATTCATCCTCTCAGCTACATCATTCTATACTGGGGTATAAGGAGCTATAAACTCTCTATGAATCGCTCTAGACTGACAAAAAAGGATGAATTCATGTGAGATATACTCACCCCTGTTATCTGAATGTAAAGCCTTAAGCTTAGTTCCTTTTTCAATCTCAATTGAAGCAAGACATTTTTTGAAAGTAGGGAATACGTCATCCTTCTATTTGATAGAATATACCCAAACTTTTCTAATAGCATCATCTATGAAAGTGACAAAGTAAAGAGAACGACCTAAGGACCTAGTCGGCATAGGACCACACACATCTCTATGAACGAGATCTAAAGGCTGAATTGAAGAGTTAATGTGCATTCTATGCACATTTCTAGTTTGCTTTCCATATTGACAATGCTCACAAAATGAAAAATCAGAGAAAGATAACACATGTAAGTAGCCAGAATGAGAAAGATTTTCCATTCCACTATGAGATATATGGCCCAAATGACCATGCCAAAAACAAGCCACAGGCTGTTCAATAACAACTAACAAGTATTCTTTCTGTGATACAAATAAAGGATAAAGTGAGCCAACTTTGCTTTCTTTTGCAATAACCATATTGCCCTTTGGTATGCGAAAGGAATGAGCATAGAAGACCACCTTGTAACCAAGGTCATCAAGTTGAGCATCTGACATCGGTATGCAAAAGGAATGAGCACAGAAGACCACCTTGTAACCAAGGTCATCAAGTTGAGCAACTGACATCAAACTACGTGATAACTGAGGTACATGGCGTACATTATGCATAGTAAATTTTGAACCATCAATGAACTGCACAACCACATCTCCAATCCCCACAACATCACACTGGTAAGAATCACCAAGTCTCATGGTACCAAGAGACTTTGCTGCATAATTAGAGAACCATTCTCTATGTGGTGTCACATGGAAAGAAGCACCAGAATCTAGCAGCCAGGTGTGGGAAAGAGAATCAGCCATAAGAGCCTCAGTTGGCATAGTACTATCAAGTGTCAATACATCAGCATCATCAGAAATAGCATTAATTTCTTCAATCTTCACAATCGAAGTAGATGGTGCAGGTAACTGTTTAACATGCCCATCAACATTCTGTCGTTTACCTTTAATATTCTTTAATGCATAACAATCTTTGTTCATGTGTCCTTTCTTATGACAATAATGGCATTCAATATCCCTCTTCCTTGATTTACTTCTACTCTTATTCCGTTGACCATTCTTTTCCTTGTTCTTGCTCCTGCCACATTGTTGATTCTTTCCTTGGTAAGAATCATGAACATTATATGCATCTCCACTCTGAGTGCCAACCATAGATTTTCTACGAATCTGCTCACTCAAGAGTGCTCCACATATGTCATCATAGACGATTTTACCACGAGGTGCACTATTGCTAACAGCTGTGCAAAATGTATCCCATGATGAAGGCAAGGTGCATAACAACAATACTGCTTTCATTTCATTATCCATATCCATTTTTTTAGCTTGTAACTGAGAGAATATAGCATCAAACTCTTTTAGATGAGCAACAACACTATTTGTGTCCTTCATACATATAATTTTCTCATCAGATAGACTTTATTTGATGCCGTCTCTTTTTCATATGTATTGCATAACTTCTTCCAAAGCTCCTTTGCACTTCCACAGTCTAATACTCTAAAGTAAACATTATCTACGAGGTGCAAGTGAATGGTACACATGGCCATTTCATCTAACTCATCCCAATCATATTCATCCATGTCAGCAGGCTTCTTTGAAATTCCATTTACAGGCTTCCATTGCCTCCTTTCAATTAGCACATCTTTAATATGATTCTTCCATAGAGCAAAGTTTGTGCCATCAAATTTTCGGATCTCAAAATGGTCTTTGCCCTGCAAGTTATAACTCCTCCTCGAAACACTAACACTAGACCCTAATTCACCGGATGTACCTGAGACCTCTGATGCCATGATAGTAGAGATCTGAATGGAATGATAATGGAGCTAGAAGAATCCGAACAACGAATAAGTGTATCAAGGAGTAAATCGACCACTATATACTTGACAAAACCAAAAATCTGGAAAATTTTTGCCAGAGTATCCTCTGTAAAATGAGTGTATGACCAATGTCAAAATATCATAAAATTGCAAGTACTAACATGTTTGCTTGCATACTGAATCACTGACTCCATTTCATATAATCAGTTACCCAATAGAAGCCAACTAGGCTTATCGAGCACCTATGAATAGCTATCATACATCTCCTATGGCGAGGCTGGGTAAGTCTTCCACCTGCATCACCCAAGAGACCCCGACATCTGGGTGTCTCCCAGATAAGAAAACCTCACCACGACCCTGTTTATCAAACTTAAAAGGATTTATGCAAAGAACGTAACCACTAAATCAACGACCACAGGGATGTACATAAGCGATATCCATAGAAGCATACATAATGTGTATGTGCTCAATATATGCAGTAAAATGACACTAAAAGGCTGAATGCACAACCCAAAAACTAGCCAATAACACTTGCAAGTGTCTGTCAACTCTGATGTTTTTGGCTCAAAAAACCTACATAAATTTGCAGCAGTTGCTCCCACCAAACCGGAAATCTTTCAAGAAACCTATAGTTTTACGAGTGTGGCTGAAAAGACAGCCCCAAAGGTTGATATTTAATGTCGGAGAAGTATAAAGAACACTCCTCTTGATGTTCTTGGACCTGTGTGAAGAGAACTATGTGTGGAAGTACTCCAAAATGGCTCCAAAAGACACCCCAAAAATGCTTCAAAAATAGGCTTTGAAAGCAAAGAATGAAGCTTTGAGGGACCAAAACATGTTCAAGGTAATGTCAATCTTAGTCTTTCCCCTTCTTCAAACACCACAAGAGTGTAGCTTAGTGGCAAGAGATTGCCACGATTAAGCGGGGGGGGGGGGGGTGGTGGTATTGGGATGGGTGACCTCCTGGGAAGTACCGGGAACCTCTATATTCTTTGATCGTTGAGGTCCTCCCTCGCGTGCAACCAACGACGCCAATCGTGACTTTGGTGACTCGGATGACAAGGTATGCCAAGGTCTATGCCTTGCTCATTGCTTTAGTCGCAAGCCTTGGAGAAAGCCGGGGGGAGGCTCGCTTCGCTCGCACAAAAGGACCAAAGCTTTTGCATCCAACTACTCTGATACGAGTGAAGCACTTCGATGGCGACGCACCGCAATGCGCTCTTCTTCTCAAGATCTCCATGACGATATCCTCAGAGTAGAAAACCGAGCTCCTAAGCCCGCACACGGTACTCCGCACAGAGACTGCAGAATACGCAAAAAAACACAGTACATAGGGAGCACGAAGATAGGCTTCTTAGGTCTTACAAATGTGGTTGAACTTACAGTCTGTGACTGACCATGCCACTATACGTTTTATTAAAGAACATATTATACAAAGAAGTGTCCAGTGACCATTTGGCCTTTCACATGGACACCAATGGTAACAGGAACCATGTGAGTGCCATATGACCTGACAAGTAGCAGAGACCATCAAGATGTTATAACACTTAAGAAATGATGAAGAATCAACATTTCTCATAGTTAATCAAGATTTGTTGATGATATGAATAAATGATTTAAAACCTTTGCTTGAGCAAACATTGTGCATGCTGTGTTACCCCTATTATAGAGCAAGACATGGGAGCTATTGAATGAGGAATCCCATTCCTTATGACGAATAAGGATCATCGCACCTATGTCCTAGAACAATAGAATATCTCGTGTAATATTGGATCACTCGAGACACCATGATACATTAGAATCTATGCCCAATTGGCCCCTAAATCGAAAGCTAAGATTTTGGCTCTCTTAAATAAATTTTTTCGCTCTCTTAAACAAATTTATGCCCAATTGACCCCTGAATTGCAAGATAAGATTTTGGCTCTCTTAAACAAATTTTTTGATGTTTTTACTTCCGATTATTGGGATGTACTAGGTTTGGAACCATGCATCTACCAAGATCAAATTCTACTTAAGCCTGATATTTATCCTATGAATTAGTTAGACATGAATCCAAAATTATGCAAAGTAGGTCAAGATGAGATAGATAGGCTTTTGCATGTTGAATTCAGTATTCCGATTGACCATGCTGAGTGGATTTTCTGTCATAGTCATTGCACCAAACAAGAATAAGTAGTTCCGAATTTGTGTAGATTATCGAAAATTGAATGCAACACTACCCATTCTCGATAGCATGTTGAATGATATTACTGAACGAGAAATTTATTCATTCTTGGATGGTTACAGTGGGTATAACCAAGTGCACCTAGTACATTTCAATGATGTATGCAAGAGATTTTTTTGCCATATTCGACTACATTTTTGCGAGTGTTCTTGGATGTTGTTTTCTCGATCTAGCTTACAAGCCAGCCACTTAGGTGACAACTGAAGTTGCGTTTGAGTAAAAGGAAAAAAATTTAACTTTGTTTGGACCCATCTAAATAATTCTTTGCATTATCCTATGGAATTTTTTTTGGGCATATTATATCGAATAATGCTATCAAATAGATCCTACTAAAGTGCGATTGATAATTGATGCTCCACCCTCCACCAATCTAGAAGAGGTTTTACAATTTCTTCACCAAATTAGGAGGCATGGTCACCATTTGTGGTTGCTTTCTCATTTAGTTATCTGCATCAACAAACTCGGCACAATTCCCTCTCACAAGTTTAAAGTTTAAGTGGTATGATGAATGTCAACTCGCATTTACTTGGCTAAAATCCCTTTTAATTCATCCACCCATATTGCAAGCGCTATATTGGTCCCAATCCTTCCATGTATTTGTGGATGCTTCAGACATAACCATCCATAATGTGTTAAGTTAGTAGACCTAAAAATGGTATTGACTAGTGTACTATGCAAGTCATCATATTTCCCTACTCAATGAAATTATTCTATTATGGAATGTGGATGTTTAGGCCTAATCTAGTCTATAAGGAATTTTTGGCATTATTTATTGGGCCATAAATTTACATTCTATTTGGAACATTTGACATTGATCTATTTGGTTAAACAATAGAACATAATTTGGCCATCTAGCTCATTGAGTGCTACTCTTGCACGAGTTTGATTGCGATGTTGTTCATCGGTATGGTTCTTCACATGTAATTACTGATTTCTTATCTTGTCTAGATTGTAGGGAAGATTACAAGAATTGATGGCTCCTTTGCAGATGCTACTCTTCTTAATTATATCATGGATGAGCTTTATGCTTCTTGGGATCTTGATTAGTCTTACTACGAACCATTATTATCCTTCCTCTCTATCAACATTCTTCCTAATTCATTATCCATGTTATCTCATAAATGGGGGCAAAGAAAGATTAGGGATGGAGTTTTCACATGCATGCCACTTACTGAGGAAGAAGGAGGCTGGAAATCAATGGGACTTTTCCCATATGTGCTACCTCACTAGGGGAAACAAGAGTACAATTAAGCTCCTCGAGTCCTATCCCTTTCAAGTCCCCATAAGCCTAAAGCAGCCAGTTGACTCCTTAGGCATTCCGAATGCATGTGGGTGCTTAAGAGTGTGAATGAGCTTGATTTGGTGCACGAGCTACCTTTGGAAGCCTCTTGGGGGGAGGTCCCAACCTCTTCCAATTATCTTGAGTTAACTTCAATTGACTCGAGTTAGGATGTTTCTAGATGTCTCGAAAGGTTCTTTGACAAAAATACTCCCTTCTGCACCTATGGGAGTCGAATCCATGAGCTCCTTCTTCTCACTCTTTAGACTGAAGCACTCATCTAAGCTTCTTGCTTGGTTAATCATCTAGAAGGCTTTAAATCTAACTTCAATTCAACTTGAGTCAAGCTTTCCTTATAGCACATAATTTGGTGGAGAGAGGCAAGATGTGCCTCTAATAATCTCTCCGAAAAAGATGCCCAAAATAGAGGTTTCCTTATCAAGAACTTCTAAATGCATCTTATTCCATTGTAGGACCTCAAAGTGATAAGTGAAATCTTTATCACATGGGGCTTCTCGCATGGAGGGGAAGTCATTTTTTTGAAGCTCTTTCTCAAGTTTCTACGTTGGCCATCACATCCCATTTTCTTGGATTATTCTTATAAGTTCCTTGTGATCTTTTATGTCTTCCTTCTTTTCGGGACAATCCATTCACTTCTCTTTGGTCTTGTCACCCATTGGAGGGTTGATCTTTTTCTCTTCATGTTGTTTAATTGGGGGTCCTTTGTTCTTGTGGCTTGCAATTTTCTAGTTCTCCTATCAAATATTGGCCTACTTTGGTTTGGTTAAGTAATTCTTAATCCTACGAAAATTATTTTCTCAATAAAAGCAACCATTTGGGAGGCTTTAATATGCCAACAATTGTTTGAAGGCCTTGTTGGAAGCTATAAGGATGTCAATATCTTAAGGAAGGCCTTTGTTTAGGTTAGCCTCCACACACTTTGGGGTGACAATGATGGAGTGGCTTGTGTCATCAATAGCATCCAAAAGAGGGGTTATCTTCCAACTTTTGTGTCATCAATATCATTAAACGAGGGCTTATCTTTCAATCACCTTTATGCCATCAATAATCCAAGTGAGGGCTACCTTTCTATGTGTGTTTCATACATAGACAAATTTATCGATGAAAACGTAGAAGGTTATAAAGTTTTATCCAAAGGAAACTCTATTGGGCTTTTTTTGTTAGAGGAAAATTTTAGGTGCCAGTGAAAAGTTGGAGTGGGCTTTCTACCTATGTATCAAGAACCTATCCAAATGGCCTAGAAATCTATATCATTTCTCTTGAAGATGGAGAGAAAATAGTTTGCTATCAAGATTTAGCATTTTGCAACTAAGGACCTTTTGGTAATTTTTGTTTCCCTTCTTCCTTTTGGAAGAATTTCTTCTTGTTTGCCGTTGGTTTTGGATATGTCGTAATGTGCCCTGATTTCTCCTTTTCTTTTCCCAGAAAAAGCCACAAAATTGCTAATTTGAAATAAATATGATCTTTGGATCAAAGAAATAGTGCGTAGGGATTTTTGAAGTTAGGAGCACATTTGGGGTTCATACTTGCCCCCATGGTTGTCCTATTTTGGTTTCACTCTATCTTCTCCCATATTTAGCTATGTGGTTAGGTGCTTTCTCTCCCACTCTATCTAGTGGGATAGATCTTCAAAAAGGATTGCAAAGAGTCTCCGTTCTCTCTCTTGTGAAAACCTTGGCTTTCGCTTTGGGTCGATTCCAAAAATGGCCCCTCTAGGTTTGTCCAAGCTACTTGGTCTCAACCCACCTATGTATTTGCTCCACTACGCATGTTTGGTTGGCTAGCTTTCTGGATCGAATCCATAGACTCAAAAATTTAAGAATTGGAAGGGAAGCATGATAAAGTTGGACCGTTGAGATCGATGTCATTTTCACCATAAAGTCATAAGTCATGTGGCACTTGAACACGTAGCATTTGAGATGGGTTGTCGTGAGCTCAACATATATTGTCGCCCACATATTACTTGAAGCATAAAGCATACGTGTCTTCTTTTTATCGTGTAAAACTCCGCCTTAGGAATCCACATAAATTCTAAGGAGAGTAGTTCATTCCCGCAAAACGGCACAATCAATGGGGCATTCCGAGAATCGAACTCGGGACCTCTCGCACCCAAAGCGAGAATCATACCACTAGACCAAATGCCCTGGATGAATCAAAACTTAAACTAAAAGTATATATTTAATTAAAAAATAGTGGCAAGTGGCACCCAACCCATCACCCTTTTATTTGGAACTCGAAAAACTGTATCTCTTCTTCACCCTTTTGAAGTCCATGCATAAGGAAATAGACTGAAAGTCATGAATAAAAAAATAAATAAATCGTTTTGGGGCAGGATTCTTAATTTCTAGCTATGGTGCTTCATTTCTATACCGTATTCAAGAAGCATTAAAAGGAAAAGTATAAGCATTTCTATACCGTATTCAATAAGCACCAATAAGTATTCAATAAGTATTGGTTCATTCTTATGATGGCATTACAAAGAAGGTTAATCACCCTCTCATCGCCCTCATGCAGGGCCCATTTCGGTTTAAGCTTGTTGTTGATCAGAAGGAGCACTTTATGATGCCTGAAAGGGGGGGATTTCTTACAGTTGGCTATTCTTTTACCGAGGAGGAACATCGATTTCTCAATCGACCACTCTTTGAGGGATTCACCAAAGTTATAAGCACATCTTTCCCACCAGATCTTCCGGAGGACCTCCCCTCTGATGGCATTCCTGCTCTATAGGACTTGAGGGGTCCCATGGGCGCTAGTCCCCTTCACTTGTTTTTTGTGGGACTTGGGGGGTCTTGTGGGCGCTAGTCCCCTTCACTTGTACTATTTTTTTCCTTTTATTTAACACAAGTCTAGGAGAGTAGGCTAAGGCCAAACTTCCTTTAAATAATAAAAAAAAAGTATTGGTTCATTCACCTTCTATGCGATCTCAATGAAACATACGCCTTAGATTTGGGTTTCATCCTGATTTTCCGATTTTTTATGAGTTTTTTTCATGATATCCTATTGTGAGCGACGAATCCTTATTCACATCCTATTGCTTGATTCAATAATCTCTTCCTTGACCTTAGGTGCATTATTAATGAAATTTCCTTAAATTTTCACTTTTAAGTGTTATTTCCATCATCCCTTCAAAAAAACATAACCATTATTGGTTCCTCCTTCCACATTCATCTACTCTAGACTTCTTCTTTGACATTCTCGAACCTATTTCCATGGTTTTCAAGACTCAAAAAGTCTTCTAAAAATTGATATTGGTTCATCAGAATGTGCCATAATTTCATAGGCATTGCCTTTGTACATGAAACTCGTACTTTCATAAGAATTGCATTTGTATTTGAAACTCACAGTTTCATAAGAATTGCATTTGCACTTGAAACTCATCTGTATGGCATTGCATGAGATTATACTTGAAAATCGTTTGTATATGTTGTGTCACTTCAATGCCTTGGTGTGAGGCCAAGTATGAATCACATGTATGTTCATTTATAGTGTCTAGTAAGTTGAAAAAATGGAAATCCCCTCAAACATTCTTCTAGTTCAATGAAATAATTACATACATAATTGTTTATGGCCATGATCTCCCAATTCACCCCAATGCACTAGGAATTTTCTAGGGATGCTGATCCCTTCTGTACTTTGGGTGCGATTCATTGGAACGTGTTACAGGCATGTATCATCAGATTCTTTCTCAACTCTTAGTCTATGCGCCGACTGGCTACTCCATGCCCCATGGCCGGTGCCAGTGTTAAAGTTGTTAAAGTTTAATTCTACACGTGGGTTCTTGGGATGGTCAGGGGTCTAATAATTTAGAGGCCCTTTATGTATTTTCCCAAATCACTGTTAACTTCCGACAATTAACTTCACTGATTAACTCTGAACAATCACAATAGATTCAACTACACTCCCACACATAGCATTTCTTAACAATCACCGTAATTATGTGTGCAACACCTTTACCCTTCCTTTATTATTACTGTTATACTTCACACTTCACTTCAACATAGTAAAATATTAACACAGTACCTGATTCACTTCAATACTGAATACTGACTCTTACAGACAACTCTGCAATTAACATAACTCAGAATAGAATTGACTCTAGCCAAATGCCCAGATCGAACAGGCCGATGACGCGTCTGTCATCTCTTCCACGCACTACTCTATTGATTAGGAAAAACGGTGCAACGTTTGGACGACACCCTTTTGGTGCGCGACTTTTCTAATTACAATTATTCTTCTAAATAATATTCTGGTAGCCTTACAGCTCAACTGAAGGAGGAGTTCAAGATCAATGATCTTTTTTTGCTCACTTACTTCCTAGGTTTGCAAGTGGTATATACAAAGAAAGGTATCTTCCTCACTCAGAGGAAGTACATTGGAGACATGCTCTCTAAGTTCAAGATGGAAAATAAAAAAGTTGTAGGTACATCCATGGAGATAAATATGAAGTTAAGTGCTCGTGACAATGAACTGATTGAAGACATAACTAACTATCAAAGTTTAGTTGGAAGTGTGAATTATGCTACTCTAACTAGAGTAGATATTTGTGTTGATTCGTGATAAAAGCTTGTTTACTAACAAGACTGCGGAAAATTGCAACGCCTCTACTAGAACTAAGCTAGAGTGATATTAGAACACCTCTATAATCATTAGTAGCTTAGCAACCTTCTGAAACTGAAAACTTTATAACTGTATTCTGAAAAATTTACTTTACAGAAAGCTTCACGTTTCCTTCAAGCATTAATTCTGAACTGATTTACTTCAAACTTTACACTACTGTGTTTGCTTACAGTTAGATAATCTTTCCGTTACTTAACTGTGAAAAAACTGTATTTTGAACTCACCAAAATTTCACCGGAACTTCACCAGACTGTCACCGGAATATCACCGTAATCTTACCGGAATCAACTGCAATTCTGTTTGTAATTACTTCAAATAATTGTAGATGAAGTAGGGAAGTAATACCTGAGCTTCCTTCAGTAAATGAACTCTTTCTGAAGTTTAAGAAAAAAACTTCACCAGTTTTGGATGCCTTTTTATGGTCAGACTTTGTACTGTGTACTTGTCCCGTTTCACAAAACTCTTTTGATCAGTTTATAGTTGAGACTCCTAGCTTCAAGGTGAGCTATCACTCATGAAAAACTTTACACTGTGTTACGAGATCTAACTCTCAGAAGTACCGGAAAAATGTTTACTGAGAAAAACTGTAACTGGTAACTAACTTTCATAGTAACATGAAATTACTCAGATTTCTTCACATACGAAGAATGCGCTCAATCTTCCACATGAACATGTGTTTTCTGTTAGAGAAGATGTGTACAAAATAGCTTGGCCTCACTTTGCTCATAGCTATGGAAAACTCTCCTACTCTGAGTAGTTATTCCTTACCATCTCTCTCGTATGAGTACCCGACAGTTTAGGTTTTACTATTCATCTCTACATACGCAATCTTTGGCATCTTCTATATCACTATCCTCAGTATCTATATGCGCTCTTCTATCTCTTCCCTTCTCACCTTACCTATTCCGGTTCTATGCTCTCTCTTATATACATTTTGATCCGAGATTCAAAACTCGTAATTATGAAAGATTCTACACCTTATATTACATGTGTGAATTTGTCCCTTCACTAAGGCTTGATTTTTTGAATGTTTTGTTTTTGCTTCTCTTTGTCTTTCTTCGTCTTTATGTCTGTCTGTATGTCAAATTTGTGAGTGATTCTTCAACAGCTCCCCCTCAATCACTAATTTGCATTCTCTGATCTTTCATATTTTCTTCTTTTCTTTTATACCTACCATTTCTTTGAATCTGCTTGTCTTTTCTCCATCCAAACTCTTTGTCATAATATCTGCAATCTAATCTTTTGTAGATGTGTATACTATTTCAATCTCTTTCTCTATTACCTTTTCCCTCAGGAAATGATATTGAATCTCTATGTGTTTTGTTCTTGCATGAAATACTGGATTTGATGCAAGATACAACGAGCTCATATTATCTCCATGTATGATAGGTATACCTTGATCAATACCCATGCTTTTGAACAAGGTTTGCATCCATATCACTTCTTTCGCTGCTTCCACAAGTCCTTTATATTCTGCTTCTGTTGACGATAAAGCCACTGTGTGTTGCTTCTTTGAACACCAACTTACAAGCTTATCTCCTAGGTATATCATATACCCATGTGTTGACCTTCTGTCATCTTGACTTCCTGCCCAGTCTGAGTCACTATATGCTCTTAGCTTTATATCTGACGTATAAGGATAATATAATCCTTCCTTTATAGTTCTTTTGATATATCTAAGAACTCTTTGTCCTGCAACCCAATGTTGATCCTTCGGACAATGCATAAACTGTGAGAGAACTCCCACTGCATAACTGAGATCCGGTCTTGTTAGCGTAGCATAAATTAAGCTTCCCACTAATGACTGATACTTCCTCATATCTTTAAACTCTGCACCACCATATTTGCTGAGTTTATGATTTACTTCAAGCGGTGTTGAAGCTTCTCTTCAATTCTCCATGTTAAACTTCTTCAGTAAGTTTAGGAGATACCTTTCTTGTGAAACATATACACCATGATCTCTATATGTAACTTCCATTCCAAGAAAATATGATAATTTTCCTAGATCACTGATCTTGAACTCTTTTTCAAGCAATCTCTTTACCTCTTTGATTCCTTCATCTGAGGTTCCTGTGATTATTATGTCATCTACATAAATACAAATGTAGATCATACCTTCATCTGTTCTCTTAACGAGTAGACTTGCATCTACCTTCGAACTTTGGTATCCAAGGTCATTGAGATACTTCACAAGTCTGTAATTCCAAGCTCTTGGAGCTTGCTTCAATCCATAGAGAGCTCTTCTTAATCTGCAAACATGATCTGGGTAACTGGGACTTACAAACCCTTCAGGCTGTTCCATGTAAACTTCATCTGATATATATCCATTCAAAAATGCATTCTTTATATCCAGCTGACTTAGCTTCCATCCTTTTGATGCTGCTATAGCAATCAATGTCCTTATGGTTGACATCTTTGCCACCGGACTAAACGTCTCATCATAATCTATGCCATGTGTCTGAGCATAGCCTTTGATCACCAGTCTAGCTTTGTATCTGGCTATCCTTTCATCTGCAAGTTTTTTAACTTTGTAAACCCATTTATTTCCAATCACTTTCTTACCATTTGGTTTTGGAACAAGTTCCCAAGTCTTGTTCTCTTCCAGCGCATTGAACTCCTCCTTCATTGCTTCTTCCCATTGTTTCTTACCTTTTGCTTCACTGTAATTCTGAGGTTCTTCATCTTCCTTTACTAAGTAAGCATAATTTTTCTGAGTCAAATAAGAAGTGTCATAGGAATACCTTCTTGGTTGTTTCCTTACTCTGTTTGACCTTCTTAGCTCATATTCTTCATGTGTATCTGTTTACACATCTTCAACAAATCTTGGTTCATCTTCGTTTCTCATACCTGATCCAATCCTGGACGTACTTGCTTGCATATGATCTTCATCTCCATTCACCTGCATATGTGATTTTCCTTTTTCTTTCCTTCTTATCTCTTCTTTAAGTGTTTCAACACTATGCTCTTTATCTGTATACCAGCTTTTTCCTTCATCAAATGTCACATCTCTGGAAACAATAAACTGTTTGGTTAAAGGACTCCATAACCTATAACCCATCTTCTTTTCATCATATCCGATGAACACGTATTTTTCAGCTTTTGGTTCAAGCTTATGTCTGAGTTGTGATGGTACATAAGCATAAGCAACTGATGCAAACACTTTACAATGATCAAGTGTTGGTTTCTTACCCCACCAAGCTTCATAAGGGGTCATTCCATTCAAAGTTGTACATGGTAATCTATTTACCAGATATGTAGCTGTATTTACAGCCTCAGCCCAAAGATAATTTGGACAATTCTTCTCCTTTAGCATTGCTCTTGCAAACTCAACTAGAGTTCGGTTTCTTCTTTCTGCTACTCCATTTTGTTCCGGTGTATACCTGCAAGTTATTTCTCTTTTGATACCTGCATTCCACAGATAATCATTGAACTCTTGAGAAAAATATTCTCCTCCTCCATCAGACCTTAGTCTTTTGAGTTTCTGTCCTGTAAGTCTTTCAGCATATGCATGAAAATGCCTGAAAGCTTCAAATACTTCTGACTTCTCTTTCAAAACATAAAGAGTTATCCATCTTGTTGCATCATCAATAAAAAGAACATAATACCTTGAGCCGCTGATAGATCCTTCTTTTGTTGGTCCCCATACATCTGTATGTATGAGTTCTAACACATCATCGTGTTTGTACCCTTTCTTCTGAAATGGTAACTTGTGGGCTTTTCCCATCTCACAGGCTTCACATTTGTGAATCATATGTTGATTCTTCATATTTAGTAATCCTCTCAGAGATTGTTTCTCCACCATAGTTTTGATTCCTGTTTCATTAAAATGTCCTAACCTCTTATGCCAGAGGTCTAACTCTGTAAATACCTCATCACCATGTGTGATCAAGGCTTGACCAACATTCCCTTGTACTTTAAGAGTAAAAAGTCTACCTTCCTTTTTACCATGGACAATCTGATTGTATCCATTCTCTGGATCTTCAACAAATACTCCTTCATTTGTAAACCTGACTTAAAAACCTTTTTCTACTATCTCACCCACACTGATCAGATTTTTCGGGATTGTTGGAACATACAAAACATTCGTTAGTAGGTCAGCTCCATTCTTACACTTTACTTTTCCAATTGACCTTACATTATGTTTTGTGTTATCACCTGTCTGTATTGTATGATTTGAAATACCTCCTTCAAGTTCTGATAACAATTCTATATTTCTTGACAAATGATTTGAACAACCAGAGTCAATATAGAATACCTTGAGGTCTTCGTTTTCTGTCACACTTATCGAGTTCATCATCAACGTTGTATGACTGTCATTCTGCGTATCATTTGCATAATTGTAGTAGGTAGTGTTGTGACACTGATTCTATCCCCAACTCCTTGCTCCACCTCTACCATATCTGCCTCTTTGGCTTTGTCTACCTCTTTGATATCTTCCGCTTCTGCCTCTACTGTTATTGTTCTTATTCTGACTTGATCCTTGAGAATTATGCTAGCAATCATAAGCCAAATGATTGCTTAATCCGCAGATCCAACAAGTCTTCTTGTTGTTAGTTTGATTACCTCTTCCTTTACCTTTTTTTCTGACGTTACCTCTTCCTCTTGCATAATTTGCTTGAGCAGTCACTTCTTCTTCATCTTTTTCTTTACCTTTATCAACTTTCTTCTTATTCTTTGCATACATAGACGAACTATGTCCTTTATCTCCATCTGTCTTCAAATCTTGCTCAAACGTTAACATTAGTCCAAGCAACTGATTTAAATATGGTACAAAATGATTTAAAGAAAGTTTAGTTGAGAGTACGAAAGGTTTCCACCTTTCATCTCCTCTCAAACCTGCAAGCACTTGCGCTATTAACCTGTGGTCTTTGATATCTTCATTAATCGATCCAAGACTGTCCGCCAAGTCTTTCATCTTAGTGACATAATCACTAATGCTTTGACTTTGCTTTTTCTTCAATGTTGTAAACTCTGACCATAAGCTAGCCTTCCTAGCTTTCGTTGTATTTTGGAAATGATCTTCCAATGCACTCCATATGTCTTCCGCTTTCTCCAGACCTCTAATATGCAGTAGTAGATGATCTATAACGGTATTGTAGATATAAGCTCTTGCCGTTGCATATTTCTTCTGCCACAGCTTCAAGGCTTCTAACTCTTCTTTCTTCGGTTGACTGTCATCTTTGAAATTCGGCTTCTTTTCTTCTCTTGTCACATATATCATTAAGTCCTTACTCATAAGTAAGGCTTCCATGCGCATTACCCATGCAGGATAATTATCTCTGTCCAATTTGTCAATAGAAATATGATCTGCCATAATCTTCTTGTTTCCGTTACATCCGGTGAGTGTAATGTTAAAAGGTTTTACCTTTAACAAACCTTTACCCTTGAGAATTACTTCGAAATGTTTCTTGACGTCGTTTGTTGTTGATCATCTCAGCTTTCACCTTTCTTGTGAAAGTTCTTTGAATTCTCTTATATCTTTACTTCCGTTTCTACTTCTATGAAACCTTTTCTGCTCTTCAGAACCTTTCGCTCTGATACCACTGTTGATTCATGACAAAAGCTTGTTTACTAACAAGACTATGGAAAATTGCCACGCCTCTACTAGAACTAAGCTAGAGTGATATTAGAACACCTCTATAATCATCAGTAGCTTAGCAACTTCTGAAACTGAAAACATTATAACTGTATTCTGAAAAATTTACTTTACAAAAAGCTTCACGTTTCCTTCAAGCTTTAATTCTGAACTGATTTACTTCAAACTTTACACTACTGTGTTTGCTTACAGTTAGATAATCTTTCCGTTACTTAACTGTGCAAAAACTGTATTTTGAACTCACCAAAATTTCATCGGAACTTCACCAGACTGTCACTGGAATATCTCCGTAATCTTACCAGAATCAACTGCAATTCTGTTTGTAATTACTTCAAATAATTGTAGATGAAGTAGGGAAGTAATACCTGAGATTCCTTTAGTAAATGAACTCTTTCTGAAGTTTAATAAAAAAACTTCACCAGTTCTGGATGCCTTTTTACGGTCAAACTTTGTACTGTGTACTTGTCCCGTTTCACAAAACTCTTTTGATCAGTTTATAGTTGAGACTCCTAGCTTCAAGGTGAGCTATCATTCATGAGAAACTTTACACTGTGTTACGAGATCTAACTCTCAGAAGTACCGAAAAATGTTTACTAAGAAAAACTGTAACTGTTAACTAACTTTCACAGTAACATGAAATTACTCAGATTTCTTCACATATGAAGAATGCGCTCAATCTTCCACATGAACATGTGTTTTCTATTAGAGAAGATGTGTACAAAATAGCTTGGCCTCACTTTGCTCATAGCTATGGAAAACTCTCCTACTCTGAGTAGTTATTCCTTACCATCTCTCTCATACGAATACCCGACAGTTCAGGTTTTACTATTCATCTCTACATACGCAATCTTTGGCGTCTTCTATATCACTATCCTCAGTATCTATATGCGCTCTTCTATCTCTTCTCTTCTCACCTTACCTATTCCGGTTATATGCTCTCTTATATACATTTTGATCCGAGATTCAAAACTCGTAATTCTGAAAGATTCTACACCTTATATTACAGGTGTGAATTTGTCCCTTCACTAAGGCTTGATTTTGTTTCTGCTTCTCTTTGTCTTTCTTCGTCTTTATGTCTATCTGTATGTCAAATTTGTGAGTGATTCTTCAACAATTTGTTATGGTGTAAGTGTGTTAAGTCAGTTCAAAGTCAGTTCATGCACACTTTGGGGAAGCCTCACATGGAAGCAACAAAGAGAATCCTAAAATATTTGGAAGGCACAATCAATGAAGGTTTATACTATCCATATACATATGATATATATGTTAAACTCTTCTCTGATGTAGATTGGGCAAGCTCTAAAGATGATAGGAGAAGCACATCTGGATATCTTACTTTGCAGGTACAAAGTTGATCTCATGGTCCTCAAAGAAGCAACCCACAGTTGCTCTTTCATCAACAGAGGCTGAATACAAAAGACTTGCAAATTCTGTACAAGAAGTTATGTGGATTAGAACCCTATACTTAGATTTAGGGTTAAACACTTCAACTCCACATATATTTGGAGACAATATTAGTTCATTACATCTTCCTGCTAACCCTATCTATCATGCTATGACTAAACATATAGAAGTTCATTACCATTATGTCACAAAAAAGATTATGAGTAAGAAGATACAACTCTCATATGTATCAATTCATCAACAATGTGTAGATATGATGACAAAGCCATTGGATGGAAGCAAATTGAATAGATTCAAAACAATGATTGGATTGCAAGAGATCTTAAGAGACTAAAGAATCAAGCATCTTAGGCTTGAGGGGGTGATGTTGGTACAATTATCAAGCCTAAATGATTTGCTAATGATTCATGACTACACATCCATCTATTACCTCACAAGAGAGAACCACATATGAACTCATGCTTGTCAATTTAAGCATAGTTACTTTGGATAAATGTAAAAGTAAAAAAGAAGATGGAATCTCATGGATTTAGTGGATTCAAGCCATGAATTAATTGATGAAGGAATCAAATCAATCATGTTCCTAAATCACTTTTAGGTGAGAAGATTCGAAATTCAAATTCAAAGAATGTGTATAAATACACACGGTTTTAGTCATGAGATGTATGAGCCATTCTGAGAGGCATTGAGCTGCAAAATTGAGCTTATATTGAGCTCAAAATACCTATGTCTAGTCCACTACACTTCCCTTGTATCATATGTTGAATAACATTTAGATTTTGATACATTACATTGAGTTTGTCTCTATCATCTGTCTGCTCTAGCTACTTCATCATTATAGTGATCTTGTAGAATAGATTTTTTTAAGTGTACTTATTCATTTGCTATATTTTGACTTGGGATAGTTAGGTTGAATGGTCTACTATTTGCATATCAATGTTCATCAAGTTTAGTTTGGTAGAACTTGAGATATGAAGTAAGGAACATGACTGTGTCTACAGACCTTCTAGATCCTAAAAAGTCGGGATGACTCCCCTGACTTGTTAGATTCATTTCTTGGTGTATGGTGTAAATAAAATCATGAAAAAACCTTGACTTGGTTAACTATTCACTTCAATTATATGTATGCAAAAGATCTATGGTCAATTCGTACCAAGTTGTGAGCTTTGATCATAATACTGAGACCTTCTATTCCCAAAATAGAACGTTCTTCATAGTTCTTGAATATTTATGTTATCCATTTTGATGCAAACAATTGAGAGTGATGCTCCAAAGGACTTGGTGGTTATAAATGCATCATTGTGAAGCTAATGGAGTCTATTATATATCCTTGAAGCTAGATTGGTGGGTGTAGAGCAAGTTTTTTGTATGACTTGCTCATCTTTGGAACCTATCTCTCCATCTCCTCACACTCTAGAGCCATCCCTAAGTGAAATAACAAACTCAAATATTTTGCTTACCGACATAGTTAACTATAAAATCATAAGAAGCATCTATTCTGATTCTATTTTGGTTTGGAGTGCATATGATCAAACAATGGTATCAAAGAAAATAGGAAGGATTCAAGAGCATCTACCAAAGGAGTTTAGCAAGTCACAGCTCCATCCCGACATTCACGGGCTGCAACAATCATCAAACTAGTGAGCAAAAACATACTAATATCTGACGATACCAAGAAGCAATGCTAATGAAACTTTGTAGGATTATAATAGACAGTATGCTGATTCTATCACCTTTTAAATCATAGCAAATGATAAACTACACATTGAGAACAAGCTCTGAGAAAATCATTGTTTTCATGGAGTACTAATGGAGAAGTAAAATATGCAGAGATATAGGCAACATCTAATGAATATATCTCACAATTGAGAAATCCAAGTGCAACAAAACTTTGGGAGTATATAGTAGACTTAAAGAGCTAAATTTACCACATTAAGTCACTAAAAATAATGGATCATGCTCAGAGAAACCATTTTTTCAATCTGACTAAAAAACTGAGATGTATGACAGTGAACGGTACACTCACATAGGCATGAAGATATGGTCACAAATGGTCATGAATTAAAATGTATATTGAATGTGAATTATGATGGAATTATTGGTACATGTGTGTGCTTTAAGATCACACTCTGCTATGGCAAGAAGCTTTGCTAATGAGTGTGTAAATCCCGTGACCAAATCATGTGTATATATAGTGATGATTGGAGCCAATATTTGAATTTGAATCTTGCTCACCTAAACTACTTTTCCAAATTCTTAGTGATTGATTCTCAACTAACTCAATCACAAGTTTGTGGCTTTTCTTCCTTTCTCATCAAATGGATTCAACCACTTTTGATTCCTTCACTTTTACATGAAGTAAGTATTCAAAGAATTACAAAGGGTGAGTTCATAAGTGCACTCTTCAAATCTTTGGTATTTGCTTCAAGTATAGCATAAGGTTTTTATGATATTTGAAGACTCAAGCCTTTGCTTTGACTTTCCATGAACTTGTTCTAATAGCTCCCCCTCAAGTCAAGTAAGCTTGAGTTCTTCAACCTTCCAAGATTACCTGCAAACCAATCATACCTTTGAATTTACTGAGTTTTGTACAATATAATGCTTTGGTTAAAATGTATGCACATTTTCAACTCATATGATAGATGAATTTCCTTGCTCACAATCTTCTCTCTTACATAGTGGTAATGTACTTCAATATGTTTAGTCCTTGCATGAAAAATTGGATTGGTAGCCAAGTGAATGGAACTCATGTTGTCACAAAAAATATTTGGAGTTCCAATCTCCAATCCAAGATCTGTGAATAGTGTCTTCATCCACATTGCTTTTTGAGTAGCTATAGAAAGACCTATATATTCAGCTTTTGTGGAAGAGAAAGAAACTGTGGGTTGCTTTGTAGATGACCATGAGACAAGTTTGGACCCGACAAAGGAAAGATATCCTGAGGTGCTCCTTCTATCTTCCTTGGCGCCAACCCAATCTACATCAGAGAACAACTTTAGACTTAATTTAGATACATAGGGGTAGTATAACCCTTCATTCATGGTCCCTTTGAGATATCTAAGTATCCTCTTAGTAGCATCCATGTGAGGTTTCTTGGGTGTGTGCATAAATTGACTTAGTACACTCACACTATAACATATATATACTCTTGTCAATGTAGCATAGTTCCAAGTACCCACAAGAATTTGATATCCTACGATATCTTCTATGAGTTCACCTTCATGCGAACTCAATTTGTGATTAACCTCCATTGGAGTACCTGCAATCCTGCAATCTTGCATCTTGAACTTTTTCAACAAGTCTTTAATGTATTTCCTTTGAGTATGGAATAGATCATAATCTCTGTATACTACTTCCAATCCTAGGAAGTATGTGAGTGAATTCGTCACTTATCTTGAACTCTTCTTGCATCTGCTCCTTGATCTTCTTTATCCCATCTACATCATTTCCTGTAAGTATAATATCATCCACATACACACACAAATAGATGACTTCAAAATTACTCTTTTGGATGAAGAGTGATGGATCTACCTTGCCAGGTTGAAATCCTTTATCTTGCAAGAATGAAACAAGCATGTGATTCCGAGCCCTTGGGGCTTGTTTGAGTCCATATAGAGCTTTATTAAGCTTACACACATAATCAAGATGTACTTGATTCTCAAAACCAGGTGTTTGTGCCATATACACATCTTCTGTTATCCATCCATTAAGAAATGAATTTTTTACATCCAATTGAAGTATCTTCCAATTCTTGGAAGAAGTAATAGTAAGTAGGACTCTAATTGTAGGCATCTTTGCCACAAGAGAGAAGGTCTCCCCATAATCAATTCCCTGAGTTTGTGCAAAGCCTTTTGCCACAAGCCTTTCCTTATACCTGTTAATGGAGCCATCTGATTTCTTCTTCAATTTGTAGATCCATCTTGAACCTATCACTTTCATTGATGAAGACTTGGGAACTAATTCCCAAGTGTTATTTTCCTCAAGAGCTTCAATTTGTTTTTCTATTGCATGCCTCCACTCTGATTTCTTCTTTGCTTCCTCAAATGTTGAGGGCTCCTCTTGATTTATGTCTTGTGCTAGATAGATTGAATGTTTAATAACTAGGGAAGTATCAAACCCATACCTCTTTGGTTTTCTTTTCTCCCTCATGGACCTTCTTAGGCCATGATGTGATGATTCGGCCTCTTGTCCAAGTTCCTACATTTTAGATTTACCTTTAGACTTCCACACTTTGAGTTTTTCAATCTGAGTTGCTTCATCATCTTTTGAGGTATCTTTTTCTTCAATTTTAGAAGGGTTATCCTTGACAAGCTTTGGAAAATCTTCTTCAAGATCATAAGGTAATTTGATCTTACTACATGAGTCTTCATACCAAGAAATATTCTCATCTAACTAGATAAATGTTTTTCATTTAACATAGACCTTGCAGCTTCAACAATTGACATATTCCTTCTCTCTTCCACTCCATTTTGCTCAAGAGTGTACCTTGTAGTAATTTCTCTTTTGATTCCCCTCTCTTGAAGAAAGGAGTGAAATTCATGGGAGAAGTACTCTCCCCCTCCATCTGACCTTAGCCTTTTTAGTGTTTTACCTATTTGGTTCTCCACAACAGCTAAATATCGTTTGGCGCATGAAAAGACTTCATCCTTGTGTTTCATAAAGTATAGTATAGTCCATCTACTACAATCATCAATGAAGGAGACATAATACCTTGATCCAGATATTGAAGCATCCTTGCTAGGTCCCCATACATCTGTATGAACGAAATCCAAGAGATCTCCATGCATATATCCTTTCTTCATGAATGGTAACCTGTGAGAATTTCCAAATCAACATGCACTACACTTATAAATCATGTGTTGATTTGACAGATTAGGGAGTCCAAGTACACTTTGGTCCCTACAAATTCTCTTTAATGATCTTTCACCAATATGTGATAATCTTTTGTGCCATACTTCCAATTTTGTGAGTGTCTGACTACCATAATTAAAGAGAGCAATGTTCCTAGTGTCTTGCAATTCAAATGTGAATAATATACCTATTTTTTCACCCTTTGCAATCCTCCTGAATCCTTGACTTGGATCTTCAACAAATGCTCCTCCTTTTGTGAACCTAACTTGTAGGCCTTTCTCCATAATCTGTCCTACACTTATCAAATTCTTTGTGATGATAGGGACATAGAGTACCTTGCTAAGTAGGTTGATGCTTCCATCAAGTGCTTTTATGTTTCCTATCTTCTCCATCAAATGCCTTGTATCATCACATGTTTGCACTTCATGCTTGTTCCTTGGATCTTCTAAGTCTGATAGGAGGGCCATATTTCCTACCACATGATTTGAGCAACCTGAATCTATGTAGAAAACATGCTCATCAGATTTACCTTGTGACATTCATATTCATGAGAAGTAGAGAGTCTTCTTGATTTGAGTCTTCTGTGTAATTGTTGTAATCTCTTCTCCCTTTGTATCTTCCTTGGTAGGTTGAATTGTTGTAGTTGTTGTGGTTGCCATGGAAATTGTTGAACCTTCCTCTTGAGTATCCATAACCTCCTCTGTTGTAGCCTCTGCCTCTTTGATTCTTGGAATTCCTAAAGAAATTCTCAGTTGTGTGATTAGTTAATCCACAAATAGAAAAAGGATTAGAGTCTTGGCGTCTCCCCCTACCTTGTCTTCCTCCTCTGCCTCTACCTTTACCATGTCTTCTTCTACCTACATAGTTAGCTTGGTGTGTACCTGCTTCATCATCCACCTTCTTTCCTTTCCCTTTGTTGTCTTTGGCTTTATTTTTATAAGTATCCAAGGCAGAAGATTGATTACCTTTGGAACCTTCTCCATTCTTCATGAGATTGGCCTCTTGAGTAAGTAGTTGTCCCATAAGAGTGTTGAAATCTGGCACATGCATATCCATGTATAGATCCATTGCTTTTGTAAAGGCTTCCCACTTGTCATCTACCTTCAGACCATTGATGACTTTCCTTACAATTTGTTCTTCATCTATCACTTCTCCAATGCTTCCTACTTGATCAACAATATCTTTGATCTTTGTGACAAAATCAATCACATTTGGCTTGGAAGATTTCTTGAGTGTTGTGAAGTCCAACCATAGTTGGTTCTTTCTGGCATTTGTGGTTGAAGAGAAGAAGGCCTCAAGTGTATTCCACACTTCCTATGATGTTTTAAAACTTCTAATTTGAGGCAAAAAAAAATGAGATAGAGTTGAGGAGATAAGACCTTGCAAGTGCATCCTTGCAGCATCATGTGCTCAATCTTTCTTGCTCTTCTTGTGTACCTTGACCTTTATTCTTGAAACTTGGCATAACTTCATCTCCAGCTATATAACCATATAGATTCTTGCCTTGAAGATAAGCTTCCATCCTTAAAGACCAAGTTGAGTAGTTACCTCTATCCAATTTGTCAATTGATGAAGGAAATCCATCTTCCATGTTGTCCAACCTGGCTTTGATACCACTATGAGGATGGATTTGTACTTGATGAAGATGAAGTGGTGCTGCAGAAACTTTGCACCACACCAACCAAATGAACTCTAGAGATATGTGGTGGGACCATTTAGCTTGCCAAAGGATGTACTAGACACCCTATCTACCTTGGAAGATCACTCTCAAAGAGATGAATCAAAACAGATAGGTAAGACTTGATCCGAGTAAAAAACTTGCTATTTTTGTTCCTACACTTGTTCAGTGTTTCGAAGAGTTCTCTGAGCAGAGCAGCAATTGGCTTAATTCCTTTTGGAGAACTCTAGTTAACTTAGTAAGATAACAATAATGAGTGATTTCATAAAAAATGATGGACTACATGCAGAGAAAGGAGTTTAGCATGTCACAGCTCCATCCCAACATTCACGGGCTGCAACAGTCATCATACCAATGAGCAAAGAGATACTAATATTTGATGATCCCAAGAAGCAATGTTAATGAAAATTTGTAGGATTATAATATACAGTATGCTGATTCTATCATGCTTTAAATCATGGCAAATGATCAACTATACACTGAGAATAAGCTCTGAGAAAATCACGGTTTTGATGGAGTATTAACAGAGAAGTAAAATATGAAGAGATATAGGAAACTTCTAATGAATACATCTCACGATTGAGAAATCCAAATGCAATGAAACTTTGGGTGTATATAGTAGAATTAAAGAGCTAACTTTAGCAAGTTAAATCACTGAAAATGATGGATCACGATCATAGAAATCATCTCTGCAATCTGACTAAAAAACTAAGATGTATGACAGTGAACAATACACTCACATAGGCATGAAGATATGGTCACAAATGATCATGAATTCAAATGTATATTGAATGTAAATTACAATGGACTTATTGGTACATGTGTGTGCCTTGAGATCACACTCTGATATGGCAAGAAGCTCAACTAATGAGTGTGTAAATCCCATGACTAAACTGTTGATATATTTAGGTAGTGATGTGTGTGAACACACTAGGACCGCCGGGACACTTTTTTCCCTCTTTAGGAGGTTTTTTTCCCCCGGCTTGTATATACGCCTATTGCCCTAATGGGCTACTTATCTTTGTACATTCTCTAGTAATACATTCAGTCTTGTGTGTTGTGCTCTAAGCTTCTTCTTCTTCCTTGTGTTGTTCGTGTGCTTCCGCAGACATCTAACTCCAACAATTGGTATCAGAGCAGGTCGTCGCTTCATCTAAGGCGCTGTCGACACTCCTCCGTTTGCAGTCTCAGATTCCCACGAAATTTGGTGAGCATACTCAGGGTGTTTCAGAGATCAAAACTGCTTCACTCTATGGTGCCAAAATCACGATCTGAGCTCGTTTTGGCCTCCGAACGCACTATCACAGCACTTGTGCAAGCTATTTCGTCTTTTTGTGCCAAAGGTATATACCAGTTTCTGTTCGCCAGTATAAGCGTCTCAAAGTGTGCTACAGGTCTAGCAGAACGTGTTTGGGTAGTTCCGTTCAATGTTTTGAGATACAGTCAATTTTTTGCATCAAGGTATTTTAGTCATCGGCCATGGCTGAAAGCAGTGATGTATTCCGTATGTTGGCTGTTAAGGATAAGTTGGATGGTACCAACTACCCATTATGGGCTTATATGATGCGACATGTATTGGTTGCAAAAGGATTGTGGAACATTGTGCAAGGTGTTGGAAGACGTCCTGTTACACCTTAAACAAGAGGTATTGCGAATACAGGTGCTGGAGCTGATGAAGATGGCGTCGAAGATGATATTGTGCAGATTCCTGTTCGTGCTGCTGTTTTTGCTGCACCTACTGCAGAGCAGATTCATTGGGATGGCAGAGATGCCCAAGCACATGCATTGATAGCTTTGTCTGTCAAACGTGCCATTATTCCTCATATTCGCTCTTGCAGAACAGCTAGGGATGCTTGGGATACACTTACCACATTGTACCAAGCTAAGAATGAGGCTCGTGTTGCTTACCTCCGAAAACAGTTGGAGAGTGAGCACATGAATGAAGGTGATTCTATGGACAGTTTCCTAACAAAGATCAAAGATTTGAAGGAATAGTTGATTTCTGCTGATGAGGTTATACCAGATAGCTCACTTGTGCAGACCGTTCTGAATGGTCTTCCTGATTCATATCAGAGTTTTGCTTCTACTCTTCGGTTGATGATGAAAGGCAATCCGAATGCCTTATCATTTGAGGAGTTAGTCTCTGTTCTGTTGCATGAAGATCAGTCCAGGCAGAACAGGTCCATTATGCGTGTTGCAGATCAAGCTTTCCTGGCTAGTCAAAAGGGCAAAGGAAAATGGAGCTCTTCTACTAGTAAGCAGAAATGTGCAAATGCTGCACATTCGAAGAACCAAGATAAAGATGAGAAGAAATCAGAAAAGCAGAAATTGTTTTGCAAGTACTGTAAAGGGAATGATCATATCATAAAGAACTGTCCAAAACTAGCTGCAAAAGAGGCAAAGAAAAAGGAGGTGGGAATGGTTGTTGCAGAAGCCTCTACACCAAAAACAGAGTCTGCTAATCTTGTGCAGGAAGAAGAATGGGCGTTTACTACTGTTTGCAGTTTTGACCCATCTTCTCATGAGCAGTGCATGTCTGCAGTGGACTCAGATGTTTGGTACTTTGACAGTGGGGTGACCAAACATATTACCTCGCAGTGCAGTTAGCCAAGATTGGCTTGGTTGTGAAATTTATTGATGACAGATGTACAGTTCATGATCTGTCAAATGGCGATGTTATTATTACTTTTGGCATTTTATGTCATGGACTATATAAGCTCATAGACTATGAAATATATGTGAATGATTTAGCATGTGCAGTTCATGATTCTCAGGCTATGTCAAATGCAAAGCTTTGGTATGCACGCTTTGGTCATCTAAATTTTGCTAGTTTGCTACGCCTACAGAAATCTGATATGGTGTCTTCTTTGCCCAAACTTGAGGCACCTGGAAAACATGTTTGTGAAGGCCGTATTTTGGGCAAAATGCAGCGTTCCTCCTTTCCAAAAGATGGTTCAGTTCGGGCTACGCAGAAATTGCAGCTTGTACATAGTGATGTCTGTGGTCCTATGCAGACACCTTCTTTTGGAAACTATCTTTACTTCGTGACTTTCATTGATGATTTTTCCAGGCATGCATGGGTATATCCATTGAAGGAAAAGTCTGAAGTGTTTTTGTGCTTCAAACAGTTTTTGGTTTTGGTTGAAAATCTGTTAGCATGTAAAATGGGCACCCTCCGTTCTGATCGAGGGGGGGAATATATGTCTTCTGATTTTAATGCATTTCTGGCTGAACGTGGGATAAAACACCAGTGTATAGTGCCGTATACACCTCAACAGAATGGAGCTGCTGAACGAAAGAACATGTCACTCATGGAGATGGCGAGGTGTATGGTCAAGAGTTAGGCTTTACCACATAGTTTCTGGCTTGAGGCTGTCATGTGTGCAACATATGTACTTAACAGGTGTCCCACTAAAGCGCTGCAGTCTATCACTCCATATGAGGCTTGGCATGATCGCAAGCCATCTTTTGCTCATCTGTGTGTTTTTGGTTGTTTGGCATATGCACTAGTGCCTGAACAACATCGCAGAAAATTGGATGATAAGGCAGTAAAATGTATTTTTGTTGGGTACAATTCTAAAAGTAAAGGCTATCGTCTGTATCATCCACAGACTAAACGCATTCTGGTTAGCCGTGATGTTGTCTTTGTGGAAGATGCTATTCAGCCATTGCTTTCATGTACTAAGGAGACATATGTTAGCTCCAAAGACATGTATGATACTTTGATGCCTCTTTTTACAGGTGGACAGTCTAGTGCTGGTCCTAATGAGGCAACTTCTCAGCCTTTGCAAGTTTCATATGATGATGCAGATCATTCCATTTCTGATGCAGATTTACATGATGCACTTGTTGATGAGAGAGCTGATATTGAGCAGGCAAGAACTATGCCAAAATGGCTGGTGGAGACTTTGCGTGACAAAAAATTAGATGCATCTCTATCATATCGTACTCATTCAGGCTCTCATAGTGCCTCTTTTGCATCAGATTGCTATGCTATGGCTGCATCTAGTCTCTGTGATGAGAATGAGCCTGTTTCGTTTGATGAAGCACAAAATTCAGAAAATTGGATGGATGCTATGCATTCTGAATATGATGCTATAATGAAGAATGGTACTTGGTCTTTATGTGACTTGCCTCTTGGCAAGAAGGCCCTTGGCATTAAGTGGGTATACAAGCTGAAGCGTAAACCTGATGGTACAGTTGACAGGTATAAGGCTAGGCTTGTTGCAAAGGGTTATGCGCAGGAAAGAGGCATTGATTTTGATGATTACTTTGCACCTACGTGCCGTATGACTACTGTTTGGAGCATTTGTGCACTTGTAGCCCATCATGGTTGGAATGTACATCAGTTGGAATTTAAACCGCATTTCTAAATGGTGACTTGCAAGAAGAAATGTATGTTTTTCAGCCCCGTGGCTTTGTGCAGAAAGGGCATGAAAACCAGGTGTGCAGGTTAAAGAAGGTATTATATGGTTTAAAGCAAGCACCACATGTTTAGTATGAGAAGATACATGCCTATCTGGTTGCACATGGTTTTGAGAACAGTCCATCTGAAAGCACCTTATATGTTAAGCGTGCTAATGATGTGCTTCTGATCATTGTTGTCTATGTTGATGACATGCTGCTCACTGGTCCTATTGAGAAGCATATTGCTGATTTCAAGGCTGATTTGCATGCCTCATTTGAGATGTCTGATTTGGGGCATTGGCATCACTATTTGGGCATTTAGTTTATGCAAGTTGATGGTGGAATGGCTTTGTGTCAAACAAAATATATTGACACATTATTGTAGCGTTTTGACCTTGAAAATTGTAAGCCTATTGCCACTCATATGGAGACAGGTTTATGATTGAGTCTTCATGATGCTGGAGATGCATTTGATGCTGTTCTCTATCAGCAGGCTATTGGATGCTTGATTTATTTATGCATTACTCAGCCAGATATTCAGTTTGTTGTCTCATAGATGAGCAGGTTTATGCATTGCCCAGGATTCACCCATTGGAAGGCGATTAAGCGCATCTTTTGCTACTTGAGTGGTACTCGGCTACTTGGGTTGTTTTATCCCAAGGGCCGATCACTACCGCCAGATTTGCATGCTTTTTCTGACTCTGATTGGGCTGGTTGCTATGACACTCGTGTGTCCACTAGTGGCTTTTGCTTCATGCTTGGTAGCTCATGTATATCTTGGTTGAGCAAGAAGCAGCCTACTGTGGCCACTTCCAGTTGTGAGGCTGAGTATAGGGTAGCTTTCAGAGCGACTGTTCAGTGTGTGTGGCTCAGACGCCTTATGGCTGATTTGGGTGTTGGCCAGTCTTCTGCCACCACCATCTTCACTGACAGTCAGAGCGCATTGGCAGTTGCAAGGAACCCTGTGTTCCATGCTCGCACTAAGCACATTGAGGTGCATTATCACTATGTGACGGAGAGGTTCTCTGCTGGGGAGATCAGCTTGGCATATGTGCTCACGGAGGAGAACATAGCAGACCTTTTCACAAAGGCTCTGCCTAGGGAGAAGTTTGAAGCTTTCTGCAAAGCTTTGGGCTTACTTCCTTTTGTGGAGTGATTTCCACATAGCTTGGCACTTCCTTATACATGAGTGCGAGCTCCTTGTTCACCGCATCACTCCCAGGGGGGATTTGTTGATATATTTAGGTAGTGATGTGTGTGAACACACTAGGACCGCCAGGGCACTTTTTCCCCTCTTTAGGAGGTTTTTTTCCCTCGGCTTGCATATACGCCTATTTCCCTAATGGGCTACTTATCTTTGTACATTCTCTAGTAATACATTCAGTCTTGTGTGTTGTGCTCTAAGCTTCTTCTTCTTCCTTGTGCTGTTCATGTGCTTCCGGAGACATCTAATTCCAACATAAATCATGTGTATATATAGTGATGATTGGAGCCAAGATTTGAATTTGAATCTTGCTCACCTAAACTACTTTTCCAATTTCTTAGTGATTGATTCTCAACTAAGTCAATCACGAGTTCATGGATTTTCTTTCCTTTCTCATCAAGTGGATTCAACCACTTTTGATTCCTTCACTTTTACATCAAGTAAGTATTCAAAGAATTAGAAAGGGTTGTTGATATATTTAGGTAGTGATGTGTGTGAACACACTAGGACCGCCATGGCCCTTTTTTCCCTCTTTAGGAGGTTTTTTTCCCCCGGCTTGTATATACGCCTATTGCCCTAATGGCCTACTTATCTTTGTACATTCTCTAGTAATACATTCACTGTTGTGTGTTGTGATCCAAGCTTCTTCTTGTTCCTTGTGCTGTTCGCTTGCTTCCATAGATGTCTAACTCCAACAATTGGTATCAGAGCAGGTCGTCGCTTCATCTAGGGTGCCCTCTGTTGGCAGTAGTCAGAGGCATAGAAGACGCGAAAGCATGTGAAGACAGAGCATAACGAAGAAGCAAGGAGTCAGTCGAATCATTTTTCAAAGAATTATGTTTTATAAATACTTTTCAAAACATCCAACAATGATTTTCATCACTTTTTTACCATATGTAACATAGAAAAACCCCTTTTGTAAAATATAGCTCCATTTTGTGCAAGCCGAGGAGTCCTCGAGCTTGAGGAGCTTAGGTAGAATGAGCGTGCCAATTTTGGTTTATTTTAGACTCCGTTTACCCTTTCAAATAGCATCTAGAACCTATTTTTTAACTATGCCGGTCAGTAGATTTGGAACAGGTCAAAACTAGTCTAATCTATAAAAAGAGCTAGAGAGATCATTTTTGAGGTTAGCTTGTTTAAGTAGAGAAGAGCTTAGAGCTATTTTGAGCTTGTAAGAGTGTTCTTGAGTAATAGAGTTGATTCCCCACCTTCCATTGTGTCTTGCTTGTCTCTTCGTTGTGTCTGTGTATGTGTGTGTGCATCTCTATGCTTCTCACCTTCACTCTCACTTCATCTCACGTTCACGATCTTCATATCACTCCTATCTCTTCCACAGATTGACATTAAGGAGGTGGAGCTTCTTAACGTGGTTCTCACCATTGTGCTAGAGCAACACCAAATTTGGCGCCGTTGCCGGGGATCGAGTCTAGGACGAATGTGTGATGGTAAGAGTATAGCAAGAAGTGGCCTTGGAAGGTAAAAATTTCAGTTTTTGTTGTTGTTTTTAGTTAGTTTTTAGTGTTTTTCACCTCCTCTACACTCCTTCTTCATCACCGCATCATCATCTTCAACTCAAAAAAAATCAAAAAATTCACCATATCCACCCGTTCTCCTCATTTCCCCTCATTTGTGCATGCGAGAGAGTGAGAGAGAGCTTTTGTGCTTACATGTGTTATTGTGTTTTTGAGTTTTCTTGCAGGTACAGTGCTCCAGAGCATCAGGAAAGCTGCAAAAAGCAAGAAAATCACTTTCTGTCAGAAAATGCCGACTGTGTCAGACCATCGCGATGGTCTGCCAAGTTCAGAATTTGACGTAAGCGAGTTCACCAGCGTGTAGGCGACCCTTGCGCATATAGGAATCCATACTTGCATCTTGAAAATTTGCATTTTGGTGGACCATCGCGATTGGCTCACGCCATCGCGATTGTGTCACACCATCGCGATTGGCTCACGCCATCGCGACGGCTCGGCCGGACCATCGCGACGGTCTTGCACCATCGCGACGGCTCACTTGAGCCATCGCGATAGTTCAGTTGGACCATCGCGACGATCCCGTCGACTCCACGCCATCGCGATTGGCTCATGCCATCGCGCCGATGCTACCACGTGGCAAGCTAGACCATCCCGGATTGGAGTAAGCCATTCCATGTACATGTGGATGCTTCCAACTATGCCATAGGATGTGTGTTAGCACAACCCACGAATGAAGGTAATATAGATCTCCCCATAGCTTACACTAGCAGACAGTTGAATGCAACAGAAAGAAATTATACCACTACGGAACGAGAAGGATTAGGAATGATCTACGCAGTAAAGAAATCCAGGCATTATTTGTTGGCAAACAAGTCAAATTCTTTACAGATCATCAAGCTTTATTGTACTTAGTCAATAAGCCATGTAACACAGGACGATTAATACATTGGTTTCTATTACTCATGGAGTATGATTTTGAAGTAGTAGTCAGGAAAGGAAAGACACATCTCCGAGCTGACCACCTCTGGAGACTAACCACAGGAGAAGCTCCTCAAGGAATAGTGGATGAATTACTAGATGCATATTTGTTTAACCTTGAGATAGTACCAGAATGGGCTAAGCCTATTGTCCCTATTCTCACATACGGACCCAAGAATCCTAGAATAAGGATCAAGGAAGGAGAGGTTACTAAGTCTCAAAGATATCAAATAATAGCAGGAAGTATATATAAACAGGATAATCAAAAGATTCTTGCTTGTGTAGATGAATCAGAACATGCGAATTGGTTGTAATTAGCACATGTAGGTGCATTAAAGCAACATCACTCAAAACATCATACATTGCAGACTCTGCATAGACTAGGAGTCTATTGGCCCTCTATGGAAGCAGATGTCTACAAGTTGTGTAAAGAATGCCATGTTTGTTGTGAAAGACCACCGGTAGAACATGCTACGTTATATCATGTGTCTCTCACACCAGAATGGAGTGAACCCTTAGTGACATACTTCTTGAGGACGAAAACATTCCCTCAAGGAATGACCTTAGCACGACAATGAAGTCTAGAGCACGAAGCTCAAGACTATTCACTTATTGGCGATAATTTGTACAAACGAGGATGAGATGGATATTTAAGACAATGTGTTCATGAGAACGATTACTTGAGAGTACTAGAGACTGCACACCAACGTGTTGCAGGAGGTCATTTTGGACTCGATAGGATAATCAAAGCCATCCTCTTTGCAGGATTATGGTGGCCCACTCTTCACATGGATGCACATACCTATGTAAAGAGATGTGATGTGTGCCACCCCCTTATCTACCATTACTCCCACCCCGACTAACAACCATCCTTGTAATAACTCATTCACAACTGAACCTTGTATAAATCCACACTCTATAACCCAACATCACCTGTAATAACATCTCACCAAGAAATGTATGCATCATCTGAAGCATGTAGGTGTCTAGAGACCTGCATTAGTTTTGCAACAATCATTCCATAAACCACATCACTACACTCGGTTACACGGGTTACGCATCGGTTATGGAAAGGGATTGCGGTCTCACTTTAATGGGATCATGATTAATTTCCATGCTAATGTGTTAATCTTTTGTAGCAGATCTGCCACACACTCGATTTCATCACCATGCAGACAGAAGGACCATATGAAGCTAGCACTAGTGTACCCATGGCAAATATTGGCGAATTACTAGCTGAACCACATCCTACGGCTCAACCACCTGAATTTTAGGGATTTCCAGGACCTATGCCAATCGACGATCCTCGTAGGGGATATACTGAAAAGATTAATCACAATTCTCACTGGTTCCAAGGATTAGCAGGCCCATTGGCAGATGCAGATTTCCTTTTTGAGGCCAATTTAACTTTTGATAACCGTACATGGGGCAAGTACCAAATTTTCTCAAGGGAGTTCGAAGGTCTACAGAACACAGAAGACTTAACGCATGTTTGGACAAGAGGAGGCTTCACAGAATATTTCAGTGATCCTTTGCCTAAGTCAGATTTCTACAGATGCTTCTACTTGGTAACAACATTGACAGCGTCTGAAAACAAGGATTTGACAAGCACCTTTATTTTGCCATCCTTAGTGAACGACCCACCCTTTAAGAAGTTTTATCTTTCCAAAGACCTGATTAGAGCTGCTATTAAGATACATGGAATGCACACTCCAACTGAGTGCAAAAGACTGATTCCAGAGCCAATGAAACGTGGAGACATCATTAAGTGGGAAGATATTTCAGCAATCACACCTGAGCTCTCTAAACCATTGAGGATATGCATGTAGCATTTTGCTTTCCCTGCTCAAGATCGATTCACTATGCCCCACAAGTGCATATGGTTCGGTTTGTATTTAGCATGTATTGGACCTCAGACGGTTGATCTAGCAAGCTGGATTATTGATCAATTGTATCTAGCACAACACAGATGGGAGAGAAAGAAAGTGATCCATGGACGCTTCGCTCTCAGGAGAATTATTTATATGTGTTTGGCCTACGACTTACCAATCGAGCGTGCAATGACAAGCGAGGAGTTGAAAGCATTCAAAGGGACAGCAAAGAAAGCTAGGAAGGCTAGCAAAGGACGAGCAGGAAAGCGCATGAGAGGAACCATTCCATGCCTACAGGTCCGAGAATTATCGTCACTGCAACCCTCTCCAGAACAGTCTCCTATGGAGGCCACTACCCCTGTACAACCCCTTCGCATACGGTTACCCAGACCAGTTACAACGGAGGGTACTACCAGCACAGTCAATCCTCAAGCTCCCACCACGGCAGCAGAAGTTCCCACCACTATTGGTGCAAAAGCATTTTCGTTTCCGATTCCCAGCATGGAAGTAGATCCACTGGATACAACCTTTGATTTTGAAATGCCGGATGCTTTCTCAAATGAATTTCAGTTTTTTGAAGGCCAGATTTTCTCTCAGGAATATGAAAGACCAAGCTACCCTACCATTCCACCTGATCAACCACAAGGACAAGTAGTATCCAACTCGGACGGAGAAAGAAAAAAAATAGATGATGATGAGGGCGATGATGAAGCCAGCCAGGGCACTCATGAATCCCAAGAGAATGTACAGACAGATGAGCAAGCACTTATAGAACAAGAACTTGTCACAGGAGGCTGTGAAGAAGCGTACATCAAAGGCTTCAGAGAACTAGTTAAGTCTGTGAGCACAAATGAAGCATTGAGATATTTGCAGAGGAAACCGTTACCGCAATTTGACCCCCGACGAGTACGACTATTATCAAAACCTGGTGAATACATACGCGTACCGACAGGTGCTCAGTCATCCTAATAGGCCAAGGAAGCACGACTAATTCCTGAACAATCTGAGGCTGAAGAAGCTATCCTCGTCGACCCCCTGCCCCACACTACTACTGTACATACCACCGTTGTGACCGGAGTATCCGCCACCCCAACCGCTCCTCTTTCACCTCCCATCCATCCAGTCTCCCCCATACACCCTCCTTCTCCCAGACCATCCACATCTTTGGATAGCGTTGTAGTAGAAGCTTTCCTTACTTCCATTCATCCCACAATTCCCAAACCCACCCAACCTAGTTTTCCTCCTCGGACATCCACCTTTCTAACCAGTCCATTTCTCCATCCATCTTTCCCATCCTTCCCCACACCTCCAAGACCTCTTTTCCCATTCCCACCTCCATTAACCTTCTCCCCAGTCTCACCCCCTTGACCCACCGCAATTCCTCTTTCCCCTTTCCACCAAGGAGTACAAGAGAACCCCTCTGTAAATTACTCTTCAACCTTTGTGAACCCTGTATTTACACCCATGCACACACCCACTGTCACCCCACTATTCACAGTCACCGCACTTGATACCACATCCAATGACATGGATATATCACCGCCCACCGCACCACCACTCACATCTTCCATTGTACCACCATATTTAGGCACATCACAATTTTCCACAATCACCACTGCATCCACATTCCCATCCCCATTCCCCTTTCCCTTTGCATCGACACCCACACACACCGCAACTGCATTCACTCCGTCACTAACATTATCACCCACCATAGACACTGCATTTTGACAGATGTTCACATGCATGACTCAAGTAAGAGATGAGTTCACATCTCTTGGAACTAATTATCAGAAGTCGCAGAAGACAACCAATGATTTACAGTCGCAGCTCAATTCACTGACCATCGAGAATGCCTCACTGAACACCCGCTACCAAGAGCTACGAGAAGCTTACCATAAACTGGAACTAGAAAGTGAAGAAAAAACCAAAGAGGCCGTCACAGATATTGATGACTTGTTAAGACCCCAGACGATTCGCAATGCGATGCTCACCAGGAACATGGGCTTACTCAGACGACACTTGGCAGCAGCAAAAGAAGAGAACTGGTGCTTACAAGAACAGAACAGAGAGAATTTAGAAGCTGCCCTAGATCAACCCGACCAACCATTAAGCCCCAGTCGCTTTAAAGCTGTTCCCTTAGAATCTATGCAAATGTTGCTAGGTGATCATGTCAGATTGCTAGAACAATATGACAACATGAATGAGGAGTTCCAGAAGCTCAAAGAAGAACACAAGATATTGCAGTTGAGAGCACCTGTACCAGAAGGACTACCAGCTCCTGCGGATCCATCTCCTGACATGATCGAGGAACTCAATGCATTACGGGCCCAAGTGTCAACACTTTAATCACAGACTGCAGTATATGAAGCACCCCAAAGGCCAGACTCCCCACCGGAACTACTAGCAGAGGAAGAAACAGTCACTATTCCGGTGGAAGAAACTTTAGAAGAAGCATATGAACCCCAACCCATCCCAGGCGGACGAGTCACGGCTGAAGGCTAGACGACTTTTGAACTTCCAACTCCCACATGGATGAAGATGATTGAAGAACTTGGAAGAACCCACTCAGTACATGTAGAGGTGCAGTTACACACAATGGCAATGATTGAAGAACGCATTTTATAGTCCCCCTACTTTGCTCATTTGGCCCCTCGCAGATACATATCTGGGCATGAGCTACAATACAAGCCATATTTTATGTTAACGGCAAAATACCAGTTGACCATAGAGAAAGAAACAGGCAAGAAACCCTCTCACGCTACTCAATTTGAGCCAGACGATTTGCCAACAGATGCGCAACGAGGAGAAATCTATCAACCAGATTGGCGCAAAGATTTATTACAGAAATATCCAGAGACGATGAGTACTTGGGCCAAGGCACCCCTAGACTTAAAGTACAACCCATGTTGGGGACCCATGCCATGTCGCCACTCCTGGAAGGCATCTACGATTAAATTACAGAACAACAAGCAATGCCAGGATTGGCTGAACTACCCGTACTTCACTTCACCCACAAGACCACCAACAGTTGGATACATGATGGCAACGATTTGCCACTGGCTCCCACGCTTAAAACATATGGATGATGTAGCAGCACACATGACTGTCAAGATATTTGACATGATGCAGATGGTATTCAAAGTCTTCCGTCGCGTCAAGGCACCACATGTAAACACCCTAGGTTTCGAGCATGGAAATCTCGATTTAGCTTATGACATGAGTACAAAACCATTGCTTCGGGTGTGTTATGCCTGGCATTGTCGAATCAAGTACTTATCGGCGTGCTATAAGCAGACCTTCGAAGAAATGTTCACAACCGGTTTCTAGGAATACCATTCAGAGGTGTTCATTAGCAGGCCTACGCACCTCTTGCAGTTATTTTCCTGTGAACAGATGGTATATTCCACGCATTATCGACTCCCACCATTAGATGAACTGCATCCCATTGATTGGGAGAAACTCGAGGCAGATCTGGCCCGAGGCATTCGAATATCATAGCACACCCTTGCTCAAGACCTCCTACAGAAGAGGCATATAAGACGTGGAAGCATGTGAAGATAGAGCATAATGAAGAAGCACGAGTCAGTCGAATCATTTTTCAAAGAATTATGTTTTATAAATACTTTTCAAAACATCCAACATTGATTTTCATCACTTTTGTACCACATGTAACATAGAAAAACCCCTTTTGTAAAATATAGCTCCATTTTGTGCAAGCCAAGGAGTCCTCGAGCTTGAGGAGCTTAGCTAGAATGAATGTACCAATTTTGGTTATTTTTAGACTCCGTTTACCCTTTCAAATAGCATATAGAACCTATTTTTTAACTATGCCGGTCACTAGATGTGAAACCGGTCAAAACTAGTCTAGAATCTATAAAAAGAGCTAGAGAGCTCATTTTTGAGGTTAGTTTGTTTAAGTAGAGAAGAGCTTAGAGCTATTTTGAGCTTGTAAGAGTGTTCTTGAGTAATAGAGTTGATTCCCCACCTTCCATTATGTCTTGCTTGTCTCTTCGTTGTGTGTGTGTATGTGTGTGTGCATCTCTATGCTTCTCACCTTCACTCTCACTTCATCTCACGTTCACGATCTTCATATCACTCCTATCTCTTCCGCGGATTGACATTAAGGAGGTGGAGCTTCTTAACGTGGTACTCACCATTGTGCTAGAGCAACACCCTCAACACTCCTCCATTTGCAGTCTCAGAATCGCACGAATTTTGGTGAGCATACTTAGCGTGTTTTCGAGATAAAAAAAACTTCGCTTTGTGGTGCCGAAATCACGATCTGAGCTCGTTTTGGCCTCCAAACGCACTATCGTAGTGCTTGTGCAGGCTATTTTGTCTTTTTGTGCTAGATGTATATACCAGTTTCTGTTCGCCAGTATAAGCGTCTCGAAGTCTGCTACAGGTCTAGCAGAATTCGTCTAGGCAGTTTTGTTCAACTTTTTGAGATACAATCAATTTTTTGCATCAAGGTATTTTAGTCACCGGCCATGGCTGAAAGCAGTGATGTATTCCGTATGTTGGCTGTTGAGGATAAGTTGGATGGTACCAACTACCCATTATGGGCTTAGATGATGCGACATGTGTTGGTTGCAAAAAGACTGTGGAACATTGTGCAGGGTGTAGAAAAACGTCCTATCACACCTGCAACTGTTACAACTGCAGGTACTGAAGCTGATGCAGAAGGTGTCGAAGATGGTGATATTCTGCATATTCCTGTTCATGATGTGGTTTCTACTGCACCTATTGCAGAGCAGATTCGTTGGGATGGCAGAGATGCCTAGGCACATGCATTGATAGCTTTGTCTGTCAAACATGCCATTATTCCTCATATTCGATCTTGCAGAATAGCTAAGGAGGCTTGGGATACAATTACCACATTGTACCAAGCTAGGAATGAGGCTCGTGTTGCTTACCTCCGAAAACAGTTGGAGAGTGAGCACATGAATGAAGGTGATTCTATGGACAGTTTCCTAACAAAGATCAAAGACTTGAAGGAATAGTTGATTTCTGCTGATGAGGTTATACCAGGTAGCTCACTTGTGCAGAGTGTTCTGAATGGTCTTCCTGATTCATATCAGAGTTTTGCTTCTACTCTTTGGTTGATGATGAAAGGCAATTCAAATGCCTTGTCGTTTGAGGAGCTAGTCTGCGTTCTGTTGCAGGAAGATCAGTCCAGGCAGAATAGGTCCATTATGCGTGTTGCACATCAAGCTTTCCTTGCTAGTCAGAAGGGCAAAGGAAAATGGAGCTTTTCTACTAGTAAGCAGAAATCTGCAAAATCTGCACATTAGAAGAACCAAGACAAAGATGAGAAAAAATCAGAAAAGCAGAAATTGTTTTGTAAGTACTATAAAGGGAATGATCATATCATAAAGAACTGTCCAAAACTGGCTGCAAAAGAGGCAAAGAAGAAAGAGGCTAGAATGATTGTTGCAGAAGCCTCTACACCAAAAACGGAGTCTGCTAATCTTCTCCAGGAAGAAGAATGGGCATTTACTACTGGTTGCAGTTTTGACCCATCTTCTGATGAGCAGTGCATATCTACAGTAGACTCAGATGTTTGGTACTTTGACAGTGGGGCGACTAAACATATTACCTCGCAGCACAGTTTCTTATCTTCACTCGAGCATGTCCCTACAGGGAATACTGTTACATGTGCCAAAAACTCCTCTTATCCTGTTATGGGAGTTAGTAAGATCATTTTGACTACTGCCGATGGTATTTCTTTCACTTTGTCAGATGCTTTATTTGTGCTAGGGATCAAGAAGAACATGTTATCAGTTTCTGCATTAGCCAAGGTTGGCTTGGTTGTGAAATTTGTTGATGACATGTGTATACTTCATGATCTATCAAATGGCGATGTGATTATTGCTTCTGGCATTTTATGTCGTGGGCTGTATAAGCTCATAGACTATGAGAGATCTATAAATGATTTGGCATGTGCAGTAAATGATTCTCAGGCTATGTCAGATGCAAAGCTTTGGCATGCACGCTTTGGTCATCTGAATTTTGCTAGTTTGCTACGCTTGCAGAAATCTGAAATGGTGTCCTCTTTGCCCAAAATTGAGGCACCTGGAAAACATGTTTGTGAAGGCTGTATTTTGGGCAAAATGCATCATTCATCCTTTTTAAAAGATGGTTCAGTTCGGGCTACTCAGAAATTGCAGCTTGTACATAGTGATCTCTGTGGTGCTATGCAGATACCTTCTTTTGGGAATTATCTCTACTTCGTGACTTTCATCGATGATTTTTCCAGGCATGCATGGGTATATCCATTGAAGGCAAAGTCTGAAGTGTTCATGTGCTTCAAACAGTTTTTGGTTTTGGTTGAAAATCTGTCAACATGTAAAATGGACACCCTCCATTCTGATCGAGGGGGGGAATATATGTGTTCTGATTTTAATGCATTTTTGGATGAAAGTGGGATAAAACACCAGTGTACAGTGCCGTATACACCTCAACCCAATGGAGTTGCTGAACGAAAGAACAGGTCACTCATGGAGATGGCGAGGTGTATGGTCAAGAGTCAGGCTTTACCACATAGTTTCTGGCTTGAGGTTGTCATGTGTGCAGCATATGTATTGAGCAGGTGTCCCACTAAAGCGCTGCAGTCTATCACTCCATATGAGGCTTGGCATGATCGCAAGCCATCTGTTGCTCATCTGCGTGTTTTTGGTTGTTTGGCATATGCATTAGTGCCTGAACAACATCGCAGAAAATTGGATGATAAAGCAGTAAAATGTATTTTTGTTGGATACAGTTCTGAAAGTAAAGGCTATCGTCTGTATCATCCATAGACTAAACGCATTGTGGTTAGCTGTGATGTTATTTTTATGGAAGATGCTATTCAGCCATTGCTTTCATGTACTAAGGAGACATCTGTTAGCTCCAAAGACATGTATGATACTTTGCTGCCTCTTTTTGCAGGTGGACAGTCTAGTGCTGGTCCCAATGAGGCAACTTCTCAGCCTTTGCGGGTTTCATGTGATGATGCAGATCATTCCCTTTCTGATGCAGATTTACATGATGCACTAGTTGATGAGAGAGCTGATATTGAGCAGGCAAAAACTATGCCAAGATGGCTGGTGCAGACTTTACGTGACAGCAAATTAGATGCACCTCTGTCATATCGTACTCATTCAGCTCTCATAGTGCCTCTTTTGCATCAGATTGCTATGCTATGGCTGCATCTAGTGTCTGTGATGAGAATGAGCCTGTTTCGTTTGATAAAGCACAAAATTCAAAAAATTGGATGGCTGCTATGCAATCTGAATATGATGCTATAATGAAGAATTGGTACTTAGTCTTTATGTGACTTGCCTCCTGGCAAGAAGGCCATTGGCACTAAGTGGGTATACAAGCTGAAGCGTAAACCGGATGGTACAGTTGACAGTTATAAGGCTAGGCTTGTTGCAAAGGGTCATGCACAACAAAGAGGCATTGATTTTGATGAGACCTTTGCACCTACATGTCGTATGACTACTGTTCGGAGCATATGTGCACTTGCAGCTCATCATGGTTGGAATGTACATCAGTTGGACATTAAAACAACATTTCGGAATGGTGACTTGCATGAAGAAGTGTATGTTTTTCAGCCCCGTGGATTTGTGCAGAAAGGGCATGAAAACCAGGTGTGCAGGTTAAAGAAGGCATTATATGGTTTAAAGCAAGCACCACGTGCTTGGTATGAGAAGATACATGCCTATCTGATTGCACATGGTTTTGAGAACAGTCCAACTGAAAGCACCTTATATGTTAAGCGTGCTAATGATGTGCTTCTGATCATTGTTGTCTATGTTGACGACATGCTGCTCACTGGTCCTATTGAGAAGCATATTGCTGATTTTAAGGCTGATTTGCATACCTCATTTGAGATGTCTGATTTGGGGCATTTGCATCACTATTTGGGCATTCAATTTATGAAAGTTGATGGTGGAATGACATTGTGTCAAACGAAATATATTGACAGATTATTGCAGCGTTTTGGCCTTGAAGAATGTAAGCCTCTTGCCACTCCTATGGAGATAGGTTTACGATTGAGTCTTCATGATGCTGGAGATGCATTTGATGCTGTTCTCTATCAGCAGGCCATTGGATGCTTGATTTACTTATGCATTACTCGGCCAGATATTCGGTTTGCTGTCTCACAGATGAGTAGGTTTATGCATTGCCCAGGATTCAAGCATTGGCAGGCAGTTAAGCGCATCTTTCGCTATTTGAGTGGTACTTGGCTACTTGGGTCATTTTATCTCAAGGGGGGATCGCTACCACCAGATTTGCATGCTTTTTCTTACTGTGATTGGGCTGGTTTCTATGACACTCGTGTGTCCACTAGTGGCTTTTTCTTCATGCTTGGTAGCTCATATATATCTTGGTTGAGCAAGAAGCAGCCTACTGTGGCCACTTCCAGTTGTGAGGCTGAGTATAGGGAAGCTTTCACAACTATTGTTGAGTGTGTGCGGCTCAGACGCCTTATGGTTGATTTGGGTGTTGGTCAGACTTCTACCACCACCATCTTCACTGACAGTCAGAGCGCATTGGTAGTTGCGAGGAACCCTGTGTTCCATGCTCGCACTAAGCACATTGAGGTGCATTATCACTATGTCAGGGAGAGGTTCTCTGCTAGGGAGATTAGCTTGGCATATGTGCCCATGCCAGAGAAAATTGTAGACCTTTTCACGAAGGCTCTGCCTAGGGAGAAGTTTGAAGCTTTCCGCAAATCTTTGGGCTTACTTCCTTTTGTGGAGTGATTTCCACATAGCTTGCCCACTTCCTTATACATGAGTGCCAGCTCCTTGTTCACCACATCACTCCCAGGGGAGATTTATTGATATATTTAGGTAGTGATGTGTGTGAACACACTAGGACCGTCGGGGCACTTTTTTCCCTCTTTAGGAGGTTTTTTTCCCCCGGCTTGTATATACGCCTATTGCCCTAATGGGCTACTTATCTTTGTACATTCTCTAGTAATACATTCGGTATTGTGTGTTGTGCTCGAAGCTTATTCTTCTTCCCTATGCTATTCGCATGCTTCCGCAGACGTCTAACTCCAACAAGGGTGAGTTCATAAGTGAACTCATCAAATCTTTGGTATTTGCTTCAACTATAGCATAAGGTTTTCATGACATTTGAAGACTCATGTCTTTGCTTGACACAAAAGCAAAGGCGTAGAGGATAGTACAAAAATGAGATCTCACAAAAGCATAAACAGGATAGAAAGATACAAGGGACTTGGCACGAGATTGGGTACAATCTCCCCCCACATAATCTGATGGACGACTCTATCTGATCATGTGTATTTATAGGTATTTTTCATTATGTCTTGAATAGAAAATGCATAAGGGTGGCACTTCGAAAAGCATGCATTTACAAAAATCCGCTTTATTTAAAAATCATTGCTTTCTAATCGATCTACTGTTTTTACAAAAATGTTGCTTTCTAAAGCAATCTACTATTTTTACAAAAAATAACTAAAATACTATCTTCTAAATATTTTTCTAAATATCTTCAAAAATATCTGAATAAGTCCACATGCATTCACACCCTCATGAGTCATCACCTGCTAAATCAAAACACAAATCACATTAAAGCCCTCAAGACATTAAAATCTATATAACATTCCATTATTCCATAAGTATAACATGCCTCCCAACTAACAACCAATTGACCTCAGTTGATAATAATAAAATAGACATGGATGACTAGTCACATGTTCCACAATGAAGGAATTGGAAAATTGGAATTTAATGTGATTGTGAATGATATGTAGAAGTCAAATTATCATATGTACTGTAATTCTTTTAACAAGGTTTAAGTTTCATACTTTCAAATGCAATGGGATGATCATTTTGCATTAATACAGCACCTATACCTAATCCAGTAGCATCTATAACTACATGGCAAGGTTGTGTAAAATCTAGTAATTGCAAAACAGGTGCATGAGAAAGTGCATGTTTGAGCTTTTCAAAAGATTGTTGTTGTGCTAATACCCATGCACATTTTAACTTTTTCTTCAATAATAATGTGGGTGGAAGTGCTAAATAAGAAAAACCTTTTACAAAGTTTATATAAAAGCTAGCTAACCCTACAAAAGAGCATACATCATTCACAGATTGAGGTACAAGCCATTCTTGAATTACTTTAATTTTCTTTGGATCTACATGAATGCCTTGACTAGAAACAATATGTCCTAAATACTCTAATTCATTTTGGAAAAAATAACTCTGTTCAATATTGGCATAAATTTTATTTTTGCATAACAAATTAAAGATTGTTGCTAAATGATTTCATGGACATCACCATTCTCACTATAGACAAGTATATCATAAAAAAAACAAGAACAGAAGCTTGGTAATCAAGAAAAATGTTATTCATCGTACGTGAAAATGTAGCAGGCGCATTAATGAGTCCAATAAACATTACCATGAATTCAAAGTGACCAATTTGAGTTCTAAAGGCAATCTTATAAATGTCATTTTGTGTCATTCATATCTGATGATACCCAGATTGGAGATCAATTTTGCTAAAGACATGTGCTCCACGAAGTTTATCTAGTAAAACATCTATCCTAGGAATATGATATTTGTTTTTAATTGTGATCTTATTGAGTGATCTATAGTTAATGCACATCCTATAAGTCTTGTTCTTCTTCTCTATTAAAAGAACAGGTGCTCCAAAGGGAGAAGAACTAGGCCTTATAAGTCCTTTGTGAAGTAGATCCTTAACTAGAAGGTGGTACTGTAGAAGGAAAATCAGCCATAAAACAATCCTTATAAGAAGCCATAAATGATTTATGTGCATTAAGAAGTGTATGTGTATAATCAACTATGTTATTGACAAAAAACAATACATGAATTGTAGTCCTTCCTAAATACACGTTTTACTTGAGTATGACTAATTAATGAAAATGGTTGGAAGTCATGCATTGTAGATAAATAAATATTGTTAAACTTAAAACTTATTGTGTGTGTATAGTAATTAATCCATGGATTATAATGATGACAAAAAGGAATGCCAAGTATAACATCATAAGACTGCAAAGGACCAATTAAGAATGTATGTTCATCTATGTATGAACCTATACAAATCGAAACATTATGCACTTCACTTGTAACATTACATCTATTTGTTTGAAATGTAGCCTTAACTTTATACATAGAAGGAAGTGGATGTAATTGAAAATCTTGCACTAGTGTATAAGAAATAATATCACGTGAACTACCAGCATCATGTAAAATATTAACTTTACCGTTAATAGTACCTTGCATGCAAAGTAAAGAATGACCTTCTTAGCATCGTGTGCAAAAGAAATAGCCTGATAAAGAGTCATGGGATGTAGTGTGTTGAGCTTGGCTTGGACTCCCATCTCCAAACCATCTTCATACTTCCATTGCAAAGTATCTTCAAGAATCATTTCAATCGAAAAATAAGTAGTAGTCATTGCCAAAAACATTCAATGTAAGTAGACACAGTATCTCCTTCTTTCCAATCAAAATTTTTCCATGATCGAAAAGCATGTAAGTGGAACTAGGGAGGAAGGAAAGACTCCTTGATCTTTTCTTGAAATGCGATCCATGTGGTGGGGCGGTTGGTGCTATGACGCAAAACATTCCACCATAATTGGGCCTTACCCACAAAAATTTCACTTTTTCAATTTTAGAATATGATTTGTCAGAATAAAAGTCATCAAATTGGGATAGACATGAGATAACAAATTGGCCATCCTTGCACCCATCGAATCGAGAAAATTGAAAATTTTTCATGCCAATCTTGGATTGTGTGCTTGTTCTTGAGTAGTGATAATGGCCTTCACCACACTAGCTAGGTTTTTTTCATCACTGTATTTGTTGGAGTGAAGCATCACGTTTTGAGCATGTTGGAGTTCATGTCACAAGAGCTCCAATTGTTGCTCAATCGGTACCCCAAGTATGGGTGATGTACCAAAATCTTCGATATTATGGGTAGGGTCCATGGCCTTATATAGAATCAAAACCTAGGACTAAGCATGTGAAGAGAATTTTAACAATATTGTATATATAAATAATAATAATAATAAATAAATAAATAAAATAAATGAGTGTTTGATAAATAAATAAATAAATAAGGTGAAGAGAATGTTAAAAGTTATGTTAAATATTAATCAAAAGGAATGGGGTATTGTAGCTCAAGGATGAGTAGCACCTCCTTTAATGTCAATCCGGGAAGATGTGAGGATGGTATGAAGACCTCGAACAAGTGATGGCATAAGTGTGTGAGTGAGAAGCACACTAACATGCACACACATACACACACACGTGCACACAAGGCAAGAACAAAGAGAGAGACAATGGAGTTCTTTAGATTACTCAAAAGCGCCCTTACAAGTTCAATTCTACAACAAGCTAACCTCAAAAATGAGCTCTCTAGCTCTTTTTATAGTTTTTGACTAGCTTTGGTCCTGTCTAGACCTAGTGTTCGGCCTAGTTAAAAATTAGGTTATGGGGCGTATTTGAGGGTTCAAACAGAGTCTAAAAAATATGAAAATTGATAGGTAGGTACTTCTAATGCTCCTCAAGCTCAAGGACTCCTTGGCTTGCAAAGAATGGAGCTACAAAAAGGTGGAATGGTATTTACAATGGTGTGGAGTGACTAAAATCACTATTTGGGAAGTATTTCTTCATGGAAAAATTTAAGGGCCTATTTGCCAGATCTACGTTGAGTGCTCTGCCTACTTGGCCCTTCTCGTTGGCTTCCTTGTCTCATAAGTCCTTGAAGGCCCTGACCACTGCCAACACTCCCCCCTCTCTCGCGTCTCTCGTCTCTGACAGACCCTTGTTTGGCTGAGCGTTTGACATAGTATTCAACCACATCTGAAGCTAGGTGGTGTTCTTCCAGCCGCAGCCCCCGTGCTAAGTCTGTTAATAAAGCATCCCAATCTACTGGCCCTGGAATGTCCGGATGTGGCAACTACAATTGATCTGAGTGTAAGGTCCTCTGCACAACGAATAGTTGGAGGAGATGTGAGGGCCTGGGAACGAATATTTTCGAGTGATATTCCCAGAACCCTATGACGAACATCTCCTCGAAAGTTTGTTTGAAGCAAGCTGGGAGGTACTTTATTCTTGCGTGCCAAGCATATATTACCTTGATTGAGGGGGTGGTGCTCATGTCATATACCAGGTCTAGGTTGCCTACAATGAAGCCGAATCCTGAGAAATTTGGGTCTTTGATGTTTTTGAATGTTCTGAATGTGACCAACATTAGTTCAAATATCTTCATACACATTTGAGCCATCACATCAGGGGTGTTCCGTAGTCTAAGACTCCAGTGACAGATGGTAGAAATCATATAAGCGACCTAGGGTTGTCCTTGTGTGTTGATATATTTAGGTAGTGATGTGTGTGAACACTCTAGGACTGCCGGGGCACTTTTTTCCCTCTTTAGGAGGTTTTTTTCCCCCGGCTTGTATATACGCCTATTGCCCTAATGGGCTACTTATCTTTGTACATTCTCTAGTAATACATTCAGTCTTGTGTGTTGTGCTCCAAGCTTCTTCTTCTTCCTTGTGCTGTTCGCGTGCTTCCGCAGACATCTAACTCCAACAATTGGTATCAGAGCAGGTCATCGCTTCTTCTAGGGCGCCGTCGACACTCCTCCGTTTGCAGTCTCAGATTCGCACGAAATTTGGTGAGCATACTCAGGGTGTTTCCGAGATCAAAACAGCTTTGCTATGTGGTGCCGAAATCGCGATCTGAGCTCGTTTCGGCCTCCGAACGCACTATCGCAGCGCTTGTGCAGGCTATTTCGTCCTTTTGTGCCAAAGGTATATACCAGTTTCTGTTCGCCAGTTTAAGCATCTCGAAGTCTGCTACAGGTCTAGCAGAACTCGTCTGGGCAGTTCTGTTCAACTTTTTGAGATACAGTCAATTTTCTGCATCAAGGTATTTTAGTCACCGGCCATGGCTGAAAGCAGTGATGTATTCCGTATGTTGGCTGTTGAGGATAAGTTGGATGGTACCAACTACCCATTATGGGCTTATATGATGCGACATGTACTGGTTGCAAAAGGATTGTGGAACATTGTGCAGGGTGTTGAAAGACATCCTGTTACACCTGTAACGACAGGTACTGCAAATACAGGTGTTGGAGCTGATGAAGATGGTGTCGAAGATGATATTCCGCAGATTCCTGTTCGTGCTGCTGTTTCTGTTGCACCTACTGCAGAGCAGATTCGTTGGGATGGTAGAGATGCCCAGGCACATGCATTGATAGCTTTGTCTGTCAAACGTGCCATTATTCCTCACATTCGCTCTTGCAGAACAACAAAGGATGCTTGGGATACACTTACCACTTTGTACCAGGCTAGGAATGAGGCTCGTGTTGCTTACCTCCGAAAACAGTTGGAGAGTGAGCACATGAATGAAGGTGATTCTATGGACAATTTTCTTACAAAAATCAAAGACCTGAAGGAACAATTGATTTCTGCTGATGAGGTTATACCAGATAGCTCACTTGTGCAGACCGTTCTGAATGGTCTTCCTGATTCATATCAGAGTTTTGCCTCTACTCTTCGGTTGATGATGAAAGGCAATCCGAATGCCTTGTCATTTGAGGAATTAGTCTCTGTTCTGTTGCAGGAAGATCAGTCCAGGCAAAACAGGTCCATTATGCGTGTTGCAGATCAAGCTTTCCTGGCTAGTCAGAAGGGCAAAGGAAAATGGAGGTCTTCTACTAGTAAGCAAAAATCTGCAAATGCTGCACAATCGAAGAACGAGGATAAAGATGAAAAGAAATCAGAAAAGCAGAAATTGTTCTGCAAGTACTGTAAAGGAAATGATCATATTATAAAGAACTGTCCAAAACTGGCTGCTAAAGAGGCAAAGAAGAAAGAGGCTGGAATGGTTGTTGCAGAGGCCTCTACACCAAAAACAGAGTCTGCAAATCTTGTGCAGGAAGAAGAATGGGCGTTTACTACTATTTGCAGTTTTGACCCATCTTCTCATGATCAGTGCATGTCTGCAGTAGACTCAGATGTTTGGTACTTTGACAGTGGGGCGACCAAACATATTACCTCGCAGCGCAGTTTCTTCTCTTCACTCGAGCCTGCCCCTACAGGGAATACTGTCACATGCGCCAATAACTCCTCTTATCTTGTTATGGGAGTTGGTAAGATCATTCTGACTACTGCTGATGGTAGTTCTTTCACTTTGTCAGATGCTTTATTTGTGCCAAGGATCAAAAAGAATCTGTTATCAGTTTCTGCATTAGCCAAGATTGGCTTGGTTGTGAAATTCGTTGATGACAGGTGTACAGTCCATGATCTCTCAAATGGCGATGTGATTATTGCTTCTGGCATTTTATGTCGTGGGCTCTATAAGCTCATAGACTATGAAAGATCTGTGAATGATTCGGCATGTGCAGTTCATCATTCTCAGGCTATGTCAGATGCAAAGCTTTGGCATGCACGCTTTGGTCATCTAAATTTTGCTAGTTTGTTACGCCTGCAGAAATCTGAAATGGTGTCCTCTTTGCCCAAACTTGAGGCACCTGGAAAACATGTTTGTGAAGGCTGTATTTTGGGCAAAATGCAGCGTTCTTCCTTTCCAAAAGATGGTTCAGTTCGGGCTACGCAGAAATTGCAGCTTGTACATAGTGATGTCTGTGGTCCTATGCAGACACCCTCTTTTGGAAATTACCTTTACTTCGTGACTTTCATTAATGATTTCTCCAGGCATGCATGGGTATATCCACTCAAAGCAAAGTCCGAAGTCTTCATGTGCTTCAAACAGTTTTTGGTTTTGGCTGAAAATCTGTCAGCATGTAAAATGGGCACCCTCCGTTCTGATTGAGGGGGGGAATATATGTCTTCAGATTTTAATGCATTTCTGGCTGAACGTGGGATAAAACACCAGTGTACAGTGCCATATACACCTCAACAGAATGGAGTTGCTGAACGGAAGAACAGGTCTCTCATGGAGATGGCGAGGTGTATGGTCAAGAGTCAGGCTTTACCTCATAGTTTCTGGCTTGAGGCTGTCATGTGTGCAGCATATGTACTGAACAGGTGTCCCACTAAAGCGCTGCAGTCTATCACTCCATATGAGGCTTGGCATGACCGCAAGCCATCTGTTGCTCATCTGCGTGTTTTTGGTTGTTTGGTATATGCATTAGTGCCTGAACAACATCGCAGAAAATTGGATGATAAGGCAATAAAATGTATTTTTGTTGGGTACAGTTCTGAAAGTAAAGGCTATCGTCTGTATCATCCACAGACTAAACGCATTCTGGTTAGCCGTGATGTTGTCTTTGTGGAAGATGCTATTCAGCCATTGCTTTCATGTACTAAGGAGACATCTGTTAGCTCCAAAGACATGTATGATACTTTGATGCCTCTTTTTACAGGTGGACAGTCTAGTGCTAGTCCTAATGAGGCAACTTCTCAACCTTTGCAGGTTTCATATGATGATGCAGATCATTCCATTTCTTATGCAGATTTACATGATGCACTTGCTGATGAGAGAGCTGATATTGAGCAGGCAAAAACTATGCCAAAATGGCTGGTGCAAACTTTGCGTGACAGCAAATTAGATGCACCTTTGTCATATCGTACTCGTTCAGGCTCTCATAGTGCCTCCTTTGCATCAGATTGCTATGCTATGGCTGCATCTAGTCTCTGTGATGAGAATGAGCCTGTTTCTTTTGATGAAGCACAAAGTTCAGAAAATTGGATGGCTGCTATGCAATCTGAATATGATGCTATAATGAAGAATGGTACATGGTCTTTATGTGACTTGCCTCCTGGCAAGAAGGCCATTGGCACTAAGTGGGTATACAAGCTGAAGCGTAAACCTGATGGTACAGTTGACAGGTATAAGGCTAGGCTTGTTGCAAAGGGTTATGCGCAGGAAAGAGGCATTGATTTTGATGAGACCTTTGCACCTACATGCCGTATGACTACTGTTCGGAGCATTTGTGCACTTGCAGCCCATCATGGTTGGAATGTACATCAGTTGGACATTAAAACAACATTTTTGAATGGTGACTTGCATGAAGAAGTGTATGTTTTTCAGCCCCGTGGCTTTGTGCAGAAAGGGCATGAAAACCAGGTGTGCAGGTTAAAGAAGGCCTTATATGGTTTAAAGCAAGCACCACGTGCTTGGTATGAGAAGATACATGCCTATCTGATTGCACATGGTTTTGAGAACAGTCCAACTGAAAGCACCTTATATGTTAAGCGTGCTAATGATGTGCTTCTGATCATTGTTGTCTATGTTGATGACATGCTGCTCACTGGTCCTATTGAGACACATATTGCTGATTTTAAGGCTGATTTGCATGCCTCATTTGAGATGTCTGATTTGGGGCATTTGCATCACTATTTGGGCATTGAGTTTATGCACGTTGATGGTGGAATGGCTTTGTGTCAAACGAAATATATTGACACATTATTGCAGCGTTTTGGCCTTGAAGACTGTAAGCCCATTGCCACTCCTATGGAGACATGTTTATGATTGAGTCTTCATGATGCTGGAGATGCATTTGATGCTGTTCTCTATTAGCAGGCTGTTGGATGCTTGATTTACTTATGCATTAGTCGGCCAGATATTCAGTTTGCTGTCTCACAGATGAGCAGGTTTATGCATTGCCCAGGAGTCACGCATTGGAAAGCGGTTAAGCGCATCTTTCGCTACTTGAGTGGTACTCGGCTACTTGGGTTGTTTTATCCCAAGGGGGGATCACTACCGCCAGATTTGCATGCTTTTTCTGACTCAGATTAGGCTGGTTGCTATGACACTCGTGTGTCCACCAGTGGTTTTTGCTTCATGCTTGGTAGCTCATGTATATCTTGGTTGAGCAAGAAGCAGCCTACTGTGGCCACTTCCAGTTGTGAGGCTGAGTATAGGGCAGCTTTCACAGCGACTGTTGAGTGTGTGTGGCTCAGACGCCTTATGGCTGATTTGGGTGTTGGCCAGTCTTCTGCCACCACCATCTTCACTGACAGTCAGAGCGCATTGGCAGTTGCGAGGAACCCTGTGTTCCATGCTCGCACTAAGCACATTGAGGTGCATTATCACTATGTCAGGGAGAGGTTCTCTGCTGGGGAGATCAGCTTGGCATATGTGCCCACGCAGGAGAACATTGCAGACCTTTTCACGAAGGCTCTGCCTAGGGAGAAGTTTGAAGCTTTCCGCAAAGCTTTGGGCTTACTTCCTTTTGTGGAGTGATTTCCACATAGCTTGGCACTTCCTTATACATGAGTGCCAGCTCCTTGTTCACCGCATCACTCCCAGGGGGGATTTGTTGATATATTTAGGTAGTGATGTGTGTGAACACTCTAGGACTGCCAGGGCAGTTTTTTCTCTCTTTAGGAGGTTTTTTTCCCCCGGCTTGTATATACGCCTATTGCCCTAATGGGCTACTTATCTTTGTACATTCTCTAGTAATACATTCAGTCTTGTGTGTTGTGCTCCAAGCTTCTTCTTCTTCCTTGTGTTGTTCGCGTGCTTCCGCAGACATCTAACTCCAACATTGTGGAGGTGCTAGATAGATATAATTCAACCATTTTGCATAGCCTTTGACATTCTTTACAGCAATGGCAAACTCGGGCCAGGTGCATCTTCGTAGGACTGGAATGTAACATGGATTATACTTGATAAATATTGGCATGTTGTTCCATGTGCAGACCATTTTTGGATATGTTTCCAGGAGACGCATCCGCCAGGTGGGCTGGAAGGTTGATCCTTGTTTCGCACATTCAAGTAAATCTTCAGGACCAAATTGAGTGGCAAAAGTTGGGGTTTTGCCACACCTTTGTTGAATCTCTGCATTGTAATGTGCTAAGAGGACACAGTAAGGCACATATTGAGCATCATTTGTTCCTATCCAACAGTGATGTGACATGTGCCTGAAGTACTCGGAGTTTATGATAGTGTCCTCCAATTTAGCCATTGATTGGATTTGGATTGCAACACGATCTTCATGGGTTTTGGCTGTCTTTTCGAGTTTCTGAAGCCATTCGGGTGCTTCGACTTCCAGGGTGTCCATTCCTTCCGATGTTTGCTGGCTGCGCGACATAGGCGTAGGAACATAGGGTTCCTCATATGACTCATCCACTTCGATGGGCACCAATTCATCTGGCTCTGGTTCGATAACTAGAGAGGGTTGTCTTTCATACTCAAGTAGCTTCCTTTGCAATTCTTTGACCTGCTCTTTTAGTGCTTTTACCTCCTCCGAAGTAGATGCCGACTTTGTGCCCTGGGGTTGTTCTTGTTGCTCTTGTAGCTGTTGGCGCAGTGTATCTCGTTCTTTTTCCACATCATCATGTGCTTCCAAAAGATCGACATAGCTCCCAAGGAGGTCTTCATAGTCTCTGAAGGAACTGCTTTAAACTGTTCTGGGTCGATCTCGTGAGAGAAGCCTTCCATCGCAGCTTCTAGGTTTTCTTCGTTCTGCTTTTGCAATCGCTTGTTCTCTTCAAGGGTCGTGGCCATGTGTTTTTTGAGTAGGGTTAAATTACGCCAGACACTAAGATTATAAGTTTGGTAGAGTTCGAGTAAAGCTTCGAGTTGTTTGACGTCTGACGATTTTGATGGTTGGGGTGTCTCCAGGAGGGTTTGATGGGCCTGTTGGAGTGTGGTGTAGCGTTGATTGAGGTCAACGTTTTCTTCTTCTATAGTCGTAAGCCGCCTCTATAGTTGTTGGTGGTTTGTGGTTAATTGACGATGGAAATCTTCGAGAGTCTGATATTCACTCTGTAGTTGATATACACATTGATGTAAAGTAGAAAACACATTATTTACATTTAAGAATGTTGGGAAAGGAGAGGATGCAGGGAGAATGGGAAGGGAAAGGGAATCGTGAATGAGGTGGAATCAAGTGGTGATGTGGGTGGAGGGGGTATGGGAGATTGTGGTTGTGTGTGGGGAGGGAGTGGTGTTGTGGCTGGTGATGTTTCCATGGTGTCAAAAGTGTGAGTGACCATGTAGATGGGGACAATGGGTGGGGTGGATGTGATGTTCGTGAATAGTGTTGTGAAGGTGGGCATAGTAACCCCTCCAAGATGGATGCGTGGAGAGAGGGGAATTCCCATAACATATGTGGTGATTGTGGAAGTTGGGGTGGTCATGTCATGGGGCGAAGTGAATTGTGCAGTGATAGGTGAGGAGTGTGGTGATGATGGTGCCACCTGATGTTCTTCCGTCCGTGTGGTATCTCCTGGTGCTGATACGTCTATGTGGATTTGCTTTTCGGAGCAAAGGGGACGGGTAGGCACTCGTTTCTCAAAGCACCTAATGTAAGCCATAGCTGAATGAATGGCTTCATCCAGGTCCAGCGCATCTACATGCAGGTTCAGTGATTCAATAAACAGTTCATCCACTCCTTCTTCTCCTAACATCTGACTTATTAGCATCTTTCCTGTTTCTAGTGACAGCTTGTGATGCTCTTGGACTCTCTTCATAGTCTCATATAATCTTTTGATTTGCGTCGTATAAGCTGGGGCACTCGCTAGTTTGAAGGTGTCTTCATGCTCTTGGTCATGCTCCTCGTCTGCCTCCTCTTCGTAAGTCTCTTCTTCATCCTCCTCTACTTCCACTACTTCAGGTTGGGTAGGAGCTGAAGTCATTGTGGTTGGTTGTGGTCCTCGGGTCTGTTCTGCTTCCGTCTCAAGATTGGCCTCATTAATCATGCGGGCAATTTCTTCATCTGTCAAATCATCCAGGGTGTAGCCCTGTGGGAACTCCAAGTCAGATGGAATTGGAGGGAAAACAAGATTGGGTCCTTTTGCGCTCTGTCTGGGTAAGTGAATCGTAAATGGATGGACACATCGTGTTTGAGGTGGTGTCACCTCTGGTGTGAGGGTGGCACCCCTTGTCGGTGCACATGGTAGTTGGACTGCTCCTCTCATTTTCTTAGATGGTGGCCTTGTTGTTGATGGCCTTCTCTGGAATTCCTGAGCTCTGGACCACACTAGTGCTCTTTGAATAGGCACATCATAAGCTAAGCATCTATAAATGATCCTCGTTAGCACGCAACATCCATGAAGCACATTCTTATGTTTCTTATTCCAGCATTGATGTGCTAAGTGGATTTGATCTATGATCCAGTGGGGTAGGTTGATGGTGAGATTTTCTGTTTCCGCCAAGTACAAGCTGAACTAAATTCTTTTGGGTGGCATGGTGAACCGCTCCTGAGCTAGAAAGGCGGAGTGTTGCATGACAGTGCGTAAGTGGAGAGCGATGGTAGGCATCATCGCTACCATATCCTTTAATTTGTTCAGATCTTTGTGTTTCATTCTTCTAGGGATCAATGTTTCTTTCTCTGTGGGAACGTGCATACCATTCATGTCTAAGGCCTCCCGTACTAGTTTGAGGGTTAGTTTGAATCTTTTTAGCTCGTGGCTTGACGTTAATGAGGGTCTCACAAAGGTACTATCGCCTCCCTTGGCTTTGCTAGGGGTAATGGTGCTGATCAAGTAGGAGCAACACAGAAAATCAGGCTTAGGTAAGAGTGCTCTAAAATAGCTATCCAAGCCCGCCTTCGTCCATACAGATCTCATTACTTCTGCATCCTGGTATTTCTCGAATTCACGGGTAAAGAAATGGTATCTTCCCCATTTGCCATTAAATTTGATTTCTGCTTCCCAAAAGTAGGTGCCCTCACCCAATGGACCTGCGACATCGCTGAACCAATGTGCATGCTTTCCTACTTGAGAAGTGTGTCCCTCTGGAGGGTCCTGAATGGGAAGTACATGCACAACTCTAAGTTCTTGAGGCTTCTCGGTGAGTTGTGGTTCGAGGAGAAGAGTTTCAATATCCACTATTTGGGCGCTGGACCCCACCTGGGAATTGGTACCTCCTGCTTCTGCCATGTTACTTCTTGTTTGCTAGTTCTTTGAGAATATAGAAGGCTGTGTTAACATTGTAATGGACAAGATAGAACAATTTTTGTCCCCATTACAACATAAATGTGAGGTTAGTGATAGGTTAGTGGGTCAGTGAGTGCTCGATGATCGTGTGTGTAGTTAGCGAATGAATAGTCCTATGAGCTAAATGGGAAGATGCAGTGTGAGGATGATGCAATTAGTAGGTGGAGATGAATTTACAAATGGGGATCGGGGGGTTTATTACAAGCTTTAGGCTACCAAACACAGTGGATGGCTTTCGGTTTTGATTTTGTGGAGACTCTGGAGGGCTTTATAAGAGTGTTTGCTTGGAAATGAGGCATTTTAGGGACCCATTTACAATTGATTCTACTCGTGCTCATGGGCGAATATGTGTTTGTGCATGTCGAATAAGAGTGAGCATCGGTTGTTCGAGTGAGTGAACCCTGTTGTACATGGTGTGGTCTTGGTGTAGCTATTTGAGCCCACAAGCAAGCCTTAGGCACCCAAATTTGTCTTGATTGTGGGCTAGCCTTCATCGACTTCTTGGGTACCCAGATAGACTTCACTTTAGTAGAATAATTTTTGAAAGACTTCTTATTAGTGTCCTGTTGTTGATCACTAATAAGAAGTTGAGCCCGTGCTTGTGACTGGACCGCAACAGGTTGATCGCCTTTCTGCACCCACACTTGTTTTGGTGGCGGAGACACTGTGCTTCGTACTTTCTTTTGGCTTTGAGCATAGCTCACCTACTTCTTCTACATTTGATCCACCTTTGGTTGCTGTATCCCGATGGCCTTTGGAAAAGAAGGGAGTTCCATCGTATCTTTGACTTCTTTGTTGAGACAATCATCCCTCTGCATCACATAGTTTTGGACAACAATAGCATCGTCATCTTCATGTGTACTCCTGGAAGGACTAGGAGTTGGTGGCTTTCCTAGTTCCTTGAGTGCTTTATTTTCTAGCTCGATTATAATGCAATTCTGATTTACCCAACCTTGAAGAAGTCCACTTATTAGGTTTAGGTTGACTGCATGATCATAGATCCAGTCTTGACCCTAGACAAGAGGTTCAGTGAGATCCTCATCTTGACACACTGGTACTTTAACTGTCATTAAAACATCTTAAAACATCCTATGAGGTATGCTTCCACAGGATTGACATTTGAGTTCAATTCTCGACAGTAAGAAAGTTTAACAGCACTAGTGGCTACACCTGAGTCAATCAAGGCCCTTACGGTCCTTGCACTTTTTCCTTGTACTATCTCTAAGGTTACAAAAGGGCATCGATCAATTATTAATTGGGAACTTACACCTAAGACTTCGCACATAGCCATATTATATCCTGGATTTGCATAGGCATCTGTCCTAGGTTGCTCTCTACCCTGTCTTCTAAACTTCATTATTCGAATGCGTTCCAATGCTTCTGCCTGTGCTTCTTCATGAATTCACTTTTCCTCTTCTTTATGTTTTTTTGCAGTATTGAGTCGAATTAACATCTCCCCCGTGAGGGGTTCTTGATATAGTTTGACTCTGAATTCGCTAATGTAACTAGGGAGAACATCACCTTTCAGTGTAGCTAATTGAATTGTTCCACTTGTGGAGATCCTATTTATGATCATAGGTCCATAGCCTCTCTTCTCTAATTTCCGTGCATGTTGCTTCAAAGTGTAGACTAGGACTAGGTCTCTTGCTTTCAAGCCTTTATCCTTCACATGTGCATCAAAATATGCTTTTTGTCTTTTCTTGGCTGCATAAACTCCTGCTGCCGCTATTAATCTTGTTTCACCTAATTGTTCCAGATCAAAGATTCTAGATGAGAGCTCATGGCCTATCCACTCGTGCTCTTGTGCTACTCTCAATGTAGGTATCAAAAAGTCCAATGGTAGCACTGCATTTTGGCCAAATACCATATGAAAGCGTGTGGTTTGGAGTATCGTTTTATAGGCAACTCTGTATGCCCAAACAGCGTGGTGTAGTTGTTTGTCCCAATCAGAGTGTTTATTATTCACTAATTTGGTCAGCACATTGCATAGAATCTTATTTGTGCTTTCGGCTTGCCCATTAGCTTGTGGATGATAGGCGACAGACTTCTTATGTACTACCAAGAACTCTTGGAGAAGATTTTCAATAACTTCATTCAAGAAGTGAGTGCCTCTATCACTTACTAGCTCGATAGGTAGCCCGTATCTAGTGAACACATTCTCAAATAAGAACTTAGCTATCGTTTGAGCATCATTCTTCGTGGTGGCTTTTACCTCTACCCACTTGGTTAAATAGTGTGTGGCCACAATGATATATTCAGCATGTGAACCCTTAGCTGGGGGATTAATAGGACCTACAAAGTCTATTCCCCACTTAGAGAATGCACGTCCACCCATCATAGGTTTCAATGGCATCTCATCCTTACGTATAGGATATTGAGTTCGCTGACAAAAATTGCACCTCTTCACATAGGTATGTGCATCCATGTGGAGGGTTGACCACCACAAGCCTGCAAATAGGATTGCCTTGATCACCTGATCTGGTCCAAAATGTCCTCCTGCTACACCCTGGTGAGCAGTTTCCAAAATCTTAAGATATTCGCTCTCGTGGACACATAATCTAAGATACCCATCTTTTCCTCGCCTGTATAGATTATCTCCAATGAGATTATAGTCTATAGCTTCTTGTTCTAAGCTCCTTTGTCTAGCCAATGTCATCTCTTGAGGGAATGTTTTCGTCCTCAGAAAGGCTACTAATGGTTCACTCCAATACGGTATTAGAGACACTTGGTACAGTGTAGCATGTTCCACAGGTGGTTTAATATAACAGACTGGGCTTTCTTTACACAACTTATGTACATCTGCTTCCATAGTAGGCCAATGCACTCCTAGTCTCCTTAATGTCTGTAGGGTTCTTTGCCTAGAGTAGTGTTTCTCTAATGCACCTACATGTGCTAGTTGCAACCATTTAGCATACTCATCCTCTTCCACACAACAAGCTAATATCCCTTGATTTGTGTGCTTGTACATACTCCCTACCATGATGTGGTACTTTTGGGCTTTCACTACCTCTCTGTCTTGAGTGTTTATTATTGGGTGGTTAGGCCCGTATGTCAAGACTGGCACTAATGTTCTAGCCCACTGAGGTACAACTTCGGAATTAAACAAGTAAGCATCAGGAAGGTCATCTGATACTCCCTGTGGGGCCTCTCCGGATGTGAGCCTAGAGAGATGATTTGCTCTCAAATGAGTCTTCCCTTTCCTCACCACAACCTCAAAGTCATATTCCATTAGCAAGAGAAACCATCTTACCAATCTACCTGAATTGCATGGCTTGTTTACCAGATACAACAATGCTTGATGATCAGTAAAAAAATTTAAACTTATTTGCAAGCAAATAGTGTCTAAACTTTTTAACCACATATACCATGCCTAATCCTTCTCGTTTGGTGGTCGTATAGTTTTGTTCAGCTGCATTCAACTATCTACTAGCATAGGCAATTGGAAGATCCATAGTAACTTCACTAGTAGGTTGTGCTAGCACACATCCAATAGCATAGTTGGATGCATCCACATGCACATGAAATGGCTTGTTCCAATCCGGTGTAGTCAAGATCAGTGCTGAACATAATCGTCGTTTAAGCTCATTCAAGGAGTTTTCACATTCTTCAGTCCACTCGAAATTGGTCAAAAGTCCATACAAAGGCTTTGCAATGATGGCATACATGTGTATAAAACGTCAGTAATAACCGCAATGCCCCATGAAAGCTTGCACTTCCTTGACATTCTTTGGCCTAGGTAGATCTGCTATAGCTTTTACTTTCTCCTCATCCGTGGGTATGCCATTCTTTGACACTATGTGTCCTAGGAACTTGCCTTGCCTGACCATGAAAACACATTTTTCTGGGTTCAAGCATACTTGATATTCTCTACATTTGTCAAAGATTTGCCTAAGTTCATGTATATGTGTCTGTCTCATGTTAGAATGAGCACAAAGATCATCAACATAGACTTCCAAATTCTTCCTCAAGAACTCTTTAAACACGTGGCACATCAGTCTCTGAAAGGTAGCAGGTGCATTGGTGAGACCAAAGGGCATTACTCTAAAGGTGAATATGCCCCACTCTGTGGCAAAAGCTGTCTTATGCTGATCTTTTGGAGCAATGGCTACCTGATTGTAACCAGAAAACCCATCAAGGAAGCTGTATACTTCCTTGCCTGCTACTCTTTTTAATAGATGCTCAGTGATAGGAAGCAGATAGTTATCTCGAATAGTGGTTGCATTAACCTTCTTCAAGTTAATGCACACATGTAGCTTTACATTCTTCTTGGGCACCACTATGATGGGGGATACCCACTCAATGTGCTCAATTTCATAAATAAATCTAGCTTCAACCAAGCAATCTATCTCTTCTTTGATCTTGGTAGCATAGTTATCGTTGTATGTGTATGGCTTCTGTTTAGAGGGTTTGGCATCTGAGGTCATGGGAATCGTGTGTGAGCATATGTCAAGGTCTACACCTTTCAAGTCCTTGTAACTCCAAGCGAATACATCTCGGTATTCTCTTAGCAAGGCTATCAACTCTTGCTCTTCTTCTTCCATCAGGTCATGTCCTATGTAAGTGCATCTCTCTTCTCCTTCTTCTATGGCTACCACTATTTTCTTGGTGGTTTCTTTGTTATCATAGGCCTCCCCTGCTTGTGCCTCACGTTTAGGCATTCTTATCATGACTCTCCTATCATCTATTTCATACGTCTTAAAATTTTCTGGGACCTCAAACAAAGATTCTTCCTCCTCGGGTATGACTTTTCTCTTCTTCCTTTTCTTGCCTTCACTCTTGGTGGCCACTTGTGAGGTTAACCTCAGATCGTTGGTAATCTCTTCATGTCTCTGAGGGTGAGCTTCAATCTCATAGAAGTATTCTTCATCTGATGCAAAAGGCGGGTCTATAATGATTGACTCTAGATCGGAGTCACTTGCATCCTCCAATGCATCAGTGCTAGGTTCACATTCTTCCATAAACAAATCACCCATGATTAGCTCTATTGAGAAGACTGAGATGTCATAGCCATCCTCTTCACATCGGGGTGTCCATTGTTCTTCATTGATGGCTACATCCATGGTTGCTAGAATTTCCGCCCAGTCGTGAGGTTCAAATTCTTCATCAAGAAATACTACAAGTGCATAGGCTGGGTCTTGAACTGATCTATGGGTTTCTTTCGCACCTACCTCTCTAGCTTTTTCCCTCTTCTCTTCTTCTACTGTTACTTTGCACATCCACAAGTGAGTGTCTTCATGCATCCATGAGGATTCTGATCCTATGGAATGCACTGACTCAGTATCATCTTTGGCTCTATGGATGGGATTCCATTGGGAGGTACATCTCTATGAGAGTAATCCTTGAGATTAACTTTGGTCATAACATCTAAGTGTTGCAAGTACAAGGCATTGGTCCCCCAATCTTGTACCACTTGCAACTATCGCATAAATGGTCTTCCAAAATCATCTCATAGGCATGCTTTTTGCTAAAGTCACATATGGAAAAAGTATGTTCAAACTCCACGCCACATGTAGTGAGAGTTATTCCTTCTAGAAGTTTTAAGGGTCTTTCAATGTGACCATCAGCCATCTGCAATTTCATTCTCATTGACCTAAGTGCTGGCTTGCCCCACCGTCTCCATAGGGAAGTGGTAGCAATTACAACTCCTGCACCTGAGTCCAAAATTGCCTTGGTGGTGTACCCCTGATGGGTAATGGGAAGATACATGTTCCCTTCCTCTCCTTCACTCATGTCTCCTATCTTGTCCAAAGGTATTTCTAGCACCGTTCTATGAGAACCTACTTGGGAACGAGGTTTCGCTACTTTTGGCACTTGATTGGCTACATGTTTCCATAGCTCTGGCCTAACTTTGAGTAGTTCTTCTAAAGTGAGGTTGCACTACACCTTAGTGTTTTTCACTACCTATGTGTTCCTAGGGATGACTGAGTCTTCGTTTCTTACCATGACAGTGGATGCTCTCATACAAGTAGACCTTGCTTCCCATGGACCTGTGAAATGGGGTAGTTCCTGTAAGGAGTTAGACTCGAAGTCTAATCTCTCATGAGATTGGGTACTCTCCTGCTCTCCATAAATAGAAGGAATGTCTTGTGGGAATTGATCATGCGCGTCATCCACAAGTTCAATGGGAGGAGGGACTTCACTTTCTTTATCCCATTTCTCTTCTTGAATCTCTCGCATAAATTTTGGTGAATACCGATTCATAGAAGAAGATGTGTCCGGTTCAGTGGAATTAGGCACATAAGCTTTCTGGGGAGGAATGATTATTCTTTCGCTTGCGTTGGCTCTTCTTTGGGAGATGGCTTCCTAATCCGATCTTGCAATTATGCTCTCCAACTTCTCCAACAGTCCATCAAAATGCAATTGTGCCTTAGTTGAGCAAGAGTAGTTGAAGAGGCGACTGGCTTCAAACATGGTCTGAGCCAACACTACCATTTTAGCACAAAGCCTGGTTCTCTCCATCTCTAGATCAGCTCTAGGGTAGCATCTGTCATGATCTGTAACATTTGGCCCTTCTTGGATTCTGGCCTAATATGCTTTAAGCATCATGTCTATGTCCTTTGGAGTGGGGTCAGCTAATACGGTAGTGGTGGCATGTGAGAGTTTGTTTGAGAGGTGAGTTCAACAATTTTGGCCTTTGTTTCTCTTATGCTCGCTTCTAATTCGCTCATCTTCTTAGACCATTGTCTTTTCATCCTTTCTCGGCTATCTTTCCAGGCTCTTGTTCGTTTCTTGGTTATGCTCTCAGTTTCACTAACTTCGACACTTTTTTCTGGGCCTAAACCTTTGTTTTGCTGCAAATCCTGAGCTCTGGTGACCACTTGCACTGGTGCAGTGGAAGTTACACTCCCTGTAGAGTCTACTACTAGCCCAATAACATTGATAGGAGTGATTTTTGGCATGTTGGTGGGGTTCTTTGGGCAATCCCGTAAGAGATGCTCCTTCCCGCAATCTTGACAAAAGCCTTGAATTGTCACCGATTGGGGTTGTGTAGGGGCAGACATTGGGCAATCATGAATGAGGGGATCTCCCTGACATCTATAGCATGGTCCTCTAGGAAATGGGGGTCTTACTTGCCTAGGTTGAGATCTAGAGTTGGGGTTGGCATACATGACGTTTGCATACTCTGGCTCCCAACTAGGTTCACTCGGTTCTTCACTATAGTAGGACTCACCATGTTTAGGAGACTGCATGTAGTAAGCTTGGGGGCTATCAATGTGAGTAGAGTCAAAACTATGATCACTAGGGTCTTTTTCTAAAAGCAATGGTGTTACTGGCACTATGGCTCTATTCATATTCTCTTATGAAGCTCCGTACTTTACTGGAATCACATTGGCTGGAGTAGGGGGTTGCTGTGCTAGAACTGGCTGGGGCCTTTGTTGGGCCTGATAAGGAGGTTTGTAGGGTTGCTGAGGTCTACCGTATTGCTGTGGTGGATAGTGGTTCTGGTATCTTCCTTGTTGAGGGTATGTTTGTGGGTACGTTTGCCTAACTTCTTGCTTATTGTATGGGCAATCTTGCGCGGTGTGATTGGTGTACCTCCGTTCTATGGTTCAGTACTGGCTACTAGGATTCACTTGGGTTTGATCGATAATGGGACATACATTCGCCATATGGTCACCTCCACAAGTATAGCATCTTTTCACTGGGGCAAACCTTGGTATTTGTTTGCTAGAGACACCTAGTTTTTTAGCTACCTTCTCTGCAAGTTCCTCAATAGATGTTGATTGCATGGAAGTGAGGCTACTAGAACTATCTGAATCTCTATAGATTTTGGAAAGTTCCAATTCCTCCCCTAGGTTATCCTCAATGTCGATGCACATACGTACACACTCTTCTATAGTCCTAGGGTCCTTCAAGTACACATATGATCTCAATTTGGTACTTAGTAGTCCATCCAAGAATAAAGCCACTTGTTTGGCTGGTGTGGGTAACTCTGGAACAGGACATCTCTCTAGGTATTGCCTAAACCTTCTTCTTGCAAGTCTAACTATCTCTTGGGGGGTCTACCTGAAGCTATGAATCAGTGAGGAAGTATTATGCCCTATGCCACTCTTAGAGAATTCGATAATGAATGCCTCTAGAAGTTGGTCTATGTTCATGAACTGTCTCTCATTTAGTGGTTGAAACCATGTAAGGGTTGTGTTCCTAAGGGTTAGACCAAAAGCATTGTATTGCGTGAATAGGTCCTCAACTTGTTCAGCTCTCAAGACTTGCCTAAACTCGGCCACATGATCATATGGGTCTCTAGTACCATCGAAGTAATTCTTCATAGACTTAACCAACTGGGTGGGCCTCAAGGTTCTAGTGTGTTCTCTAGGCCTTGGCAAAGGAAAATCATCAGCATTTCTTTGGTTTCTTGGGGCTCTAGGTCTCTCCGTTTCTTCTTTATCCATCTCTGTTCGCGTTCATTCTCTTCCTATTGGGTTGGCAAAGCTTACCTCAGGTCTATCTCTATTCCTGTCTCTTTGAGCTCCATGAGCTTGGGACGTTTCAGCTCCTGGGTGGCCATAAGAGACATTAGATCTTGGTTGGGAAAAAATAAATTCTCCCTTCCAAGTGTAGGCATGCCTACCATGCTCCATGACCACAAATATTCTTTCTGAAGTGTTGTCTAAATAGGTCACTTTGTCTGGGATATCAGGATCTTTGAATTCATAGATCGTGGTCATTCCTATCTCATTAGGCTGATCAGGCTTATACCTCCAAAAGGCTTCATCAGTCTCTCGGTTCAAGAGTAGATCTATGCTCTTGTTGTCCTGGGGAATCCACTTTGGTGTGATAATTCTAGTAAGAACAGATTTTCCTCGAGGTGTTTTAGGCTCTCCACCTATGTTTCTTTGCTCTAGGTCACCTATGTCCGTCTTTGGAATCACATTCCCAAATTCGTCTGTTCTATTTGGGTGATTGGTTACTACATATATGGTTCCTTCTTTGTCCATGTATGCTCCATTTTCAAACTTGACTGTTGGATGTTCTAGTCCAATGGGTTGATTTGGGTTTTTGATCTGGACCACTGATCTTCCTAGGCCGTCCTCATAGATGCAAGCACCTAATCGGTTGGTCCTAAGGTATTCGAGTTGCGTCTCGTAAGGGCCTTCGACCCTTTCTAAGTATGGCACACCTGAACTTCCCGTGGGTCTCTCCATACCTTGAGACATCTTTGATTCACTAGTCTCAAAGCTAGGGTAGTGTGAATAATGGCTCAAGTGTTGGGCCCAAGACCAACAGTATGATTGACACTAGCTTCAGAGGACCTAAGGCTTTGTCTATCTCTTCCTAGGTGTCGTCCTGATCTAAGGTTCATATGCCCAATTGAATAATCCCAATTTTCCCAAGTACAACCTTATTGCGGATCAATTTGTATTAATCACTTGTTCTTTTTAATTTTTCTTAGGATGTCACTTCTTGTCCAATCAATCTTCGTCGTGAGGAATACTTAGGTTTTTATCATACTTGAGTTTGGTTGCTTGATTTAAATTCTTTTCCCTTAGGTTGTTTCACAAATGGAATTTCTTTGTACTTGCACTTGAGTGATTAGAGTTCTTGGACTTGGTCGTGCTTAACGTAACCCTAATTGATCAAAACCTCTATCTGTACTTAGCCTAAGCTAGGGATTGACAGAGGGTGTTGAGAATTTCCAACCTTTAGTTTCTCACGTTGGTTGCCCTTGTGTGCCCAGGAAGCGTGTTCCCAAGCTTGCACTTACTCTGGCTTAGAATGCCCTTCAATGCTCTCAATGGACCTGTAAAAGTCCCAAAGTTAGCTCAAGATTTGAATTCAATTGACACAACAAACCATCTTCATTCATGCAATTCAGCGATCAAATTGTTATTTGGCTTTATGGAAAACAATCCTAAAGATCCCTCAGTTTTCTTCCCCCTAGGTATGGTCAACTTAAAAATACTATATCTAATAATCCTCGTATTAATTTTACATAATCAGTGGAAATTTTGGTAGTACTCCCCACGAGCTTTCCAACAAACCCAAAATCACCGCAAACAAATTTCGTATGAGAAAGTTATGCCAGTTCAGGTTTCTGGGGCTAAAACAGGATTAAAACAGGCTAACAGGCAGACAGGATTTCTCGAATTATTCGTGTGGCTGCCTTGCAATGCTCTAATAACCCTTAGTGCTTCTCAAATATTAGCCAAAAATAGACCCAATGTCTTTGCCCTAAAAACAATGTCCGAATTTTCCCGTCAATCGCAATCGAGTGGTCTGTCAATCGCAATTGATATGTCAGTCGCGATCGACATGTCGGTCGTGATTGACGGGTCCGTCGTGGCTGTCAGTTGCGATTGATGGGTCAATCGTTGATGGGCCAATCGCGATTGATGGGTCGATCATGATTGACACGTGGCCCAAAATTTTCAGTCAGTCGTGGTCAAAGGTTCATTGACTCAATGGATCGTGATTGACAGGTCCGTCGTGGTTGTGAGTCGTGATTGATGGGTCAATCGCGATTGATGGGTCGATCGCGATTGACATGTGGCACGCGTAGGCTCTGTTGGTCGTGGACAATCGGTCGTTGACTCTGTTAGTTGTGATCGACGTGTCGATCGTGATTGACAGATCCCTTGGCAAGTGTCCGTCGTCATTTGTCGATTGCGATTGACGTGTCGATCGTGATTGATAGAAAACAGAGGAATTTCAAAATTTCAAATACTGATTTAGATGGAATTTGATATCCCTCTTCCTTGATTTACTTTTACTCATATTCCGTTGACCATTCTTTTCCTTGTTCTTGCTCCTACCACGTTGTTGATTCTTTCCTTGGTAAGAACCATGAACATTATATGCATCTCCACTCTGAGTGCCAACCATAGATTTTCTACAAATCTCCTCACTCAAGAGTGCTCCACATATGTCTTCATAGACTAGTTTACCACTAGGTGCACTATTGCGAATAGCTGTGCAAAATGTATCCCATGATGATGGCAAGGTGCATAACAGCAATATTGCTTTCATTTCATTATCCATATCCATTTTTTGAGCCTGTAACTGGGAGAATATAGCATCAAACTCATTTAGATGAGCAACAACACTATCTATGTCCTTCATGCAAAGGCCATATAACTTTCTCATTAGATACACTTTATTTGATGTCGTCTCTTTCTCATATGTATTGCATAACTTCTTCCAAAGCTCCTCTACACTTTCACAGTCTAATACTATAAAGTAAACATTATCTGCCAGGTGCAATCAAATGGTAGACCTGGCCATTTCATCCAACTCATCCCAATCATCTTCGTTCATGTCAGTCGTCTTATTTGAGATTCCATTCCATTGCCTCCTTTGAATCAGCACATCTTTAGTCTGATTCTTTCATAGAGCAAAATTCGTGTCATCAAATTTTTGGATAACGATGGTTGGAATAGCTCTCTCTATTGATCGATGAACTGAACTGAAGTAAGAGCTGAATAATATCCCTAAGTACAAAGTACCACCACATATGAGAGTATCAAGTATGTGGTAACATGGGGAAAAAACCTCTAGCTAGCACTAGAGTAAAAAGTGCCCATGTATAGGGAAAAGGTTCACATCAAAGCTACTCGAGGAACACATAAGTGTAACAAACCACCTTGGAGCGAATGATGTGAACACATACAGGGAGTGACAGATCAGCCGCCACAAGGTAACAAGCCTAAAGCTTTGCGAAAAGCTTCAAACTTTTCCCGTGGAAGAGCTTTGGTGAATATGTCTGCCACATTATCTTGTGTAGGCACATATACCAAATCAATATCTCCTGCATGAAGGCACTCTCTCACATAGTGATAATGCACCTCAATATGTTTGGTCCGTGCATGAAACACTGGGTTTCGTGCAACAGCCAAAGCACTCTGACCATCTATGAGAATATGCGCAGCAGCATCAATCTCCATGCAAAGATCCATCAATAGGCATCTCAACCATATACACTCCACTGTAGCTGTGAAAACCGCCCTGTACTCAGCTTCACAACTTGATGTCGCCACTGTAGGTTGCTTCTTACTCAACCAAGATATGCATGAGTCTCCAAGGAAAAAGCAATTACCACTAGTGGACACGCGAGTATCATAACAACCAGCCCAATCACTATCTGTAAAAGCATGCAAGCATAGCTGAACATCTATGCCATAAAAGAGACCTAAGCTCAAAGTGCCTCGGAGATATCTAAACACACCTTTCACCGCTTGTCAATGCTTAGTGCCAGGGCTATGCATGAATCGACTCAACTGGGAAACTGCATACTGTATATCTGGCCTTATGTTGCATGCATATATAAGACATCCCACAACTTGCTGATAAAGAGAAGTATCAAATGCATCACTAGAATCCTCAACTGAGAACCTGAATCCTGTCTCAACTGGTGTGGAAACTGGCTTACAATCCTCAAAGTCAAAACGCTAAAGTAGTTTTTCAACATACTTTGCTTGATGCATAACAATTCCCCCCTCAACGGATACAAACTGGATGCCAAGATAGTAGCTCAAAAGACCAAGATAAGTGACATCAAAAGTATGCTGCAAATCAGCCATAAGAATGTCAAGTTTTGCATCACATGACCCAGTCAAGGGTATGTCATCGACATAAAGAACAAGCACTATAAGATCAGCCCCATTTTTGCGTACATAGAGTGTGCTTTCAATCGGACTACATGTGAAGCCAAGAGCAATCAAGTGCTTATGTATTTTGTCATACCATGCACGTGGAGCTTCCTTGAGACCATACAAGGCTTTATGCAAGCGACAAACCATATGCTCTTTCCCTTTCATAGCAAATCCAGGAGGTTGCTTCACATAGACCTCTTCTTGCAAATCACCATTCAAGAAGGTTGTTTTTATGTCCAACTGATGCACTTTCCAACCTCGATGGGCAGCCAATGCAACCACGGTACGAATGGTAGTCATGCGTGAAGTAGGTGCAAAAGTTTCCTCATAGTCAATGCCATATTGCTGTGCATATCCTTGGGCAACCAATCTAGCTTTGTAGCGATCAATGCTACCATCAGATTTTCTCTTAATCTTGTAAACCCATTTTGTACCAATGGCATTCTTTCCTTTTGGCAATTCACATAACTCCCAAGTACCATTCCTATGCATGGAATCCATTTTTTATTGCGTAGCACTCATCCATTGTGGATCTTCACATGCATCTTCAAAAGAAAGTGGCTCTTCATTACATGTTGTAGCAATAAGAGAATAATCCACAAAATTACTAGATGCATGGTGAGAGCTTGATCTTGTTCTACCGAGTAAAGGTGCACTCAATTTGCTGTCCTGCAAAGTTTGTTTCAGCCACTTTGGCATAGATTGTGCACTCTTGATAGACATGCGTTCATTATGTAAAACATCTTCAATATGTACATCATGCGTGGGCTGAATTTCATGCTCATTTTCAGCCATATTTTGATACAAATGTTCAGCCATATGTGGCTGGAAATTTCCAACAGTTTTGACATTTTTTGGCTGAAATTTTTCAGCCATGTTTGGCTGGAAATTCTCTGCATTTTCAGCCCTATTTGGCTGGAATTTTTCAGCCCTTTGAACCTCAGTTGGCTGGTGTACATGGCCATGGTCAAGTTCACCATTTTGGAACTAAGGCATGAGTGTATCGAACATATCTTGTGAGCTAACTGTTGGTAGTTTTTTGCATTCAAGTAGAGGGAAAACTAAATTTTCAGCAAATACCACATCTCGACTCACAATAATTGTGTTCGTCAATGGATGGTACAACCGATATCCCTTACTTTCAGCACTATAACCAACAAATATACATTTCTTTGCCCTTTCATCAAGTTTGTGACGTTGTTGTGATGGCACAAGAGCATATGCCAAACAACCAAACACACACATATGACTAACCATAGGCTTATGACCATTCCAAACCTCATAAGGAGTGATGACTCTCAATGCTTTTGTAGGGCAGCGATTCAACACATAATTTGCACACATGACCGCTTCCATCCAAAACTTATGAGGAAGATGCTTTCCTTTAACCATACATCGTGCCATTTCAAGTAGAGTTCTATTTTTACGCTCGGCAACACCATTTTGCAAAGGTGTATATGGCACCGTACATTGGTGTGAAATATCTCTTTCACGAAGAAAAGCATTAAACTCATGTGACATGTACTCACCACCACGATCCGTGCGTAGAGTCAAAAGCTTTCGTGAAGAAAAATTTTCAGCCATAGCTAAAAATGCTTTGAAGCAAGAAAATACCTCATTCTTTGCTTTCATAGGATACACCCATGTATGGCGAGTAGCATCATCAATGAAGGTAACAAAATATATATGCTTCCCAAAAGATGGAGTCTTGATGGGACCACATACATCACTATGAACAAGTTGCAATTTTCTTGTAGTGTGTGTATGACTATCTTTTCGAAAAGAAGCACGATGCATTTTTCCAAGAATGCAACCTTCACATGCATGCTTTTCAATGGACTCGTGTATGCAATCCAATAACCATGTCCTTGTTTTGCAAGTAGAGCAAACTATTGAAGTTCAAGTGACCAAAATGATCATGCCAAAGCTCCATTTCAGCCATGGAAGAAGTATGAGAAACTAAGGCATTCAAGGCAGCCCTCTTGTATGTATCCATGCGATACAAACCATTACATAATGTACCGGACATCACGATAACATCGCCATTGCCGAAATCATGAACCATACACTTATCATCAACAAAGTGTACATGAAGTCCAGCTTTGGCAATCAACGAAACTGAAATTAAGTTCTTCTTTATACTAGGCACATACAATGCATTTTTCAAGAGAATCACACCTCCATTTGCAGCCCTAAGCTCAATTTTTCCTACTCCAATGATAGGATAAGAGGCATTGTTTGCACACACCACATGTCCTCCTTTAGGTGCATCTTTCAAAGAGGCAAAAAATCTTTTGCATGATGTTATGTGCTTTGAAGCACCACTATCAAAGAACCAATCTGAATCAGCCTCACTCACAACTATACATTTAGAATGTAAAGAAGCATCATAATGACATGTAACAACACATGCCCAAAAATCTTGAGCCATGTTAGCTTCATCATTCTTTGCATTTGCTGAATTTTAGCAATAGACATGCCGGATTCCTTCTTCTTTTCATTGCGTTTAGCAAGATTTCTACACTCATCAATAGTATGGCCAACCTTCCAGCAATATTTGCATCTCTTCTTCTTTTGCAAATCACCATCATTAGAGGAATGAGTGGAAGAGGAAGCTTGAGGCTTTGGTTTTGATGAACCCAAAGCTGAACCATACTTGCTTTTCCCCTTTTGTGAGATAGCAAGTGCTTGCGTTCCCTCAATCAAACCACTCCTATTCACTCTAGATTGCTCTTCTTGCAAAAGAAGAGACACAACCTCATAAAATGCATACATATTAGGATTTCCTTTTGCAAACAAATAAAGTGTAGTAGCAAAGCTTTGAAAAGATTCCGGTAATCCTTTCAACAATGTAGAAATGAGTGATGCATCCGGAATGATCTCATCTATGTTTGCCAATTGCTCTTTCAAGTCCTTGATGCGTTTCACATACACATCCACTGACTCATTTTCAGCCATACATACATCCTCAAGTTGCTTCCTCAAGTATGCAACGCGTGCTTGATTACGCACGGCATATAAAGAAGCAAGAGTGTCCCATGCTTGTCTCGATGTAGAACATGATCGAATGTGTGGAACTATATGACGCTTCACTGAAAGCGCAATCAAAGCATGAGCTTGAGCATCTTTTCCATCCCATCTAAGTTGCTCCTGTGTAGGTGGAGAAGGAGAAACCACTGTACTCGAAGAAGAAGCTCCATCCGTGATAGTAGACTGTGAAGTAGAAGCACTTGCCAGTCTTCGATCTACATCTGCCACTATGTTCCAAAGTTGTTTTGCAACAAGAACATGCTTCATCATGTAAGACCACATCGGATATTTGGTCCCATCAAGCTTATCTTCAGCTTGAAGCATGCCAAACAAGTCATTGCTGCCCGCCATTTCACTGAGGAACAAGAATGTGACAAAATCTTCACTTCGATGGAAGCTGAAATGAGTGCTGAAATTTCAGCTCACAAACCGTCACTCTGATGGCGATTCTGACTGCACGAATGGCTTTGAAATGGGGGTAAAACCCTAGCGCGCCTGCGGGAAATGTTTTCGGGCTGTTGAAATTCACACTTCTATGCTCCGAAGTCGATTTGCACTGTTAAAGTGTGCGCGCGCCACGACACGAAAAACCGAAACTTGAGAAGAAGCTGAACCTGCTCTGATACCACTGTTGGGTGTGTGTAGAAGTGCGAGAGACACACGAGAAGCACACACAAAGAGCACAAACACAGCAAGACACACGAAGAGGACGATTGCTGGAATAGCTCTCTTTATTGATCGATGAACTGAACTGAAGTAAGAGGTGAATAATATCCCTAAGTACAAAGTACCACCACATATGAGAGTATCAAGTATGTGATAACATGGGGAAAAAACCTCTAGCCAGCACTAGAGTAAAAAGTGCCCATGTATAGGGAAAAGCTTCACATCAAAGCTACTCGAGGAATACATAAGTGTAACATCTATTGTCATGAGGGATCCATTCCGGGATTATTACTCTTGTCAGTACAAATTTCCCTCTAGGTGTCTTGGGTTCTTCTCCTAGCGGTTCTTTTCCTTGGGTTCTTGCTTCCGTATCTAGCTGAACTACACCAAACTCATTGGTATGATTTGGTTGAGTACTTATGACATACATTGTTCCTTCTTTGTCTATGTATGCATCTCTCTCGAATGTCACCACTAGACATTCAAGTCCAATGGGTTGGTTCAGATTGTGCAATTGCACTACTGATCTTCGCAAACCATCCTCGTAGATGTGAGCACCTAAGTGGTTGGTGCCTCAAGATTGAGGAGTATTAGAATTATCTATGTATCATTTTTCATAATTTTTAGATCTCATTTGAGCCCTCAAATAAGCCTTGGAACCTAATTTTTAACTAGGTTGGACACCAGATGTGTACAGGGCCAAAGTTAGTGGAAAACTATAAAAAGAGCTAGAGAGCTCATTTTTTAGGTGGTCTTGGTAGAGATTGAAGCTCTAATAATAGAGATCTTTTGTAATTGAAAGCACTCCATTGTTCCTCTCTTTGTTCTTCTCTTGTGTGCACATGTGTGTATGTGTGGGTGCTTGTGTGCTTCTCACTCATTTAGTTGTGCACTTAACTTGCTCATGGTCATCATAGCACTATCATGTCTTTGTGGATTGAAAACTATGAGGTGGATCTCCTCACATTGGTACTTGCCATTGTGCTAGAGTGACACCAAATTTGGTGCTATTGTCGAGGAGCGAGCTTCAAGGACAAGCATGTGATGGTAAGAAGTAGAGTTGTGACATAGGACTTATAGGTAATTTCCTTACTTTTTATTATTTGTTTTCTCACTTTCTTCATCACCATCATCATCCTCACCATCTCCCACCTCCATCTCCTTCTCTGTTGAATTTTTCAGTTTTTGGTCATATTCCCCTCCCCACCTCATTCCAATCATTGCATTTCTGAGAGAGCAAGAGAGTGCTATTGTGCATTCTAGTGTTTTCATGTTGTTTATGAGCTTTTGTTGTAGGTTTTAGTTGTATCATCATCTTCAATAGATTTTATAGGTACGATAGAACTTTGCATAGTTTTCGAGACGATGACCTTTGTCTATCATGATAGATAGAGAAAAGTTGGTATTTCTTGTTTTCATGCATGGTACAATAAACCACACCACTAGAGCATCCCAAATCACTAGAAACATCATTCAAATTTGTGGTTTTTGGTCTATCACGATATACCAAAAGCACAATAGATGATATATATTGTCTATTACGAGAGGCACCTATCTATCATGATAGACCAAAACCACAATAGACGATAGATGCCCATCTATCGTGACAGACACCCGCCTATCACAACAAATTGAAATGCATGATAGACAATTGATGACAGACGAGACATTGTCTATTATGACAGACACATTAGACAAATGCATAGACCTGAGCTAAGATAAATCTTTGACAAATGTAGAGAATATCAGGTTAAGATTGGTTCAGTAGATCTCAAGATATGAAGCTGAGAAACTGACTGTGTCTGCATACCTTCCAGATCCTGAAAAGTTAAGATGCTGCTCCTAACTTGCTAAATTCATTTCTCCTTGTATGGTGTAGCTAAATTCATGAAATAACTTGCTTTAGATAGCTATACATTCAATTAGATTTGTGCAAAAGCTCTTTGGTCAATTCATACCAGGTTTTGAGCTCTATGCATAATACTCAAACCTTTTCTTTTGAAAATAGAAGGTTTTTCACATTTCTTGAAATTAGAAGTTATCTGTTTTGATGCAAACAATTGTGATTGATGCTTTAAAGGACTTGTTGGTTCTACGTGCACCACTGTGAAGCTAATGAATTCTATTAAGCTTCCTTGAAGCTAGATTGGCAGGTGTAGAGTAGGTTTCTTGCAGCACTACCTCATCTCTGGACTCAACCTCACCATCTCATCACAATGAGGGATGTTATGAAGGGAAATTGGTTGGACTATTGTGTCTGAAGATACAATATTGTTTTATTCAGCCAATTTTCTTTTCAATATACTTACATGAAACATTGGGTGAAGTAGAAAATCATCTGGTAGTTCCAACTCATAAGCCAAAGTCGCCATCTTTTTGAGAAGCTTGAAAGGGCTACAAAATCTTGGAGAAATTTCACGACAGGGTCATGTTTTCAAAGTTTCAGATTTCTCAAGAACTTTACGATAGACTTGATCTCCAACCTAAAAGGAAATGTCTTATCTTTGTAGGTTTCTAAATGTTTTAGCTCTATCTTGGGCTTTCCTCATATTTTCCTTAGCTACTTTCAACTTAAAGTTCATATCTTCTAAAAAATCTTTAACTGCTTGGACTTTTTCATTTTGCAATCCAACTGCATATGGTGCTCTTGGTTGGAACCCATACATTAATATGAATGGAATATACTAAGCTAGGTGTGCTTAGCACTGTTGTAAGCAAACTCAACTAAAGCTAGATAGTCTTTCCAATTAGTTTGGTTTGAATATATGTAAGCTCTAATTGGAAAGACTATTTAGCTTACATATGAGCTTACATATATTCAAACCAAACTAATTGGAAAGACTATTTAGATTTATTTGAGTTTGGTTTGAATATATGTAAAGCTCAAGTATTCGATTGACCCTTTCAGTTTGACCATCAATCTATGGATGTTCTATTGTACCCATACTCAACTTGGTTTTTAACCTACTCAACACAAATCTCTAGAAATGAATAGTAAACTTTTTATCTCTATCAGCCACTATGTCTTCAGGTGGACCATAGATTCATTAAAGATATTCTATGAACATTTTAGCTAGCTTTAGAGTTTTAACTATAGTATGAGTAGGTATGAAATGAGCCATTTTGGTGAATCAATCAACTATGACCCAACATCGTGACCTCTTTGGGTTTGAGGCAAGACCATGATAAAGTCCATGGAAATGCAATAGACCTCGTTTAAACTTTTTAGCTTTATTTACTTCTCATTTTGTACATCTAACTACATAATTCCCATTTTCCATTGAGAATTTCTAAGGGGTGCAATAGACCTTGTTTAAACTTTTTAGCTTTATTTACTTCTCATTTTGTACATCTAACTACATAATCATGTACGCCTTAAAGAAAATTAATCTCCAAAAGAACAAGCTATCCTTGATGTTAGAACATCTCTATATCAAGAACAACTCAAAATCTCAACCAATTTTGGAAGGTCAATGTCAAATTATCAAGACTTTAGCTAACTATGAAGAAAGTCACTACACAATAAAGTCTTCTGCACATAACTCACTCATTGATTGATCTAATGTGTAAATTTTCTAATGTATCATGTACAAGGTGTTGTCTAAAAATTAGACACCTTCTCCAAGTTAAAACATCTCAAAAGATTTAGTAGATCTTGAGATATGATCCCAACAATCTACCTATGTAGGAAACTATACTTCTCTACAGTCGACTTTGACACTTGCAACTTCTAATGCATAGTTCTGTTAAATTAGAGCCCATTTCTTCAAATTCTTTTAGCCATAGGTAGCTTACCTTCCAACTTAAAGAATGAGTGCTAACTTGCTCAAAACTTTACACTGTGGAAGGAGAACTAATCAAAACATTATCATCGAATTTGCACCTGCTACAGTCTTCTCTTCTTCTCATTTACACATGTAAATGTTCCTACTCTCAATTCTCTTAGCTTGATCACAATTAGAATCTAAAAATTTGTACAGAGGTCAAGACTTAGATTTGTACAAAATCATTTTACAAAAGGATTAACAAAGAAGGAGCAATGAGCAAAATGTCGGGTGCAACTTTTCTTCTATTCAGGAAAACTTTACATCTGTTTGATGAGAAATATTTTCTTCACTTCGAAAAATTTCTAATGACTCTTACAACTTGTCATTCATCATCTCTCATACATGCCCCGACTTTCTACTTATATATATAGGTATTTTTTACAAACTCGTGACCATTACAAAAGTAAGCATGTTTAATGTACATGTATATACAAGCCTTCATTATTTGATTATGCACTAACTTCAATATTCACGTATTGATCTTTGCTTCATCTTTTGACTTCAAACCTTTATCCAAAAGATCAATTGATGGTTGTCATGCACCAACAGCTCCCCCTCAATCATCAGTTGAGGTTTTCTACATCTTCTTTATACCTGCCATGTCTTTAAATCTTTGTAGCTTTGGTCCATCCAAGCTTTTGGTTAGCATATCTGCAATCTGATCTTTTGTTGAAGTATGTATGGCTTCAATCTCCTTATCAATCACCTTCTCTCTCAAGAAGTGATACTAAATCTCAATATGTTTAGTCTTGGCATGAAAAACAGGGTTAGGAGCTAAATACAATGAACTCATATTGTCTCCATGAATAGTGGGTGTACTCTAAATGATATCAAAACTCTTCATGAGAGTCTTCAATCATATGACCTCCTTTGTAGCTTCAACCATACCTTTATACTCTGCTTTTGTAGATGACAAAGCAACTATGTGTTGCTTCTTATAACACCAAGAGATTAGCTTATCTCCCACATGACATAGATATCCATAGGTTGATCTCCTATCATCAGGATTACTTGCCCAATCTGTATCACTATATATCTTGATGTTCGTGTCTGATGTGAAACCATAATACAAACCTTCCTTGAGTGTACCTTTAATGTATCTTAGCATCCTTTGTCCTGCAACCCAATGTTCTTTCCTAGGACAATGCATGAATTGAGATAACACTCCAACTGCATATGACAAATGAGGCATAGTTAATGTAGCATAGATTAAACTACCAACGAGACTTTGATATAGCTTCATGTCCTTGAATTCTTCTCCTCCACGTCTACTCAATTTGTGATTCACCTCCATTGGAGTAGGTGCTACCCTGCAATCTTCCATTTTAAACTTGATTAGCAAGTTCTTCAAATACCTTTCTTGAGTTACATATACTCCATGTTGGGTATATGAAATCTCCATACCCAAGAAATATGACAAATCTCCCAAGTCACTAATCTTAAACTCTTTCTCCATTTGCTTTTTAAGACCTTTTATGCCCTTCCCATCTGTACCTGTAAGAATTATGTCACCAACATATATGCAGGTGTAAATGAACCCATCATCACTTGCTTTAACAAGCAAGCTACTATCTGCTTTAGACACTTGGAAACCAAGTTCTTTCAAGAACTTCACAAGTCTATAATTCCATGCCCTTGGGGCCTGCTTCAAACCATATAAAGCTCTCTTGAGCTTACATACATACTCTGGTTGTTCCATGAAAACATCATCTGAAATGTAACCATTTAGAAAAGCATTCTTCACATCTAATTGACATATCTTCCAACCTTTACATGCAGCAATAGCTATGAGAGTCCTTATAGTTTTCATTTTTGCCACAAGACTATAAGTCTCATCATAATCTATACCATATGTTTGAGCATACCCTCTCACAACAATTCTAGCTTTATATCTAGACACACTTCCATCTGCATACCTCTTTGTTTTGTAGACCCATTTGCATCCAATAATCTTCTGACTATTTGGTTTAGGAACCAAATCCCATGTTTCATTCTCCATTAAAGCATCATACTCTTCTTGCATAGCTTTCTCCTAATTTTCCTTACCTTTTGCCTCTTCACATGTAGAGGGATCTTCCTCTGCTTTCACCATATAAGAATAATCTTTAGTGGTCGGAAATGAAGTATCATAGCTATACCTTGTAGGTTGCCATTTGTGCCTTGATGACCTTCTGAGTTCTCCACTTCTTGAAGTTTTTGGTTCATCACATCCTGGATCAAACCTTGGCACTTCTTCAACTTCAACTTGTACTTCATTATTCTCTTCTTCATCAAATATTTGAACTTTTGGTTTACCTTTCTTCTGATCCAAAACTTCTTCATCACCTGCATGATTATTAATTGTACCTGCATACCAAGTACTTTGCTCATCAAATGTAACATCTTTTCATACAAGAAATTGCTTTGTGGATGGATTCTAATGCATAGTTCTCTTAAATTAGAACCCGTTTATTCAAATGCTTTTAGCCATAGGTAGCTTACCTTCCAACTTAAAGAATGAGAGCTCACTTGCTAAAAACTTTACACTATGGAAGGAGAACTGACCAAAACATTATCATCGAATTTACGCCTACTGCAGTCTTCTCTTCTTCTCATTTACACATGTAAATGTTCCTACTCTCAATGCTCTCAGCCTGATCATAATTAGAATCTGAAAATTTGTACAAAGGTCAGTCAACTATAGACTTAGACTTGTACAAAAGCATTTCACAAAAGTATTAACACAGAAGGAGCAATGAGCAAAATATCGGGCGCAACTTTTCTTCTATTCAGGAAAACTTTACATCTGTTTGATGAGAGATATTTTCTTCACTTCAAAAAATGTCTAATGACTCTTACAACTTGTCATTCATCATCTCTCATACATGCCCCGACTTTCTACTTGTATATATAGGTATTTTTTATAGACTCGTGACCATTACAAAAGTATAAGCATGTTTAATGTACATGTATATACAAGCCTTCATTCTCTGATTATGCACTAACTTCAATCTTCATGTATTGACCTTTGCTTCATCTTTTGACTTCAAACCTTTTTCCAAAACATCAATTGATGGTTGTCATGCACCAACACGTCTTTATGTACACTAGACCAATAAAATTGTCTTTTAACCAATTCATGAGTTTTGTTGATTCTTGGGGCATCATGGCTTCTTCTAAGTTCTTGAGCACAAGGGACACATACTTTTTCTTCTATAATAGATATTCATCTTGAATAGTATACTATTTAGAATTATCTTCAATGGATAAGTTTGTATCCTGAGCTGAAGCCTTCTTCTAGGCTTCCTTAAAGGTTTTATCTTCCTAATACTTACCTTTAATTAATTCTACTAAGTCATTGGAAATTTGTATGAAACTCAGAGAGTCCAACATTGGCATTCTTATTAAAGCATCTGCCACCACATTGAATTTTCTACTTCTATATTTGAGTTCATAGTCAAATTCTTGAAGCATCTCTGCCCATCTAACTTTTCTGCCTAATAACTTGGATTGGTTTGCAAACCATTTGATACTTTTTTTATCAAACAATTATAGTTATCTTGGTGCCAAACAAGTAATGTCTCCATTTCTTTAGAGCATGCACAATAGCATAAAGCTTTTTTTCATAGGTAGAATAATTTTTTGAGCTTAGATTTTCTTTTGACTTTCAAAAGCAATTGGTCAACCATTATGATTCAATATATCTCCAATTGCTAAATCACTAGCATTTGTTTCAACTACAAAAGGTTTATTAGGATCTACTATTTATACAACCAAGACCGAAGCTAAGGCTTTCTTAAGTTGTTCCATAGTCCTTTCCCAATTAAGGCTTTTAGGCTTTCCCTTTAATTTCTCAAATAAAGGGATTGAGATATTTGCAAAGTTTGGCACAAACTTTGTATAGTATGCTGCTAACCCTAAAAAAATTTGAAGCTCTGTAATGGTTTTAGGGTGAGTCCAATTTAGAATAACTTGGACCTTTTCAGGATCAACATGAATTACTTTTTTAGATATAAAGTGACCAAGATATCTCATCTTTTTGTTCAAAAGACTTCACACTTAGCTTCTTTTCCATACATTATTTTTTTCTCTTCGAACTTGGAAAATATTTTCCAAATGCTCTAGGTGAGTAGCTATATCTTGACTATAGACAAGAATGTCATCAAGGAAGTCAACTATAAATTTTCTCAAGGAAGGGCTTAATACTGTGTTCGTCAAACTCATGAATGTAATAGGGGAATTTGTTAGTCCGAAAGACATCACTAAAAATTCAAAATGCCCATAACATCTTCAGGTTTACTTCTAATTTGATGGTATCCTTGACGGAGATCCAACTTTGAAAATATATTAGCTCCTTTTAGGTGATCAAATACATCATCAATTTGGGGCATTAGGTATTTATCCCTTATTGTAACTTTGTTCAAAGCTCGATAATCAATATATAATCTCATTGATCCATTTTTTTTAACTAAGAGAATGGGTGCTACCGATGGTGAATGAATCCATTATTTAGGTATGCATTCAGTTGTTTCTCTACTTCTGCTTGTTGGGAATATGGGAGTCAATAGGGGGTTTACATATAGGCTTTGTTCCTCAGATCAAGTCTATAGCATGATCGGCTTACCCACGAGAAGGAGGTAAGCCGTGGAAAGGTTCTTCTGGCAAAACATCCCGATAATTATTCATTAAACACTTAAAGTTAATCTTTTCATAATCATTCAAAGGAGATAAGATATATGGAATTGAATTCATATTCTAAAAATTATTTGCATCAGTTGGAAGTATCATATAAAGTTTCACTTTTTGGGTATTTATAAGTTTCTTTAGTTCCATACTTGAAGTCAAAGGGGTAATAAACACATCATGTTCCCTTTGAATCAGGTAATAGATTCCATTCCTTCAAAATTCCAAAGTATTCAATATGTAACTTGTTTTGAGTGTTTTTTTCTCCCAAAGCCAATCCCTACCCAACATCACATAAGTTCTTTCCATGTGCATGATCTGGAAGTCAAGTTTATCTTTATATCCTTGGAACTAAATTTTCATATCATAGATCATAGTCTTCCAAAACTTCTTATCTTTTCCTTGCATCATAGACACTATAATTGATATGGAGACTTCTAACGACGTAACTTTAATCTATTCACTTGTGAGCAGTTTAAGAAATTATGGGTGGCCAAGTCATCTATCATGACTCTAGCCTTTCCACTCTTATGCTAAGTTATGTTGTCCAAACTGATTTTGGACCCACATGGAATTAGAAAAACAACATTGATTATGTAGTCTTCGTGTAGGACTTCTATTTCTTTCAAAACCTTATTATATTCAAGGTTCAAAGTTTGGACTAAGTGGATCCTTGCCTTTTCTTTTGCTTTCTACTAACGGGTGGCTTTTCGTTGCCCCCTTGTAGTACAATTTCTCTAAGATGTCCTAGGTTTAGGCATTAAAGCAAAGATTTTAGTTCTTTGCTTTCTCCCAGACTTACAGGGTCAAGTCTTGGTCGTGAAAATTGAGGATTCTTGAAATCTTCTTTTTTGGAGGTGCTTGATTTTTTCTACCTCTTTTGAAATTTTATTTTCCCTAACAGGATGAAGTGGTTGTGTTCTAGTTTTATCATGATCCTCCTAGATCTATGCTAACTTTATAACATCCCCTAAAGTTTTAGGAGCACTTCTCTCACTTCATGTTTGATCTCCTTATCAAAGCCATGTATGAAAACTTTAACTTTATGGAAATCGTCTAGGTTTTGAAGTTTGAGAAATATTTCTCTATAATGAGAAATATACAAGTAAAGAGGACATCCTCATTGAAGGACCTTGTACCATTCTTTTCAGTTATATTTGTCCTCATTTTCCGATAGGAACTCTTTTTCGAAGAGTTCCTAAATTTGGTTCTGAGTCTCAAGAATCCTTTTAGACTTCTTCAGGCTCATCCACCATTTGTAAGCCTTAGACCCAAGGGATAATCTCTTCTCTAATTCAAGAGTGTTTCTCAATTGATGTAAGTCTTGCTATATTTCCAAAAAGGTCAAGACTACATCTTTGTTTCAATCTTTGTCTTCCCCTAAAAACTGAGGTGATTTCAACTATTTCGCAACCGAAAGACTTCTAGACCTAAGGGAAGTAGGTTGAGGATTTGCAGTTAATTCCTCGGCTCTATACTAAAGAGATAAGTTACTTTGGATGGGCAAAGGAGCATTTGGTCGGACCCTTAGATCATAAACTTACTTTATTATAAGACTTATCCCATATGCGATGGCAATTGGGCACTGGACGAGTATAAGAAAAGTAGATTCTTTATGGTTCTTTGAACGAGAGAGAGAGAGAGAGGCATTTCTCTTTGTATTGCATGTGTGGCGAGCTGTTTAGATGGATGTCATGGGGGGCACGTCCTTCTGACTGCCCATTGGTTGGGGGGAGCTTGACTCCTTGGAAGGGGTATCCTATGGACACTCCTTGCATCTCCTTTAGGTACTTGTCTAATGAGCCTTCAATTGCATGAATGATGAGCATCTAGGTGCTTCACACCAAGATTTTGTAGAGAGTCACACTTCCATGCAAGCACGACATTCCAGATAGAGATGGATTTGCATGAGCACAATTTTTGAGGTGGGCATAGATGCTCAAAACTCTCAAAGAGATTCCCAAGCTTCAAAGCTCCAATGTAATGTCTTGTGCAAAGATCAAGAAGTACAACAAGCACTTGCAATTGAAAAAGGCAAAGGCTGAAATTACCATTGTTGTAAAAGCTTCCATGCTAGAGGATAATATTCACCAAGAGAGTGACTGAGTATGTATTCATGCATCCAACTCAATCCATATATATACCAAAGGTCCAAGGGGTGCATGTCATAGGACTCTTCCATATGTCCTTCCAAGTATCCTTCATGAGTACACTTTCCAAAGGCTAGTCACATGACTTCTATTTACATTGAAGCCTTCCCTTCATGTATGAGTCAAGGTGGCACTTGGGAGAAGCTTCTCCCAAGACTATGGTTCTCATACCTTAGGGTAATTATTCCTAAGGAAAAAAATCCTTCAATTGAGATGTCAATTGGATAAATTTACAAGTGTAATTTCAATGTTTAAAACCAAGAACTTGAGCTCCAACTTCAAAGCTTTAACCCATTTAAATAATCCAAGGGTTCCAAGGATAAATGCCATTATCCAAGGGTCTAACCAAAGGGTCATACAACATGATTTCTCTAAATTTTTTTAGTAGTCCATGACTATAGTAGAAAGATGTGTACGTATTTTATTTGGGAGAAGGCTAATGCATTTGAAAAATTTGAAATTTGGCATAAGATTATTGAAAATGAAACAAATAGAAAACTAAAGAAGTTCTATAGTGATTAAGGAGGAAAACTCTTATCGACCAAATTCAACAACTACTGCAATGCTCATGGAATCAACAGGTAGCTTACCAAAACCCACACACCTCAACAAAATGGTGTTGTTGAGAGATGAAATAGGACAATAGTTTAAATGATCGACTGCATGTTGAAAGCTCAAGAGATGCCTGATTCATGGGTAGAAGCAATTAATACGCTTGTGTACATCTTAATAGATGCTACAAAAAGGCACTATATGGCATTACTCCTCAAGAAGCATACTCTAGTAAAAATCCTTTAGTTATGCATTTCAAAATTTGTGGATTTTTTTGTTATGCACATATACTTGCATCGACAAGAACTAAGTTAGGATCAAAAAGTAGAAAATGTGTCTTCTTAGGATACAATGGAGAGTAGAAAGCATATAGAATTTGGCATCCAGAGGCAAAGAAGATCATCAACAACTGGGATGTGGTATTTGATGAGCAACCACACCTAGTGGATAACAAACGTGATTCCACTATCTCATCAACTGAAGAAAAAAAATCACCTTGTTCCTTCCCATAGACATGTTAAGGTCAGTGAGGAGGATACATTAGATAATGATATTTCTCCACCAAAATGCAAATCAATTGTTGCCACATAGTGTAAGCCACTACCAAAGTGGGCACAAAAACTCTTTGATGATCGTAACCCTCAAGTTGATGTTCTCGAGTCATCCTTAGATGGATTGTATAGATCAAAAAGGATTGAGGAGCAACAAAGAGCCTCACATCATATCTTGAATATTATGTCTCTTATGGCTAAAACTTTGTGATCAATAAAAGAACCCACAACTATAGATCAAGCACTCACAAACCCCAATTAGTTACAATGAAAGCTGAGTATGATAGCATACTAAACAATGGAACTTGGGAATTCATTGATTTACCACCAAAGAAGAAAACAATTGGAACTAAGTGGATTTGGAAATTCAAATACAACACAGATGGTACTTTAGAGAAGTAATAAGCTTGCCTTCTTGCACAAAGATTCTCATGAGTAGAAGGATTTGATGTCCAAGGGACATTTTCACCAACAAATTGAATGACTACAATTGGCATTGTACTTGCAATTGCTACACATAAAAGGTGGCCTATATATTTAGATGGATGTAAAATGATCATTTCTAAATGGATACCGCAAGGAGGAGTATATGTATCTCAACCACCAGGTTTTGAGGTACCTCATTCAAAACACAAGGTTTATAGACTTAAGAAGGCATTATATGGCCTTAAACAAGCTCCAAGAGCTTGGTACCAATGAATTGATAGTTTTTTCCAAAACCTAGGATTTTAGAAAAGTACTTTTAATGCAAATTTGTATGTTATGAGAAAAGATAACCAACAAGTGATTGTCAACTTGTATATAGATGATTTGATCATTACAAGAGATCATGTAGATTTCATCAAACAAACTTGTGCTAGCTTTGAGCAATGAGTTTGAGATGACAGATCTTGGGCTAGTCCATTATTGCCTTGGCATTGAAGTATGGCAAAAGGATGATGGAATTTTCATATCACAATAGAAATATGCTATGGTAATGCTTACAGATTTTGGGATGATGGATTGCAAAGCCACTAGCACACCTATCGAGATAAATCTTAAACTTTAAAAAGAAGATGATACACCATAAGTAGATCCTAAGAACTACATAAAGCTTGTTCGGAGCCTTATCTTTTTTTGCAACACTAGGCCATATATCTATTATGCAATTAGTGTATTGAGTAGATTCTCTAACAAAACAAAAGAGAGCCATTGGAGTGCATGCATGTGAATTCTAAGGTACATTGCAAGAACCTTGGATTTTTTTATCATGTATACCACAAGTGATATGCTTCAACGGTATAGTGATTCAAATTTGATTGGAGATCGTGATTCTAGAAAATCAGTTTTTGGATATTGTTTCTCACTTGGTTCATGAATATTTTCTTGGGTAAGTAGGAAGCAACCAACTCTCGCACTCTCCTCCATTGAATCCGAGTACAAAAAAATTGCTTTGCCTCTTGTGAGGTGGCTTGGTTAAGGAGAATTCTTGTAGATCTAGGATTTCCATTACAAATGGAAACAATAATTAAATGCAATAATCAAAGTTGTATGGCCATTGCAAAGCAACCAAGCATTTCATGCTCACATCACGCATAAAGAAGTACAATACCATTATGTTTGTGAGCTAGTTGAAGATCACATTGTGGAGCTAGAATGTTTTCCAACAAAGGCAAATCGTGTTAACATGTTCACTACAACACTTAGAAAAGAAAGATTAATAGGCATCTTCAGCAGATGGACATAGGACCCATGCACACTTGGTTTATCATTTGGTAAACATTTGAGGGGTTGTTAGTATATGACCAATGTCTACCCCTCATGATTTTATGTACTAATGCACATTTTGTAAGGCCCCCATTATGAGGAGAAGACAAGCTTGCATTACCCAATTGATTGGAATCCCAACTTACATGTTGGATGGAGGTCAAATTGGACCATCTAAGGCATTGTAAGGAAAGGGATTTTACCAGGGTCCCTAGTTGTGGGGACTGAGATAGTGGGAAGCAACCCTTTGCTGGGGTTTCCCAAGGGGCTAGCAATTTCCTTGGTGGGCATCAAGGGATAGCACCCTTGGTATGATGGTTAACGGAATATTTCATGGAATATTCCCTATCAAGCTAAAAAGTCATTCATTTTTTTAGGTCAGTTGAATCGATATAAGTCACATATGGGGATTACATGGATGGTGGCTACCCATGTCTAGACATCCACAGAAGGCCTATATATACATGACTTTTGTAGTACCCTAGATATCTAATTGAGACAACATACCTCTATCTTGTAAATCTCCATTAGCCGATATATACATGACTTTTGCAATATTCTAGATATCTAATTGAGACAACATACCTCTACCTTGTAAATCTGCATCTAGAGTTGTCTAGATCACCATTTAAGTTCTACCTTCAGAGCACACAAGTAGACAATGCCATCATCTTTGTACTTGTTGTTAGTAGCAAATTTTTGAAATTCTATTATACGTGTTTTCTTCTCAACTACTGCTCCTGTATTCTCTTGCATAACCACTTTTTTACATAATTATCTCTAGCCTTTGGGGCAATTTTTTCATAGAGAGCAACCCTTTGGTAGAGGGAATTTTCTCTAGTAATGCCCACATTCTCCACACTAAAAAAAATGGCCTCCTGGACCATTTCCAACATTTCCTCAAGGACATGTGTTTTGTGTATTACCTTGAGTTGGAGCTATGAACATTAAATTTGATTGTGTAAAGGGTCCTTTTTGAGCCTATCCTTGTCACCAAGATCCTTTTCCTAGAGTCCCTTTTGAGTAATATTATCGGGCTTCATGGTTAGGCTTCCTGCATAACTCCCAAGTTACATTTAAGAGAGGATACTAACTAACCACATGCCCTTGCTTGCAACACAATATACACCAAAGTCCAGTTTTGACACCACTTCTTGAACGAAGCTCTTGTAGCTCCTGAGGAATTTGTGCCACCTCTTCTGTCTAGACGTGCTCTTATTTTTTAAGCATTAAAGCTATCATAATTGTCCTTTGGTTGAATATAATTATAGGTTTTCAAGGGTTTTTACAAGGCTTTGAAGGGTTTTGAGGATTTTGGAAGGTTCCACTTAACCCTTCTTTAATGTGTACATGTTGGATAATTCAAGGTCAAAATTCCAAAGTTTACAAGCACGTTTATGTAACTTTCCATCAAGGCATCCTTCACATGAATCTTCATCATTTAATAAAGCAAAATCTGGCAAATTTTCAACCATACCTTTTTCCTTCATATGCTTTAGAGTCATATGAATGATATGACCAAATCTTGCTTGCCATAATTTCATACTTTTTTCTAGAGAGGTAAATGGCCTAGCAAGATTAACATGGCTGATTTTTGACAAAAACATTATGCCAATTTTATTTTCGTCTTGTAATAGAAAGTAGTCTTCATTAAATGCAAGTTTTCAATATGAATCCTTCACTTTGCAACCATCTATTAGAAATGCTTGGATAAAGAGAAAATTCTTCTTGATATCTAGTACATACAAAACATTAAAAATAGTGAAATTTCTACCTACTCTTGAATTAAGTGTGACTTATCCCACACCAAAGACATCCAAATCATGAACATCTATAATGGTAACTTTTCTATCTATAGAATCAACAAGGGATGAAAATACCTTCTTGCAACCTGTCATATATTTAGGAGCTCTAGAATGAAAAATCCAAGGATTATTTGATATAGCATTTAAATTTTCTTGATCAAAAGATACCTTATATACTAACACATGAAAAATTAACTTCTTCAAAAGAAGATTCACCTTTTGATACCTCTTCAACATTGTTACTTGAAGCTCTCTTCTTTTCATTGAAATTTCCCATTCTATATTCGACAATATAATGACCTGGTTTCTTGCAATAATGGCATATTCCCTTCTTAGGTGTAGATATGGATGAAGTAGATATCTCCTTAGGTGGAGATGGAATAGATGAAGTAGAGTTTGAAGAAGATATAGTTGAGGACCTAGAAGATCATTTGATTTCCTTCTTTGATTGTTGAGGTTCCTGCTTCTTATTAATCTACTCCTTCTTCTTCTTGCCTTAGGATGATGAAACCATAGATTCATTATTCTGTTACATGATCTTTAGCTAATCTTCATCTTGAAGTTGTAGTTTCTCTATCTCTTGTAGAGACAGAGAAGTAACAAAAGAATGGTATGTAGATGGAAGTGAATTGATGACAATGTTTACCATCTCTTCATAAAAGAATGTGACTTCAACAGTTAGAAGTTGATCACAAACGTCCTTAAGCTTTGAAATATAAATTTTAATTGACTCAACAACCTTTATGCATGTGTTGGTTGATTGGCTCCTTAGATGAGTTTTCCTAGTAGGATTTTTGCTTCAATAGAGATTCTCCAACTCTACAAAAGCATGAAAAAAGGTTCTACATGACATAATTTGAGGAATAGTATGATGCTTCAGAACCATATCATAAAATAAAGTGTTTGATCCTCTCTTGAATCCCATTTGTACTTCTCTTTAGAAGGTTGACTCTGCTTCCCTTTGTCTATGGATGATGAGAGAACTTCTTCTTCTTCTTCCTCTATCTATTGAGCAGAAGATGGAGCAATGCTTCTTAGAAGAAGATCCAATGTCCTCAACTAATTTCCATGGTATTGGAAATTTACCATGGACATTATTCCACAAGTCGTTGAAAACTAACAAACTCATCATCATAAAACTCCACATAGGATAGTTAGACATTCGATTTGTATTGTTGTTCCAATATATTTCTATAATCACTCAACTTGGGAAAATTTTGTATATGTGCAACAAAAAATTTGATATCAAATGTTGGAAGTGAGATAGGCCCAATACAAATTCCATTAAATCTTTCAAACCCTTAAACCCTTGGACACATACACACCTTGAACCAAATAACATAGGTGAAGGATCATAGTAATAGACAAGAGAGAAGATATTGGAATGAGTAGCTAAAAGGATACTCTTGAATAACTATAATTATAAATTTGGTACTTTTGTTCATCTTTTTTAAGAAATAGTCATTTTTCTATATCATGATATAGTCATTGGGCATGCTTGAAAGCAATGACATATTTCATATGTTGGCCATTGAGGATAATTTGGATGGTTCAAACTATCCATTGTGGTCATACATGATGTTTCATGTACTAGTAGCAAAAGGCTTGTGAAATATTATGCAAGGTATTGAAATACATTTTTTCATGCCTACAAATACTATGATAATATGTGATGAAATTGGTGTTGAAGATGATGATCTTCAAATTCCTACTCCTATTGAAGTTCCTATTGCACCTACTACAAAGAGAGTTTAGCAATGTCATTGGGATGATAGAGATGCACATGCACATACATTGATAGATCTATCTATGGCATGTGCCATTATCCCTCACATTTGCTCATGCAAAATAGCCAAAGATGCTTGTGGTACACTTACCACACTATATTAGGAAAGAAATGAGGCTCGCGTTTCTTACCCTAAAAAATAGTTGGAGAGAAAGCATATGAAGAAAGAAGATTCAGTATAGAATTTGACAAAGATCAAGAATTTTAAAGAGTATTTGATTTCTATAGATGAAATCTTGCCAAATAGTTCACTTACAAAGACTATTCTTAATGGTCTTCTAGATTCATGTTAGATTTTTGCTTTTACTATTTTTATGATGATGAGAGGCAATCTAGATGCCTTAAACTTTGAGGATTTGGTCTATATTTTCTTGTAGGAATATCAACCTAAAAAAAATAGTTCAATTATGCATTTTGTAGTTCAAGCTTTCTTAGCTAGCCAAAAGGGAAAGGTTAAATGCAGCTTATCTACTAGTAAGCAAAAAAAATTCTAATTTTGAACAACCAAAGAAGGAAGATAAATATGACAAGAAACAAAAAAGAAAAAATAGATTTGCAAATATTGAAAGAAAATGATTTTACACCTAAAAGTGAGTGTGCCAACCTTGTTTAGAAGAAAGAATGGGTGTTTACTATTCATTGCAACTATGAACCATCTTCTCATGAGAAGTGTGTGCCTATAGTAGACTTTGATGTTTGGTATTTTGATGGTGGTGCAACCAAAAATATTACCACATAGTGCAATCTTGAATTCACTTGATTCTACTCCTACAAGGAATATTGTCACATGTGTTAACAGATCCTCTTATCCTACGATAGCAGTTGGAAAGATCATTCTTACTAATGTTGATGGTTTTACTTTCACACTATCAAATTCCTTATATAAGCCACGATTCAAGAAAAATGAATCAATAGTAGTGGCACTTCTCTTGAAGAGTCTAGCTTTTTGAAAAAGAAGAGAAAAGACTTAAATACAATGAAGGTAAAGATAACACATTTGCAAAAAAGGTCAAAATATTCAAAAAGTGTAAAGCTTGTGGAAGGAGAAACCACAAAGAAGCATTTTTTTAATCACTAAATCCATGGTTCAAAAAGACAAAGTAAAATTTTATGTCAAGAAGGAAGAACATATAAAAACTACATAAGAAAAAAATGAAGATGAGATTGTTGGAATGGTTGAAGAAACTAGTAACTTTGCATGCTAAATCATATAATCTTAATGTGCATGTAAATGTGTGCATGTTTGATAGCTATAGATGAGTGCACATAACCTTGATTTGAAAGGATTTTCAACCTTAATAATCTTAGGAATATGTTTGAGTCTACATTCTATCTCAATTACATAGCATCCTATAGTTTTCTATATCTTTCCAAGTAGTACTTCATTAGAAGAGTGGGGGATGTATGAGTTCTCTTTGGGATGTGTGTTAGGGGGAGCTCTTCATGAAAAAGGTTCTTGTGTGTGCTTGTGCATGATATGTGAAAATTACATAGGTAACTAGATCCTAATAACTACAACAATTAATCAATTTACCTATCTAACATACTTCCCTCGTGTTAGATTAGGAGAGGATTGTTGGAAAATGTGAGCAATCTTCCACTAGGGAGTTGAATTTGGAGGTCAACATTTGGTCAAAAGTTGTTCAACCAAGTCAAAGGTTATAAAATTCTAGCTAAAAATTTCTAGTACGTATTCTAGTAGAGCTCTTTGAGGGCTATCCAACCATGTATAACAGGGGTAATTGGCAATAGATTGATGATAAAGAATCAATCCCTAATTTCAAGTTAAGATCTGAGAAATTGTTTATAAAGGTCAAAAGCAAGTGACACATGTCACAATTTTACATAATCTAGGATATTTGATGCAATGTCTAATATTTTACCATGTAAAATATAAAACAAAATCCAAAAATATCCATCTACAAATTATGTTGTGAATCATGAAAGTAGCCTTTTTAGTGTTTTTTCTAGCAAATTTTCATAGATACTTTTGGGAAACATCGCCTATAAAAGAATTTTTTATGAGTCAATCACATGAACTTGCACACAAGCTAGCTCTTGGACTTCATTATCTTTGGAGATCTTGTAAGTATGGGTTCGAAGATCCTGTAAACCTGTGATTATTGTCATTGAGGCCCACCCCAAGCTCGAGGGAATGTCTAATTATCCAATGTGGACTTTTATGATGATGAATCTATTAGTATCGAAGGACTTATGGAATATACTTATCTAAGGCCAAGACAAGTCAGAGAAGATGTTGCTTCATCTTTTAGAAGACTTGCTATTCCTATTTCTACTCAACAATAGGTTAGTGAAGAAGAAGAAACTCTTTCATCATAAGGAGTCCATACTACTACCACATTATTTCCTACAAAAGAGCAATCTAGATGGGATTCAAGGGCTGCACTAGCATTTTCATATATTGCTATGGGAGTTAAGAGGCATATTATACTCCAAATGAGGTCTTGCAGAGCCCGTCAAGCTTGTTGGAGTTAGAGAATCTCTATCAGAGCAGAAACCCTGCTAGGAAAACTCATCTAAGGAGACAACTAGCCAACACAAGGATGAAAGTTGGTGAAACAACTCAGACACATATTACAAAGCTCAAACATATATGAGATCAATATTTCAATGTTGGAGTGAACATTTCAATTGAAGAGATGGTAAACACACTTCTAAACTCACTTCCGCTACTTCTTTATCTCTCTCTATAAGAGATAGAGAACTTTCATTTGAAGAGCTACAATTCCTATTACTTCAAGATGAAGATCAACAAAAGAGTATGGAAGAGAATGATGAAGCCATGTTATCATCATCAAAGGGAAAGAAGAAGAAGGGGAAGAAGAGCCAGCAATCCAAGAAGGAAAGTAAGTCTTCTACTCCTAAGTCTTCTAGTGTTTCTCCTAATGCTTCCTCTACACCCAAGGAAAGGTCTTCCACTACATCTAATTCAAAGAAAGGAGTATGCTATTATTGTAAGAAACAAGGTCATTACATAACAAAATGCAGAGCAAGGATTTTTAATGAGAAGAAGAAAGCATTAGTGTAATGGTGTTGAAGATAATCCAAAACCTAAATATTCAAAGTAAATTCATATGCATGTATTACTATTAAAGAGATAACTTTTGATTAGGAAGCATTAGATGCAATATCAGATAATCCTTGGATTTTTTATTTTGGAGCTACGAAGCATATGATAGGTTGCAGAAAGGTATTTTCTTCACTTTCTAACTCTTCATAGAGAAGATTGACCATTACAGATGTTCGTGATTTAGATGTTGTTGGTGTTGGTGAATCTTAAGTCCAAAGCAGGTGGGAATTTCACAATTTCCAATGTTCTTTATGTTCCAGACATGAAAAAGAATTTGCTTTCTCTATATCTACTTTCTTGTCAAATGGTTATAAAGTTGGTTTTAAAAAATATTCATGTCAGATCCTCTCACCTAATAAGGAGCATTGGGAAAATAGAAGTGGCATGTTTGTATTATCCAAAATTGGTCATGGTAATGTTATTAGGTCTACTACACCTAAGGAGAACATGAAGTTATGGCATGCTAGAATAGGTCATATGAGTTACACACCTCTCAAGCATACCAAAGATCAAGGTATGGTGGAGAGTTTGCCTATTTTTGCTTTACTAGATGATGCAGATTCATGTGAAGGATGTCTTGAAGGAAAGATTCACAAAATGCCTTTCAAGAAGCATGGATATATCACAACCACAAGGAAGTTGTAGATCATACATTCAGATGTGAATGGTCCGATGATAACAAATTCTATTCAAGGTCTTAGGTACTTTGTTTACATTTATTGATGATTTTTCAAGATACTCATGGATTTACGGTCTTAAAGTGAAGTTAGAGGTTTTTCATACTTTCAAAAAGTTCTTAGCTATGGTTGAAAATGAAATTCAGTCAAAGATCCAAATTTTGAGAAGTCATAGAGGAGGAGAGTACACGCCTAAAGACTTTAAGTCTTTCCTTGGAGACAAAGGTATCTCTCATCAACTCACTATTGCTTACATGCTAGAACATATTGGTTTTGCCGAGAGAAAGAATAAGATACTTGTTGAGATGACACATAATATGATGTCATCCAAAAAGCTTTCTCCCAACTTTTGGTTTGATACAGTACACATAGCTAATCACATTTTGAATAGGTCTTCCACAAAAAATTTGAAGATCATCACACCTTATGAAGCTTATTATGGTAAGAAACCCAATGTGAGTTATTTCAAAGTTTTTGGTTCCCCATCTCATATTCACATTGAGAACAAGGATCGTGGTAATCTTGATATAAGAGCCATTAAAGCAGTCTTTATTGGTTATGCAATTGAAAGCGAAGGTGTTCTACAGATGATATCCTACTCTCATGCCATGTATATATTGCAAAAAGTTAGATTTATGATAAGAGGAAGAGATTCTAGAATTCATAAAAGCAGATGACTATGCATTTTTTAGAAGGAATTTGGATTCTTATATTAAGCCATGTAAAGGGGCTCATGAACCTTCTCAAGACCTAAGAGATGCACTTGATAAAGTTGAAGAGAGAGTTACATTATCTACATCACTACCTAGTCCATCATCAGTACCTCTTGAAGTTTCAACTCAAGAAGTTGAAGAAGGTTCTAGAGTTCTAGAAGAAAGTGATACTAAAGAACTAGAAAGGATTCCACCATTTTCCAAGGGTATGCCAAAGTGGTTATATCAAACCTGGAAGGATAATGGTATAAAGGAATACACTAGAAGAGCCAAAAGTCGAAACAAAAAGACAACAAGAAGACCAGGCAAATTATGCACAACGTTTTGAGATTCATAATATTTTAGCTCTTATGTCGTATGAGAATGAACCAACTAGTGTTCAAGATACACTACAAAGTGATATGATCATCACAGGTCCCAAAGAGTAATACACATTCAAACATTCACTTTGTAGTTTCTCAAGTATCCAAGTTTGTGCACAATCAGCTCAAGATTCCGTGGAAATCACTTAAGAGATATTTGCAGATATCAGAAGTTATGCAGGTTATTGAACCTTGTACCATTGTGACATTGAAGGGGGGATTGTTGGAGACAATATCAGTATGCTCAAAGACTGCTAACATTAGTAGTTTTTTTTATACATTCTTCTACAACAAAGACGATGGGCTTCCTGGATAAATCCAAAGCCTTTAAAAGCATAGATGTGGGTTCAAATCGCCCGGACAATGGAAGCCTTTGGTGGATTTGTTTTTTTAGTGCCAAAAAAACTCTTCGCTGCTGCACTGCCATTAACGATCAAAGTTGATCGTAGTTTTTTTTCTTATTTATTTTTTGTGATCACGATCGATCATAAGGTTTTAGTGATTGTGCTTTTGAAGTGCTTTTCATGAACCTCATGAAAACTATATAAAGAAGGGTATTGGATCATAGTGATTATCACTCAAGTTTGATCATCTTCTCAAGAGAAGCAATCACTCAACGAGCAATCTTCTCTTGAACTACTCTTGGAGAAGATCTTGGAGGTGATCAACATGAGAAAGAGTTTCTACACTCTTGGAGGAGGTATGCTCTACATTTGGAGACATCTGCAGGATTTCGTATCAACCAACATATTGTGAGTTACAAGTCTACATTTGTCCTCACTTGTTCATTCACTAGTTTTTTATTTAGATTGTCAAATTTTTGAGTTTGTTGTAAAACAATTCTAAACTATTCATATCCTCCATATTCACACACACACATACACACACACACACTTTTCTTACCTCTTAGGCACACAATTTCTTGTATCTAGTTTCTATTTCTACTTAGATTCAGTTATTGTAAGTTTGTATCATATTCACACATTATAATTCGGCATTGGAATATAAGATAGTCTAGATAAGCATCTTAGCTTATCGTACACTTTGAAAAATCTTGTCTATTCCCTCTCTATCTCTTCTTCATATCATTTTGAGTATTGAGGTGTGTATGCTAAGGTTCATGTGTTGGAAGATCTTGTAAACTTGTGATTGTTGTTATTGCGGCCCCCCCACTTCCAACAAATACAGCCTTCACAAACATGTTTACTAGGTGCCTCAACTTTGGGCAGAGAGGACACCATTTCAAAGTTCTATAGGCATAGCAAAATAGCAAAATTCAAATGATCAAAACATGCATGCCAAAGCTTTGCATCTGGCATAGCGTGAGAATCATGTACTGTACATGTTGAATCATTCATAGATTTTTCATAGTCTATGAGCTTATACAACCCACGACATAAAATGTCAGAAGCAATAATGACATTTCCATTTGATAGATCATGAACTATACATTTGTTATCAAGCAATTTCACAGCCAACTTGATCTTGACTAATGCTAAAATTGATAAAAGATTTTTCTTGATCCCTCGCATAAATAAAGCATCTGATAATGTAAAAGAACTACCATCAGTAGTATTCAGAATGATCTTACCAACTCCCATGATAGGATAAGAGGAGTTTTGATGCATGTGATAGTATTCCTTTTAGTTACAGGCTCAAGTGAAGTGAAAAAGTACACTGCGAGGTAACATGTTCTGTTGCCCCACTATCAAAGTATCAAACATCTGAGTTTATTGCAAACATACATTGTTCATGAGAAGATGGATCATAATTGCAAATAGTAGTAAATGTCCATTCTTCATTCTACACAAGATTAGTAGAATATATTTTGGGTGTAGAGGCCTTTGCAACAACCGTTCTAGTCTCTTTCTTCTTTGCCTCTTTTGCAACCACTTTTGGACAACTCTTTATGACATGATCATTTCCTTTACAATATTTACAAAACAATTTCTACTTTTCTGTTCTCTTCTCGTCTCTCTCATCCTTCTTTGATTGTGCAGAATTAGCAAATTTTTGCTTACTAGTAGATGAGCTCCATCTAGCTTTGCCCTTCTAACTAGCTAGGAAAGCTTGATCTACAACATGCATAATGGACTTGTTCTACCTAAAATAATCTTCCTGTAATAGAGCAGAGACTAACTCCGCAAATGTTAAGGCATTTGGATTGCCTTTCATCATCAATCAAAGAGTAGAAGCAAAAATCTTTTATGAATCTGGAAGACGGTTCAGAACAGTCTGCACAAGTGAAGTGTTAGGCAAGACTTCATCAATAGAAATCAAATACTCCTTCAAATCTTTGATCTTTGTCAAAAAATTGTCCATGGAATGTCCTTCATTCATGTGCTCACTCTCCCACTGTTTGTGGAGGTAAGCAACACGAGCCTCATTCCTTGCTTGGTATAAAGTGTTAAGTGTATCCCAAGCATCCTTTGCTACCTTGCATGAGCGAATGTGAGGAATAATAGCACGTTTGAGAGACATGGCTATCAATGCATGTGTGTGAGCATCTCCGCCACCCCAACGAAGTTGCTCTGTAGTAGATGCAATAGGAATTGTAGCATGAACAGGAACTTGAGGAATATCACCATCTTCAATGCCTTCACCAAGATGATCGCGACCCTTCTCGAAAACGCATCGACCCAAATTAACATTAACGAAAAACTTTCGAAGGTGATCAAACTTAGAAGATCTATCAGACAAGGGTGCCCATTGGCTCCCCTTCTCTTTGCCATTGCCACGGAAGGGCTTAGCAAGCTGGTGGTGCATCAGGTTGAAGCTGGTAATATCAAAGGCCTCCGGTTGCCTCATGACCACAGTTAGATCACCATGAGACTTTTTGCTGATGATATGAACACGTTTATTCACAATGATAGTACCAGCTTAGAGACGTTCTGGAGGTGTCTCACTACTTTTTGTGAAGCCACCTTCTCATTGATCATGGCTGTCAAATCATTCCGCAGGACCAAATTTTTCGGCTTCTTGGGATCCCCTTGGGGTTTGGCGTCTCTATGGAGCAGCGGTGGAACTGGGTGCTGGCCAAACTCGAAAACAAGCTTAACTATTGGAGAGGTATGCAAATCAATCTTGCTGGTCGTGATATGGTTGTCAACACGTTCCTCCTTTCTTCTACCATTTATTTCCTTTCTTGTTGGAGACCGAAAGAGCAAGATCTATCCAAACTCGATAGTATTTGTAGAAACTTCCTTTGGACGGGCAACCACAATAGGAGGGGGGTGCCTAAAATCAAATGGTCCATCTGCACCAGCCATAGAGATAGTGGGGGACTTGGTATCCTAGACATTGGGTGCATGGCTAATAAACTGACGACCAAATGGATGATTAAGGCTTGGTGCAACGGGGAGGCCTCGTGGGCCAAGTTGATCTTCAGAAACAAGAACGAGTTGGCTCTCATGGGTTTTCCAAATTGGAAGAATCTTGACATCTTGACCTTGTTGTTTTCCCCAATCCCCGTCTTCCCGAAAGGCTCTAATCTCATGTGCTCCCTATGGAAGAGTTGGAATAAAGTCAAAAGCTACACAAGAATTAGTGAAGATTGGAAGTGGATAGCCGGTATCAGACAAAACGACTCTATCTAGTTTTCGATCCATGGCATCCGGAGTGTGGAATCTTGGAACATTCAAAATGCCAAGAAGTTATGGAACAAAGGCTTCAAAAAATGGAAACATCTTTGGAAACAAGACAGCAACCGCTGGATCAACTTCGAGGATATTGACCCTTGCGTCAACATTTCATATGAAGAATCGAACACTTTGCAAAGCAGATGTCTCGCCTGGGACCGACACAAAGTTCGCCTTCTCATGGGACACGACACGTCGAGCTCACTTGGTCTCATTGGCACAATGGGAATAGCCTATCAAAAATCCCGAACATCAAAGAAATGATTGACTATCAGGTTAACCTCAACAAGAAGTGGTGCCTGTCATGGATGCGGCTTCGGTGGGACATGAAGTCCATGGCTATCTCGCACCCCCTCATAGAAATCAAAAAGTATGTCCTCTTATTGCAAATTCTTCATCATGGAATCTGGACCAACCTTAAGGCTAGCAAATTTTGTGGGATCCCTCCCTGGTGCAAACGCTGCTACCGGTCTATCGAAGATGTTTCACACATCTTCTTTACCCGCTCCAACTCCAACAGACTCTGGCAGATGGTTGGAAAGAAAATTAGACTTCAGAAACCTCTCAGTTGGCAGCAAGCCATGCTGGGAGAAGCGATCGGCTGCTCCGCGACTCTCTGGAACGCCATCAGAGGGGAGGTCCTATGGAAAATCTGGCGGGAAAGATGTGCTTTCAACTTCGGTGACTCCCCCAAAGAGTGGTCAATTGAGAAATCATTGTTCCTCCTTGGCAAAAGGATTGTTAACTGTAAGAAATCCCCCCCCCCTTCAGGCATCATCAAGTACTCCTTTTGATCAATAACAAGCTTAAACCCAAGTGGGCCCCTCATGAGGGTGATGAGAGGGTGATTAACCTTCTTTGTAATGCCATGTAAGCTCTGTAAAAGCTTCCCCTGCTTTGTGGGATTTGGGGGGTCCCGTGGGCACTAGTCCCTTTCTTTTGTACTTTTCTTTATTTAATTCAAGTCCGGGAGAGTAGGCTAATGCCGAACTTCCTTTATATTAAAAAAAACTATATTTGCAGGTGTAATAGGATGTTTTTCAACATCTTGCACAATATTCCACAGTCCTTTTGCAACCAATACATGATTCATCATATAAGCCCATAAAGGTTAACTGTTACCATCTAGCATATCCTCAATAGCCAACATATGGAATACATCACTATTTTCAACCATGTCCACTTACTAAAATACCATGTTGCAAAAAAATGATTGTATCTCAAAAAGCTTAACAGAACTACCCTACAAGTTCTGCTAAACCTGTAGTAGACTTCGAGGTGCTTATAATAGCGAACCAAAACTTGTATATATCTTTGGCACAGAAAGATAAAATTGCCTACATAAGCACTACAATAGTGCATTCGGAGGCTGAAAAGAGCTCTACTTGTGATTTAGACACCACACAACAAAACCATAATGAACTACTAATTGCAGTGAGTATGCTCACCAATTTTTGTGTGATTTTGAGACTGTGATCGGAGGGATGTCAATGAAGCCCAAGATGAAGCGGCGAGCTTCTTTAATACCACTTGTTGGAGTTTGAGGTCTGCAAAAGCATGCGAACAACACAAGGAAGAAGAAGAAGTTTGGAGCACAACACACAATACTTAATGTATTACCAAGAGAATGTACAAAGATAAGTGACCCATTAGGGTTATAAGCGTATATACAAGGGGGGGACCTCCTAAAGAGGGAAAAAAGTGCCCCGGTGGTCCTAATGTGTTTACACACATCACTACCAATATCAACAAAATTATCATTGCGGAGCTCTCGAGAAGGAGAGTGCAGTGCGGTGCATCGCCATTGAAATACTTCAAAAAGATGCATAAACAAACAAACAAGGAGAGTAAAGTGAGAAAAGTGGTATTTCAACATAAAAAACTATATGCTTGTCATGTCTAACTCATTGTTGTGTCTCTTTTTCGAAGAGGATAGATGCTTATATGTATTCCAATTTTGCCAAAACACTTGGAAGTCAATTGCTTGCGCGGCCTAGACTCCACAAATTTACTTCTAATTGATAACTTGGTGCTCCCACCCCACTATCTCGAAACCACTTCGCTTACTCCCACAACTATCCACTTCCTCCTCAGTCCGTCTTCTTCCCCTTCAGCCACGTTTAAATCGGTCTTCGATGCCTGCACACAGAGAGCAAGAAGAAATGTCTGCCGCCACTAGGCTTTGCATACACCTAGCAAAACGCGCAGCCCTCCTCCATACTCTTCAACAGCTGCCCACCTTTGTACTTTGTCCCAAAAAACTTCGGTGCCTCTGAATATCCACTAAGGGAAAGACCTGGCCTCTTTCCCCCTCTTCTATTATCTGCAGCAGCGCTTCGAGAATCCACTGACTGACTGAGGCTCTCGAGAGTGGAAGACCTTCATGTGGTGTGTGAGCGGTCTTCAATGGCCCTTCAGTATAAGATTGCAAAGTAAAGAGAACTTCAAGAACTGAACCCCCACACTCATAATGACATTCTCCTTCCTGCTGGTATCGATCAGTGTTGATCAAAAAACAAGAACGTAGGACTGCCCTCTACAACCCTCCTTCCCCGTTCTGCATACGGAGGAAGACGCCTCCTCTTGGTGTGGCACCCCACCCCCGAAAAAACAGAGAAATCCCCTTCTTCGCTGGCGAAACAAAAGCAGGAGTTACTCCCCCCCTATCGTTCTGCTCTTTGTACTCCGCGCGTCCTCAGAATAAGCGACAGAGAGTCCTGACAGAAAAAAAAACCTCCCCCCTTTTTCTGTTTCTTTTTTCAGAACAGTGATAACCACAAATCAATAGGTTCCGATTCAGAAGGGGATGGCCCCCCTTTTTGACAACGGAAAAGCTGCAATTAAAACAGGAACAAGTCCAGCATGCCAGTCATTGGCTACAAATATACATTTCTCTCCATAAGTGTAGCCTCCAAGGGGTAATACTAGAGGTGCTTCACATGCAGCATGGCACAGAAAACTTCAACAATTCTCACCATAGGGTTCTCATAGGTGCCCAGTTTTGCAAATAAGAATCTCCCTTCATCTAGACATTTGTCAGTAATCTAGGACAATTCATCTTTTCTGCAACAGGATAGAGTGCCCTTACTCTGATATTCTCATCTCTTAACTTTAGTAACTTTATGACAACTTCTACGAAACAAGCAGGTGATAAAAGAGTTGTAATAGATTCCAAGAGACATTCAGGTACATTTCTGAATATGTTGCGCTGTTCTCGACAATGACTTACTTTTTCTCCCAAGGACTAGTGCTTAGCTTCTGAAGGGCTAAAAGTGTTTCTCCCAGCAAGTCGACTAGAAAAACCTTCAAGTATCCTTCCTCTCCAAACTATCCATTATTGTTAGGAGTAACAAAGTAACTACTACTCAACTCGCTTCCACAAATCCATTGGGATAGCCGACTGAGATTCCCTTTGTAATGAAGGAGAGCAGCAACACATCTCATAATTTCATAAAGCTACATCAATAGGTTCCATAGGTAATGTAGCATAGCACGGTAATGTGAATCGGAATTGATTATCACCAAAAGCTCCTCTTGTGTCACCAAGGGGTTCCCAGGCCTATGATAAGGTGGATGATCAACAAAAACCCAGTCCACCCCTGCTCTGAATTCATGAAAGTATGCCACCTCATGTTCTGCTTCAAAGCATCCCATTTTAACGCGACATTGCATGCCGAAAGCTCCTGCAAACTTGGCATCAGTAACTCCATTCAAATGCACTGTAGGAGGGGCTCTACACACTCCAAATACTTCTCATCAATCATCAAATCCACTCTTCAAGTACCTGAAATCAAACATATTTTCCTGCCAAATAGAACCGCATTAGTGCATAAAAACCAACCATTTTGTGAGCTAACACTCATCCATCTAATGTATTTGTAATAGCTTTGGACTTTGCTATGCTGACAAGTGCTATTGGTCCTTCTTGTTAAAAAGAGGATATGTAGGTGGTTGTTAATAAAGAAAGCTTTACTTTGAAGGTGGTTTTACAAGTTGAATTTAAATTAGATAATGTTTTGCAAAAATATAAAGCATAGCTAATGCCAAAGGTATTAAAGCAACAAGTTGTTGAGTTTTGATGAAATCTTCTCTCCAATTTTTAGTATGACCACATTACACACATTTTGAGGATTAGATTCAAAAACTGATTTTTGGAATTGGTTCAAAGGAATGTAATGGATCTTTTCTTACATTGAGATATAAACAATGATATCTGTATGGAAGCAACTTAAAGTAAAGAAGGGATTTTATGGACATAAGCTATATTACATTAAACCTAGTGAGCCACTTTTTATGGACATAAGCTATATAGTATGTTAAACCTAGTGAGGCATGGCTTTTCAAATTGTCTTTAGACATGGACATACCTGAACATGTATGTTTTTTACTCAATGATACTGAGAGGACTATCTGATTGTCTAAGTATCTGATATATCATGAGAACAACAAGAGAAAATTGAGGTGCATTATCACCTTTTTAATGATTTCTCAGACATTAAATGCTAAACTTGAGAAGATTTACATTCAAGAGAATTCATCACATGATTTGGCCACAAGTCTACTCATTGGGGTTCACGTGATTCCTAATTCTTCATCTTCAATTGTAGGTAATTTTCTCACATAGTCTATGCCATTGTTTATTTTTTAGCCTTTGTTCATACCGTACATATTAGGATATAGTGTTAGATTTTTTGTTGATGTCTATGTGAAAGGCTAGATGGCCATAAGTCACATTTGTATAAGTATGTATCAAGCACACTTATAGTGACCTACTTAGCCACACAATATATTAAGATTATATATTGTGAAACTTAACTATTTGAGTGTTTTGAGCTCTATTGTGAGTGTTTCTTGGTAGGTATAGTTACACTTGTATAGGAAATCCAAATTATGTAACAAAAGGGGGTGTAGGTATGAGGGCTCAAGAACTCTCCTTGAAAATATACCTCATATACAAATTCTTGAAATTATGTTGCAATTGTGCATTAGTTATTTGCCTCACTAAGATATTAAATTTCTTGAGAACTGACTTGAATTCAATTTATTCCTCCAAAAACTCTTCCTTTCCCTATGTGATGGCCACATTGAATTCTGCAACAATACAAGGATTACGACCACCACATGCTTGAGAGATGACTCTCCTCCCAACCAAATGCCTCTATATATAGCTCTCTCCAGGGGACTACCTTCTTGGGCAGGTGGATACTAACCAGCCAAGTGTCAGCCATGTAACTGCATGTGCGCCAAGTGTCCAATGGATGCTTCTAGAAGGTTCTAGAGCTCTTTGGGCAAAATACTCTTCCCATGTATCCCATGGGGATTGAACCCAAGACCTCGTCCTTCACACCCTTGAGTCTTAACTACTAAGCTAAGTGGTTCACTTGTTCACAAGAGCACAAGACCTCCTAGTAAGTCTAAACTCGAGATCTTTGGTCATACACACGGATGACCAAACGGTATCCGATTTCATTACGACCACCACATGCTTGAGAGATGACTCTCCTCCCAACCAAATGCCTCTATATATAGCTCTCTCCAGGGGACTACCTTCTTGGGCAGGTGGATACTAACCAGCCAAGTGTCAGCCATGTAACTGCATGTGCGCCAAGTGTCCAATGGATGCTTCTAGAAGGTTCTAGAGCTCTTTGGGCAAAATACTCTTCCCATGTATCCCATGGGGATTGAACCCAAGACCTCGTCCTTCACACCCTTGAGTCTTAACTACTAAGCTAAGTGGTTCACTTGTTCACAAGAGCACAAGACCTCCTAGTAAGTCTAAACTCGAGATCTTTGGTCATACACACGGATGACCAAACGGTATCCGATTTCAGATCTGTCTGAACCGGCCAGACCCTTGGATCATAGACTTACTTTATTACATTCTTTCCCCCTTGGAAAAGATTTTCGTCCTCGAAAATAGAGCTATATATATACTGTAGGCAACCCCCGAGCCTCATGTTCTAAAACTAGAAGAACATGGTCATGTTCTAGAACTGGAAGAACATGTCTCATCTCTGTGGTGGCATCCTTGCCCAAATGATTCTAAACACTATCTCGCTTTGCACTTTGATAAACTAGTCAAAGTACAAAATAGTGAATGAATAATAAAGGTGGATCTAAACACATATCCCTGGCTAATTCACAGTTTCTGGATGTGCGATCTAGGCACAAACATGTGAATTAGGTGGATTCAAATTACTAGTCCATTTCTAGGCATAACTGGTGCATGGGCTTAGTAATGAAGGTGGGATTCTTATCCCTTGCAAGACTTTAAGAATTCTTGATTCATTTGAATTTGTTTTGGAGAACTTGAAGTTTGGTTGTCCCATACATCTAACTTTAGATGTCTGTTCAATGGTTTACTTTTATCTAACAGTTACTTGATTTTTTCACCCGACTAGAGGACTACTCTGTCCCAATGAGTTGAAAAAATCCTATGTAAACTGTAGGAGAAAGTTTACCATTTCGGTGGAATCAACCATACTAACTTCACCAATTCAAATTAAAAATGAAAATTGTCCAACTTAGGACACTTTTCTCAAAGACTTTAACTGAAAGTTCTTGGGAATTGTCAATCTGATGAGCAATTCCTAACTTCTCTAATCTAGAGTATACTGGACTCTAGGAAATCTTTTATGCTATAACTTGAAGCAAAATCAAATGAATAAGTCTACTTAGACTTATCATCTTTTGAAGATTGAAAAGGTTCTTGTACATAACATCTATCTAGGATGTTCAAGTTAGTTATCTAATTCGAACCGGCTATCCCTGGTCTTTTGCAAAAAGAATCAGATACCATATCTGAGTCAATTCCAAAAGATTTGGAAAGCAGAAAGAGATAACTAAAACTTTGTACAACCAATTCAAACTTCGAATATACATAAACTTGCTATGAGTCAAAGACTAGATGACTCAGGACTTTTTACTTTTCAAAGATCTATTTCAACAAGATATTGAAGCATTGTCTTTATCTTTCAGAGAAATAAGCTGGATTCTCAGAAAGATACAAAGAAAATCAAAAACATCATCCAACCACAAGATACTAGTGTGGTAACCAACATCAGTGTGTCGACCCACTGAGGTTCTATCGATGAGTTTAGTTTTCAAATAATGCTTCACTTGAGACTAAGTTCAGGTCACATTCAATCTTTTTGACTCCGTGAATGCAATTCTTGTGCATTTCTTTGAGTCTAAAAGATTGAATTTTATCAAGTTACACTAGGAACTTGATGCTTGACTTAGTCAATTAAATCTTTAGTTGAAAAGATCAACTCAAAATCAAAGTCCAACTTCTTGCAGAAATTTATCAAATATTTCTGATCAATAACACTTAAACTTGAAGTGTTCTATGAAGATCTTGGAAGTTACTTACTTCATATCTTCAGTTTCCTTGATCTTGAAGTTACCTAGAAGTATCGTAAGATACTACTTTCATCCTTTACGAATTAAACTTTTCTTGAAGTCTTAATTCCCTTGAGGATGAAACCTAACTTCAAAATCCAAACTAGGACTAAAAGATAATCATCATCCCACGGTCCGATGTCCCATTCCATCTTTCCTACATCAATCTGAGTATAAAATCTGGTGTCCCATACCACCCTATTTTATATTCACATTAATGTGTGGGTGATTCTTATCCTAAAGTCTAAACATCTCTTGATAGAGTACCTTATTTCTTCAATTCTTTTACAAGAATTGGAAGTTTCAGGCATTACCTCTAACTAGATTTTCTTAGGTTTTGATTCCTTCGCATGATCACCTCAGAATCATGTGCTTTGCCTTGGAAACTTGAAAACCTCTTTGACAGAATATCAATCAGAATTCCAAGTTCTTGAATTTTCTCGAATTCAAGTTCAATTGGTTTACCCTTGACCAATTTTGTAGCGACAAGAGCTTTTGACTTCTTGTCTTTAGATTCCTTTCTGCTAATGCTTTTAGGTACCTATCCTGGCCAGGACTTTTCATAGGAATCTCTCTACTGCTTAAGTCTAAGCATCCGCTCATGCTTCTGGATTTGTACCAAAATCCCTTGATAGGTAAACACTTATGTTTTACCTTCCATAGACTTAAGTACCGTCTTCACGGTTGCAGACTACATACTTGGAATTACTTCACTCTGTTCAGACTTGGAACAGCTTGCTTTTTCACAATTTTCCATTTAAATAAATGGAACTTGAGTGAATAATTCCTAACGGAATTTTTTACTGCCAATACTTGGGCAATCTACACAGTAGTTCTAATCGCACATTACTTGGACAATCATGGCCAAGATTGATCAAGTCTGGTTGATCTTGCGATAAAAATAAAGACTTAGTCTTTATCTTTTAAGATCTCTTAAACTATCTTTAAGCTTCTTTGCTTACCTGCAGGATTTTAGAGATCTTTCCCTTTACACAAGTCCAAGCATTTTCTAATGCTTTTCAGATTCCAAAGCTAAGAATCTTTGATATACCTTTAGGTTATATCACTTATTTGGACTTAATTAACCAATACTGATGGTTTGGGACGTCTAGGGAACTACTTATAGTATGAAGAATTTCATTCTCAAAACTTGAAAGAATGCCATTTCTTCAAAGACTTGAGATTCCTTCTAGGGAATCAAATAACTTGAGCAAATGATTCATTTTGGAATCTTTTGCAAAAAGAATATTTAAAAGAAATTCTTTCAAATGATATCCAAAAAAATTTACTGATTCAATTGTATTTATTTCCTGAGTATCAAACTAGAGTCGAAATATCACATTTGCCAGTATGAAAGTTTAAGTTGAACTTTCGTTTATGTGATATCGACTTCTATTCTTGAGTTTGATACAAAACTCATTATTATTGGTCAATCTTCAGATGTTACTAGAGTCCTTTAAACATATTTCACTAATCAAAGTTATGTTTAAAGTCCAAGCATCTATTGATTGATCCAATAGTAATGCAACTATGAACACTTTGAACTTTATAACTTGTTTAGGAGAAGTTCATGGATTGAAAATCCATTTCTTGGAACTTTCTAGTCCTAAATGAAAAGTTCATACTTGCTTCAAGTCTTTAGGAACTTATATTATTTCCTAAAGATTACTTAGCTAGTTGCATCATTTACCAGAGATGCAACTATAGAACCTAACATCCTTTTATTGATATCAAGGATCAATTGATGTTGAGGTTTAACCTTTGTTTTCCATCACCCCTTAGGATGAAATCAAATGAAAATTTATAAAAGATTGGTACCTTTATATCTTGGCAAAACATTTATATCCTAAAGAGGTTTTGCCTGCATCATTCCTTGGACCTATCATATAATATGAATTTATGTGTATTTTTGGGAAGAGTTCATGAATCAATTAAGATCCTCTACTTGGAACATCTACCTTCCCAAAAATAAATTCATCTTGAACATAGTAGGAGAATGATCTCACATGAAATAGAAGGCTTGACTATTTAATATCTCTATTCCAAAAAGTTACTTACCGAGGTTTCATCATGAGATACAAATCTTGAAACCACAAGAAACTTCTTTAAAACTTTCGAAATCTTCTAAATAGAAGAGTGCTCATGGTACTTTGGAAATATAGTTGATGTTCTCATCCAACCTTGGGATGCTTGAGAAGTTACATAAAATATATAACTAATCAACTAAAGCTTTATCCACATGACTTTCTAAGTACATCCAGGACTTAGAGTCATCATACATCACAAAAGAGTTTGCAAGTAATTAAATTTTCTTGGTCATCAAGAAAATTTATTACTTTTCTCTTAGTGCTTACTTATACCTAGCAAGACATCTAACATACTTAATTCTCATTAAGTATTTATGTTTGATAGTAGAGTATCGACTTGGGAAGAAATTGACTAATTACTTGAGTTGCAATACTAGAACTAGTATGTCTTTGCAACTAACTAGTCCTTGGTCGTCCCTAAGGTCAAACTGCGAGCTTTATAAAGTAAGCTAAATACTAAGAGAGTACATTCTCATATCTACTTGCAAACAGCATTCCATTCTTCCATGCAAATGCATGTATCTACATGCAAAAGCATATGTTCACATGCGTATGCATGCATGTTCTTTGCATGCTCAAAAAATAATACAATAATCATGCATGAACTTGATGCACGATTTTTTCCTTGTACTAAGAATGTATATCATGCAATCCTGATGCATGAATATCCTTTCCTTTGTCCTAATGCACTATGATATAAAAACATACCCTTGAAGTGCAATAGAAAACTTACTCAATGGAAAGGAAATATGTATTTAAACTACCAAAATACATTCTTTGATGCACAAGGATCTTTTTGAAATCAAGTCTTTCCTTGATGCAAACTAATGCTTGAAATAAGAAATGGATTAATTCATTATTCTAATCTAGACTTAATCAATTGAAATCTTGGCTATTTCAATGTGCATCTAGGATTAAGTGTAGAATAATGAAAACAAGATAAATCAAGCATTAAGGCCAAGCAGAAACTGGAAAATACTTAGCTTTGATCATAGCTTCGTCCATCCCTTGATCCTTGCCAGGAGCTATTCACCATTCTTGAAGCTTCCTCATCAAGAAATAGTCTTGGATGACTTGGTCCGTCGAAATCGACTAACTTAGGCCTCCGGATCTTCACTCCACAGCTCCAATTCCATCAAGCTTTGCTCAATCTTTGATTCTTCTTGGATGGATGAGAGGACTTGGCTCCTTGAAAAGATGAGAGTTGGGCTTGCACTTCAGCTCTGCTTACTGCTTTAGCAAAATCTGCTCTGCACTCATAAGCAAGTAAAACTCGTAGGCGATGTGGCTACGTGAGAGTCCTCCCAAGGAACCCGTCTGGGTTCGATCCCTAGCAGGCGCAGCGGGCAGAGAAAGCTATTTTTTGTTTTGCTCCTTTCTGAAATCTTCTGCAGCGCTGGATTCGAACACTAGTTGAATCTCTGCAGATTACTGAGCGTAAATGCCCGCGGGTGCGTTGGGTAGATGGTTGCGCCGTTATTGGGGGGGCGAGGGATCGAATCCCCTCAGCCACAAAAGAGAGTATGCATTTTTAGATCTTCAAATTAAGTTCTTCAGCGCCGGCTTCGATCAGTAATGTCTGCTGCGGACAAGTCTTCACGCGGGCGGTTCTCTCTTGTGGTTAGAGCAGAGCGCTCCCAACAAGTGGGCGCGGGTTCGAATCCCGCGGGCTAACAGCAGAGAAAGTAAACTTGTTTTTAGCTCATTAAGAGCTTCTGCAGCGCAAATATTGAATAACATAGTTTGGCCTGAAGAGCTCTTCGCGAACGCCTGTTTGGCCTTGTGGATAGGCGATTAGATTCTCTAGACAGAGGTCATGAGATCGATTCCGTCCTCAACCACAGCACGAAGATTGTTTTGCTAATCTTCTCCTTATGCTATGCCCGCCAAGAGAATGACGATTCGGGATGGTTTGATGCACGCCGGAGAGAAAGGGACTCCACGCAAAGGCAGTTGAGAACATGGAAGCATGAGGAAGATGATGAGCATAGCAAGGTCACCATGAAAGCTTGCCTAGAGCTCTGATACCAATGCAACAATACAAGGATTACGACCACCACATGCTTGAGAGATGACTCTCCTCCCAACCAAATGCCTCTATATATAGCTCTCTCCAGGGGACTACCTTCTTGGGCAGGTGGATACTAACCAGCCAAGTGTCAGCCATGTAACTGCATGTGCGCCAAGTGTCCAATGGATGCTTCTAGAAGGTTCTAGAGCTCTTTGGGCAAAATACTCTTCCCATGTATCCCATGGGGATTGAACCCAAGACCTCGTCCTTCACACCCTTGAGTCTTAACTACTAAGCTAAGTGGTTCACTTGTTCACAAGAGCACAAGACCTCCTAGTAAGTCTAAACTCGAGATCTTTGGTCATACACACGGATGACCAAACGGTATCCGATTTCAGATCTGTCTGAACCGGCCAGACCCTTGGATCATAGACTTACTTTATTACAAATTCCACACAACAAGTGAGATTATGTTTCTATGCAATTATAAATGCTTCATGAAGCAATCATAGATTGCCTCTAAGGGGAATTGCACATGTCCATTTTTGAGACCATGATTTTTGAGAGTGTAGAAATGTGAATCACCTCAAGTTATACAAAATGAATCCCCATTTGGAGGTCATCTATGATCCATCCTCTACCCTCGCTCCTCATAGGGAAACTCAAGAAAATGCTGAGAAATGATGGAAAATGTTCTTACCTTAGGGCTATGGATGGTGCCTCAAACACTCCTCCATGACTTAAAACCCACATTTAACCGAAAATCCCAACAAAAAGCTTAGCTTCCCACTTCAAATTGCACATATTTTAGTGGATGAAGTAGGAAAATATTAATCTCCTTCTTTGTATTTATGGCTTAGAGAAATAACTCCCTAGAAATAGAAGGGAGGTTTTTTCATTGCACTCAATCAAGGATGCTTACCATCACCATGTGAAATGCATTCAAAGCAAGTCAATAAAATTTTCATCCTCTTTGTGGGGGGGGGGGATCCATACTTTTTAAGGTTCTTCCTTGGATTACAAAGATCATACAATCTCTTTATTGAGTGTCTTTACAAAGTTGTTATGATTAGATTTCTCACGGCATTAGAATACAGATAAACTCACACTAGTAGCAAAAAAAATCAAGCAATAGTAACTAGTAGAATGCACTCACACTTGTTTCCAACTCCTACCTATTGATTTGCAATATATTTAGCAAGAGATATGAGGGGGGTAGGAAACACATTAAGAGTTCTATTCAAGAAGAAAACAACCAATGTAGCATGAATAATGGGAAAAATAGGAGGTAGAAATAGAGATTACAAGTTCTCTAATAAGTGAATACTCCATATTCTCTTTTATGCTAGGTAAGGTACCAAAAGGCCTTTGTTGAAGGGGTGACAACACCTTGTCTTACTTTTTTGTACAAATATTGGGATTTTTCACATGTATTCTAGGACTATATTTAAGCGTTTTCCAAAAACTTCTAAGATTCACAAGAGCCCACTTGAGTCACTCGATACGTGGAGCTAATTCAAGAAAAACAACCCTAATTTGGAGTCCTTCCTTTATATTCCACTTTTTCCATCACACTCTATCAATAAGTTGGTGGATGCCTTATTTTTGTCTACTATATATGATCAGATATTTGATTTTCAATTTCTTATGTGCCCAAATTTATATAAAGTCTGACGCCAAAGCATTGGAAGGACACCAAATAAAAGATTGTGTAATATATAAGGATGCCAAGGGGTGACCATCTTTGCCACAGGATCCGTATGTTGTTTTATAAGTTCAAGTTGAGTTGGCTGTTTTGCCACCGTGATTTATAGATAGATTTTGCTTCATAAACACTTTACAACTAATAGAATGGCCACTTCTAGTATATAATGCTTCCACTTATACCATCTGATGATTGATAGAGATGTATGACCACTATTTCAAGGAAAAAATATCTACTCGGGAGCCCAATATTGATTATGTGTCTATGTCATATCACATTTGAAAATCTTTTGCAATGGATGTTTCCTAGATATAAGTATTTTTATGTCCTCATATCTCCGTGCTTAGTTCCCTTTTGTAGATTGATCATAATCCCAATATTGGGAATTCTTTGCACATGGGTACCAACTATTCTTTGGCGTATGGTAGGGATTAGTTCGTACCATTTGGTAGTAGTGTGCCCAATCATAATAGGATTTTTCAAGGCATTATTTTCCTTATTAGAAAATACCTCGATCATCCCTAGAGGCCATATTTCATTGGAGTGGCATGAGAGAGTAATTATAGAAACTTAAAAATGTAGCAATGTATATTTATAATATTGAAGTTTTTTTTTCTTTTCTCTTTTGAAAGCTATACGGGTCCAAAGATATAATTTTATAATAACCAATGGATACATATGCTGAGTAAAGAAGTGATGTTGGTAATTGAAATAATTTTTTCTCTTGTAAAATGGGTTTTTTTTATATAAATGTAAAAGTTTCTCACATCCAGGGCATTTGGTCTAGTGGTATGATTCTCGCTTAGGGTGCGAGAGGTCCCGAGTTCAATTCTCGGAATGCCCCACTGTCAATGTTTTCTTCTCTTTTGCACCAATTCATGTTTGCGTCAACGCCTACACCAAACGTTTATGTTCATCATATAATTTTTTCCTACAATGCATTCATCACGTTGATGAATTGAGTGATTGCTTGTCTCCATAAAAAAACATCACCAAATATTTTCACGCTGTTAATATGTCGTTCATTATCCCTATGAGAAAGAAGAAAGCTTGATGATTTGCGTAGGCGGATTATTCATCTACATCTAAAATCATTGATATACCACCAAAACAATTATTATTTTTGTTTGTCAACAAACCTCCTAATGAATCAAAACTTGGGCAGCATGATTGCTTGAAATATTTTCTTTTTGGATTAATTGATCAACTTTGCAAAGGAATATAATACAATTAGCACAATCTGATTCATTCAATTTATTACCACAAGTTATCCAAAATCCCTCCAAAAGTAAAGCAAAGCAATCACAACGTTTTTCCGCAAGCAAAGCATGCAATCACACTCTTTTTGTGTTGTAGCTAAATACAATCCCTTCAGCAAATTTACCTCAGTCTATGTTGTCACATGAAGGGTCATCCTAAGATGACATTGCAAGTATCCAGATTATTGTGAGAAGTCGGGATGCTTTTAAATGTGCAATTTCTTCAGTGAGCTTTTCACGTTCTTCACACATGCTTGTATAATCTTCGAGTATAATTTGGATTGAGTCAAAAGGACACATTCGGACCGTGAGGGACTGACAAGAGCAGTTGCGATCATTTCCATGGATGCTTCAAAATTCTTTGCGTTCTGATGTTAGGGCCATGTGTTCTCTTCTTTTGCTACACCAATTTGGCTGCATAGTAGTCCCATATTGCGACTGAGTTTTGCATTTTGTTCCATTTGCATGCATATATGGTTTTCTAATTCTCTCACATATTTGTGGTTTTGTTTTTCTAAACGTGTTTCTAGAGTGATGTGAGATTCTATCTGACATTAAGAGAAGCATTTTCCACCATCAACACATTAACTTGCATTTGTAGTCAAGATGTCTGCACCTGAAGAGTCTTGGTAAGTTGACCATGTAAGGCATAATGTGCTCTGATTTGATTCATACATGCAAACATTTATGTGAGTGCATTCTCGATTCCAATTGTGGAGAAAACTAGATTGGTGTGAACCCATGCTATGTGTTACATGGAATGCAGACGGAATGGGAATTTGGGTTGGGGAAGCGGGAATGTTAGCAAGTGGTGGTGGTGGAGGGTGTATGGGAGATAGGGGAGGTGTAGTAGTTGGTAGATGGGGTGGGGGATTCCTGACTGGTGGTGAGATGTCCATGGGTTCTGTGATGGGTGTGTGTGTAGTGGAGGTCGTGATTAGTGGAACACGTTCACGGATGAAGTGTGGTACCAAAACATGTGGTTATAGGTGAGGGGGAGGGGACAGGGAAAATGTGTTATATAGACATCCACAAGGCATGAAATATGGAATGAATTGGGTTGTGGAAGAGGATCCTACTATTATGGGAAAACTAGAAATGAAGTTTGGGTTGTTGGCTGGGTGGTAGCTACAAGAACTGGAATGATTGGAGGTGGTTGGTTTGGTAGTGGTAGTGGTTACTGAGGTGATAGTTCTGGGTGGAAGTGCTTACTGAGATGATAGTTCTAAGTGGGATCTCGAAACCAAATTGGAATTCTTGTGATTGGGTGAAGAGGTGGTAGTGGTTATTGAGGTGATGGTTCTACGTGGGGTCTCAAAGCCAAATTAGAATTCTTGTGATTCAGTTTCAATGGACATAGGTGGTGAGGTCACAGTGTCAAAGGAGGATGTGTCGATGGAAGGGATGGACACTTTTTGTGTGTAGGCAGTGTTGGAACTCTCTGCCCCTCGATTGTCAACATTGTTTCTCCTTCAATAGGTATCCATTTTGTGTAGTCTTTAAATCTTTGAATGCATAATATAGTCTATTTTGTACTCACCAATTCTCAAGTTCATTTCTTTGAGTAATCTCAAAGAAACATGCAAAATAATCTTCATATCTCTCTATGTTTGAAGGCTTTAGTAATCTTCATATCTCTCTATGTTTGAAGGCTTTAGTAGAGCTATCTAGATTTGTGTTGTAAACACTAGTTCTACTTTCATAGTTATCCATTTCCTATAATCGCAATTATATTTATCTAAGGTTGATTCAAGTTTGATATTCATTCTCTATTCAATTTTGGAGAAAAGCTTACTGGAATGAAGAGTGGTAATTGTGTGAGTAGCTCCTACATACAATCAACTAGTCTATGTTGCAAATATTGTTTCTCTTAGTATATGCAACCATATTTTAAGAAAACTATTTTGTTGGAAAGCTCAATTAGTCTAGCTAAAGTCTGCAAAATCTTACTTGACATCTCTACATAAACTTTCAGAAATAGGCAATTGATTTGCAAACGTGCAAATAAGTTTACTAGTTGAGGTCATTCGCAATTCAATATTGCATAGGGGTTGAGATACATCCTCGATCAACATACACATATACATAAACATGTAAATATAGATATATGTATGTATGCATATATCTATATGTATATCTATATGTATATCTATATGTATATCTATATGTATGTATATGTATATATATGTGTATGCATATACATATACATGTATATATGCATATGCATATACATATACATGTATATATACATATACATATACATATACATATACATATACATATACATATACATATACATATACATATACATATACATATACATATACATATATGTATACATATTGTTGGACATTGATCCACATGGATCATGAATTTGGTCCATAGGGATCAATCCATGTGTGTGAGGGACAAGGGCCAGCTAGCCAAGGTCTCAAGCTCGGGGGATACCCTAAGGTACTTAGTAATGATGGGGATAAGTGTTGCATCATGGCCACATGTTCACACTAGATTAGTCCAAAACATTGCTATTTTTAGAGTACAAGAGGGTATATATGGATGGGGATGGGAGGAAAGTCACACACACATCAATCAAGCCTTTCTCACAATCTCTCTCTCCCCCTTCTAAAGATCATTGTCCGCAATGATCAATTAGGGAAAGTACTTGCAAACCAGAGCTTTTGATTTCCAAGTAGATTCAATAAGTGGTAACCCTCTCTAGGCTACTAGATACTCCTAGATGGCATGATTCCTCAATCATTTCTATCTCTGATCTAGTATCCTTTCTGGAGAATGATTCGTGCTCTTACTTTGCTACAAAGAAACAATACCTTCTATTAGATTATCCTCCCTAGAAATATACTTACGAAGTTTACTGACATGAAACATTGGATGGATTCTGCAATCTAGAGGAAGCTCTAATTGGTACGCAACTTCAATTAGCTTTTTAACTATCTTCCAAGGTCCACAAAACCTTAGTGAAATATTACTACACTTCCCTGTGGAGAGTGAAGTAGATCTAGCGAGTACCTGAAGAAAGACTCTATCTCCCTCCTCAAAGGATCTAGGAGATCTCTTCCTATCAGCATACTCTTTAGCCCTATCAGTGGCTTGCTTCATCTTGGCTTTAGCTATTTCTAAATTTTCTTGGAGGTTCGCTAAGAACTCTGAAGCACTTAGACATTTCTTTGGCATGCCTATGGTACTAGGAGCATTGGGATTCATGACATAGTTCATCTCAAAAGGAGACATACATGTCACCTTGTGAGGCCTATTGTTATAAGAAATCTCAACTAGTGGCAAATAACTATCCCAATCTATCTATCTCTCAGACACATATGCCCTCAACATGTCCTCTACAATTTGGTTGACCCTCTTGGTCTTACCATCTTTCTGAGGATGATCACCACTACTCATTTTAATGACACCTTTAGTTTGTCAATACAAACTTCCAAAAGTTTCCTGTAAATCTCACATCCCTATTTGAGACTATGGATGTCGGTAACCCATGCAATATGAAGACATGCTAGATAAACAACTCCACTACCTATGCAACTTCTATCGTCTCTTGCATGGGTATGAAATTAGCCATCTTGCTCAATCTGTCTACCACAACTAGGATAGTATCCCGCTTCCTTTGCGTCCATGGTAACCCATCTATGAAGTCCATGTACTGTCCTAGTTATGATATGGATTTGTAAAGGATGCAAAAGACCTGGTGTCTATACCCTTTCTGCTTTGTTGACTTGAAACATAAAGCATTGTTGAGCATAAGTGTGAACATCTCTAGCTAATCTAGGCCACCAAAATGTTCTTCTAACAAGTTGTATTGTCTTTTCAACTCCTGGATGTCCTGTGCAAGGCACACCATGGTTATCATGCATGACTTTTCTTCTCAAATCCAAGGAATCTGGAATGCAAACCTTTCCTTTCCATCTCACTATTCCATTCTCCTGTGAGAAATTGGAATACAGAATGGACTTGTTCGCTCTTCTAGGGGAAGAAACAACTGGAACTATCCCATCTCCTATAATAGATTCATCACTGATGGCTCCAATAATCCATAACAAATGTGGATCGTCCACTTGTGCTTCCTTTATCTCTTGAAGCAATGAGCTTTCTAGAATTGTAAAGCTTATTTGATACATTATCTATGATAATGCATCATCAAATATATTCTCTTTGCCTCTTCTATATAGGATTTCCATATGAAACTCCTACATGAGCTCAGCCCAACGAGCCAGTCTGCCTCGAAGATCTGGCTGACTACAAAAATACTTAAGTGTATGGTGGTTTGTGTATACCTTAAAATCTGCACCATAAAGATAGTGTCCCCAGACTTTAAGTGTATGCACCACTGCATACAACTCTTGTTCATGCACTGGCCAGATGCGTTGTAAACTCGTCAATTTCTTGCTTTCAAAAGCTATTGGCCTGCCATCTTGGCTCAAAATTGTCCCTATGGCTATGCCACTAGCATCTATCTCTAAATCATATGGATCTACCACTTTGAGTATAGGAGCCTCTGAAACAGCTTGTTTCAGAGTATCAAAACTATCTTGCTACTCTTGCTTCCATACAAGTGAAACTTTTACTTGAAGCAACTTTGTCATAGGTGCTGCTATCGACAAACATGAAGAGATGAATTTCTTATAGAAATCGAAAAGTCCTACAAATGATTGTAACTACCCCTCATCCTAAGGAGTAGGCCAAGATAATATGAATGAGACCTTCTTGGGATCCATCTGAACCCCATCAGCCAATACCACATGCCTAGATACTCGATCCTCACAATCTAATAGATATGTCATCTAGACATGTGGTGGATGTTCTTCTATTCCGTGAATGAATAGAAGGCATTCCATTTTCTTTTCTTTCCTATTTTTGATTCCTTTTAATCTTAAGACACACGGTGTCTTGTATAAGTAGGAAGTTATTCTTATTCCTTCCTTTAACATTATTGACCTTGACACATATAAAACTTTTTTAATTTCTAAAATTCTTTCTTACTACTTGTGTCCTTGTCAATCATGTTTACTATTCTAATTTCTTGAAATATATTGTTTGCAAACTTGATGGGTATCCTCTCTATGTAAACTACCATCAGACTTGATACTTTCCACCCTTTTTGTACTTCTTAGGTGGATAGATAGATGGAAATAACCCATTTTCCTGTATTAAATTGTTATAGAATCAAAATATATTCCTTATAAAGCAAGAAACTTTAAAGTCTATGTCTCAACTCCTAAATCCAGGAAGTTCTTACATGACTTTTCTTTTACTATTTCTAACTATGGCATTATAATCAAACTTGGTTTGCCCTTTTTATTCCACAAATCTAAATTTTATACTTCTTGTGAAATAAACTTCTTTGTTCTATACACATAGAAATGTGCACTAGAACTCATAGCTATGCAATTATTTATGAACTAGATACTTAATTTATTAGCATCCTAAACTTGTAGGTGTTCTTAGAGTTCTCTTCTAAGGTGTCAAATTATATTGAGACCTCTTACCTCTAAGTTTCTAACTCATGAGACCTTGGTAAAACTAGCCCTTGTCTCAATTTTTCCTTCCTGCAAAACGACAATTCTTTTTACTTGAAAATTCTCATCTCTTTCTAAATGTATTACTTTACCTATTTCAAATCTTGACTTTATTCCTTTTGATCAAAATTCTACTTGCATTCTTCTAGATCATGGAATCTTTGAGGATCAACTATCCTCTATTCTAGGTTCTAACTAGAAATCCTAGAATTCTTAGCTGTGAAACTATTAAGTTCCTAATTCTAATGGCCTTGGAAAAATTTGCTCTTGTCTTAAGGCTGCCCTTGGGCTTATCCTTGAATTAATTTTTTCCAAATAGTTATATCTACTAGAGAACCACAAGCTTATATGATTCTTTGATCAGAATGCTACTAATCATTCATCTTGATCATTATATAATTTGGATATTCTATGTGTACTCAAAACAAGTAAGTGGAGCTGGAAAAGAAACAAATCACAAGCCTTTGCTTAATGGAACATGAAGAAATAAGAAACTTTTAACATGTTTTGAACTCTTGAATGCATATGCCTATGAATTTTCTAAATATTTCGACAGCATAACAACACAATTTTGAAAACTAGACAAATTATACCAAGTACTCAACAAGAAATTTCTATGATAATGGGGCCGACATGCACAATCTAACTACAGATAGACCGAAAAGGGATTACACACCCTGACAATTTTATATTTTTCTCCTCACGAACCTGTTAGAAAATACTTACATGTCCCTGCAAAGAAGAATACATGCACCATACAAGACGAATCCATGTCTATACTATGTGTATACTCTAGGTACTATGCAAAACTTGCATGTACTATATGCAATATGATGCAAAAAGAGAGAAACGATTCATATACATTGACAAAAGACTTATCTAGAGGTTCAACAAAATAACTTGCAGGTGTGCACAGGTGCTGAAGATGGTCCACACTCTGTCAAAATAGCTCCCCAAGTCTTCCCCGATAAGTTGTGCTTCAAAACGATGCTCGAAAGTGGGTTGTTGAAGGATTAATGGAAATTTCAAAGCTTTGAAGATGATTGAAATTGAAACCAAACTATGGTCTCCAGCCACTCATTGAAAAGAGCTTTAAAAGAGCTTGCCATACCAAAAGAAATCTCTAAAATTAGGTAGTGGATGCTGAAGATATGGGCAATTAAATGGAGAATTGGCTTAACTTGGCTAATAGACAAAGCTTAGACTATGAATACCAAACGACTTCGAAAATTCATTTCCTACAAAGTATTGTAGCTCTTCAATACAAAATGCACATGCGTAGTAAAGATTATCCCATATTCGATGTTATATGAGACCTAGACATGCTCATATAGGTAACAGGAATTGTACTAGTTTCAACTCTCAAGAGAGAAGAGAGGCGTTGAACGTTGTTTCATGATCCCTCTCCTTCTCTAGCATGGCCACAAAATCCTCTGAGCAGGCACGTGATCATGGGTAGTACCCTCGAATATCGGGCAGATCTATGCAGTCATCTTCAGACGAGTCTCTATGGATCGTGGGTGCTCATCATCAACATACACAAAGCGGGGGAGGTCCTATGGCTCCTCTCCAAAACACCTTCTCATCCATGCTACACATGGCCGATGATGGGAAAAGCTCTCCCAAAAAACTCCAAAATGCACATGATGATGACGTTGCGGAACACAAAGGAACTCGGAAAAGCTCATGCCCACCAAAATCTAATTGTGCTCTGATACCAATTACGAGAAAGGCTTGATTGAAGTGTGTGTGTGACTCTCCTCCCATCCATATATACCCTCTTGTACTCTAGAAATAACGATTTTCTAGAATAATCTAGTGTGAACATGTGGCCATCATGCAACACTTATCCCCACTACTATTGAGTACCAGACCTTGGCTAGCTCGCCCTTCTCCCTCACACACATGGACTGATCCCTATGGACCAGAGTCATGATCCACTTGGATCAATGTCTGAGACATATACATATCCATACACATATACGTATACATATACATATACATATACAATAACATATACATATACATATACATATACATACACATACACATATACATACACATATACATATACGTGTACATATACGTATACAGATACATATACATATACATATACATATACATATACATATACATATACATATACATATACATACACATATACATATACATATACATATACATATACATATACATATACATATACATATTGCAAGAGAACAAGGATTACGACCACCACATGCTAGAGAGATGACTCTCCTCCCAACCAAATGCCTCTATATATAGCTCTCTCCAGGGGACTGCCTTCTTGGGCAGGTGGATACTAACCATCCATGTGTCAGCCATGTAACTACATGTGCGCCAAGTGTCCCAGTTAACTCGAGTTAACTCAAGTGGATGCTTCTAGAAGGCTCTAGATCTCTTTGGGCAAAATACCCTTCCCATGTTCCCCATGGGGATTGAACCCAAGACCTCCTCCTTCACATCCTTGAGACTTAACCACTAAGCTAAGTGGGTCACTTGTTCACAAGAGCACAAGACCTCCTAGTAAGTCTAAAACTCGAGATCTTTGGTCATACACACGGATGACCAAACGGTGTCCGATTTTAGATCTGTCTGAACCGGCCAGACCCTTGAATCATAGACTTACTTTATTACATTCTTCCCCCCTTGGAAAATATTTTCACCCTCGAAAATAGAGCTATATACATACTGTAGGCAACCCCCGAGCCTCATGTTCTAAAACTGGAAGAACATGGTCATGTTCTAGAACTGAAGAACATGTCTCATCTCTGTGGTGGTATCCCTGCCCAAATGATTCAAAACACTATCTGGGTTTGCACTTTGATGAACGGGACAAAGTACAAACTAGTAAAGAATAATAAGGGTGGATCTAAACACATATTCCTAGCTAATTCACAGTTTCTAGATGTGCGATCTAGGCACAAACATATGAATTGGGTGGATTCAAATTACTAGTCCATTTCTGGGCATGACTGGTGCATGGACTTAGTAATGAAGGTGGAATTCTTATCCCTCGTAAGGCTTTCAGAATTATTGATTCACTTGAATTTGTTTTAGAGAACTTGAAGTTTGGTTGTCCCATACATCTAACTTAGATATTTGTTCAATGGTTTACTTTGATCCAACAGTTACTTGATTTTTTTCACCCAACTAGAGGACTACTTTGTCCTAATGAGTTGAAAAAATCCTATGTAAACTATAAGAGAAAGTTACCATTTTCTTTGAGTCAACCATACTATAACTTGCCCAATACAAATCCAAAATGAAAATTTGTCCAACTTAGGACAGTTTTCTCAAAGACTTTAACTGAAAGTTCTTGGGAATTGTCAATCTTATGAGCAATCCTAACTTCTTTATTCTAGAATATACTGGACTCTAGAAAATCATTTATGCTATAACTTGAAGCACACTGTTGACTCAAGACTTTAACTTCTCAACGATCTATTTCAACAAGGTATTGAAGCATTGTCTTTATCTTTAAGAGAAATAAGCTGAATTCTCAAAAAGATTCAAAGAAAATAAAAAACATCACCCAACCACAAGATACTATTGTGGTAACCAACATCAGTGTGTCGACCCACTGAGGTTCTGTTGATGAGTTTAGTATTCAAATAATGCTTCACTTGAGACTAAGTTCAGGTCACATTCAGTCTTTTTGACTCCTAATTGTGAATGCAATTCTTGTGCATTTCTTTGAGTCAGAAGAGTGAATTTATCAAGTTACACTAGGAACTTGATGCTTGACTTAGTCAATTAAATCTTTAGTTGAAAAGATCAACTCAAAATCAAAGTCCAACTTCTTTCAGAAATTTATCAAATATTTCTGATCAATAACACTTAAGCTTGAAGTGTTCTAAGAAGATCTTGGAAGTTACTTACTTCATATCTTCAGTTTCCTTAATCTTGAAGTTACCTTGAAGTATCGTAAGATACTATTTTCATCCTTTACGAATTAAACTTTCCTTGAAGTCTTAATTCCCTTGAGGATGAAACCTAACTTCAAAATCCAAACTAGGACTAAAAGATAATCATCATCTCACGGTCCGATGTCCCATACCATCTTTCCTACATCAATCTGAGTATAAAATCTGATGTCCCATACCACCCTATTTTATACTCACATTGACGTGTGAGTGAATTTTATCCTAAAGTCTAAAACATCTCTAGATAGAGAACCTTCTAGCTTTAATTCTTGACAAGAATTTTGCAATTTCAGGCACTATCTCTATCTTGATATTCTAGGTTTTAATCCCTTGACATGATCGTTTCACGATCTTGTGCTTAACCTTGGGAACTTGAAAACCTTTAATAGAATATCTCCAATCCTTTTTTGCTAAGGTTTTCAAATGAAAACCAATCAGAATTCCAAGTTCTTGAATTTCTCAAATTCAAGTTCAATTGGTTATTCTTGACCAATTTTGTAGCGACAAGAGCTTTTGACTTCTTGTCTTTAGATTCCTTCTTTACTATTGCTTTAGGTACCTATCTCGGCCGAGACTTTTTACAGGAATCTCTCTACTGCTTAAGTCCAAGCATCTGCTCATGCTTTTTGGATTTGTACCAAAATCCCTTTAAGGATAGGTAAACGTTTATGTTTTACCTTCCATAGACTTAAGTACCGTTTGCACAGTTGCAGACTACATTTTTGGAATTCCTTAACTCTGTTCATACTTGGAACAGCTTACTTTTTCTCACAATTTTCCATTCGATAAATGGAACTTGAGTAAATAATTCCTAACGGAATTTTACTGCCAATACTTGGGCAATCTACAGAGTAGTTCTAGTCGCACATTCTTTGGACAATCATGGCCAAGTTTGATCAAGTCTGGTTGATACTTGTGACAAAATAAAGACTTAGTCTTTATCTTTAAGATCTCTTAAACTATCTTAAGCTTCTTTGCTTACCTGCAGGATTTTAGAGATCTTTCCCTCAGCTTAAGTCCAAGCATTTTCTAATGCTTTTCAGATTCCAAAGCTAAGAATCTCTGATATACCTTAAGGTTATATCACTATTTGGACTTAAATACCAAACCTGGTGGTTAGGGATTTGCTGGGAACTACTTGCTATAAAACTTCTCTTGAAAGATGCTAGTCTCACAACTAGGGAGATTTTTCTTTCAAGAACTTTTTGATTCCTACCAAAGAATCAAATAATACTAAGGTATAACTTGAAGCAAATGATTCATCTTGGAATCTTTCACTTTCCAGTCTAATGATTCATCTTGGAATCTTTTGCTTTCCAGTCTAATGATTCATCTTGGAATCTTTTCCTTTACTGGAAAGATCTTCAAAAGGAATTCTAGACTTTTGGATAAGACCAAGTCTTAAGGCTTTCCTTGTCCAAAAGGTATTCTCTTTTAGCCGATGAAATAGTTAATTGGACTCTTTCATTAGCTTATCTTTAGGAAATAGCTTAATTTCCAAAGATTACTTTGCTTGGGTCTCTTGTTTAAGCTTTTCTTATCTTAAAGACCACTAAGCATACTTTTCTTATCTTCAGAAAAGTGCTTTAATAAAGTCTCCATGTTTGAAAACTTTGCACAAGCAAATAATGCTTGGAATTGTTTACTTAATCTTATAAAAGATATTCTTGATTTTTATAAGATTCAAGGCTTTACCACTTGAAGCTTATCTTTTAGGAAAGAACTTGTTTCCTAAATTATCTTTAAGAAATATCGGGATTTCCTAAGATATCTGTTTTAGAAATGAAAATAATTTGAATCATTTCATTAATTGTCACGACTTTAGGAAATTACTTGATTCCTAAAGATCAATTAATATTTGTCTTGGTTTCTTTTTTAAGCCTTGAGTTAGCTTAAATAGAATCAAGCAAATTTCCTTCAAAAGTTTTCGCGTCAATTGAAGACCTTGCATCATGCCTCGAGATGCATTTCTGGAAACTAACATCTATGAACACTAGAGTTCCAAGAATTCTAGAAGTTCAATACTTTTACCAAAACAACTAAATCCTCGATAGTTGCTAAGAATGTCTAGGTTTCTTCCCAAACTTAGACTGAGCATGCACATTGGAAAGTAGCTCTATTTTCTTGGCATCTTAATGACAAGAAAAAATGAATACTTACTTTCAACATGCTTTCTTTTCCTAAAAAAGACTCCTACTACGTGGTACCTATGTATCACTTTTTTGGAAAGAATAGACTAGATACTTAGTTGCATGATGGTCAAGATCCTTGCAACTAGGTAATTTTCTATTTTTCCCACCTAGCTAAGTCAAGTTAGAAAAAGAAAGGAATGAAAGTATACGTGTTCAGCTACTTACCAAAAGATCATACATATGCTCATGCATCTACTTGCATGCAAATGCATGTATGCAAATGCCCATTCTTGAGTGCAAATGCATGTGAATACATGCAAGTGTAATGAACTTAAGCAAATCTTGAGCTTATTAGGTATGCAAACAAGCATCCATGC